>RJWH01001884.1:239647-298551 GCA_004363575.1 Solenodon paradoxus | reverse complement strand
AGAAATAAATAAAATGCTTCTCCCTCCTCATTCTTCCTGCCTCTGCTTACTTTCATTCCTGCCTGATTTTTTTTTTTAAACCTTAATAAAAATGGAGGCCCACACTTGGCATCCCTCCCTTTTCCTCTACTAACCTACAGCCTTTCTGGAACAGGGTTCCATCTATGCCTGATATCATGTGAAGCCATTTTTCCTGGTAACATTTTTCTTGTATAGCAGAAGGAGCTAGGGATTTCCATAGTGTCTCTGATAAGACCACCAATACCACTTACAAGGCCTCTGCCTTCACCTAAGCCCCTCCCTCCCAAAGGCCCCATCTTGCAATATCACTTTGGGCTTTAGGGCTTCAACATAGGAAAGGTGGAGGGGCATAAACCTTTAAATCCCCGCCCCGCCCCATAGGAAAGGTGCAGACAGAAATGAAGGCAAGCAGGGAGGCAGACAGGGAGAGAGAGGAGAAAGAAGCATCTTCATCTTTTTATTTTTATTTACTTCACACTGGTGCTTACCCATGAGCCTGTACTTGAAACCAGGAGCATGTGGCTTTCTCCTTTGGAGGTCACTGACCTAATCGCAGCTCCACCAGGGCGCACCAAACCTTGTAATCTCATCACTAAGATTTATCCTTCTTGTTAGTGAAGTTGCATTTTATTCATTTTCTACTGCTACTTAACAATCCATCATGTGAATGTACCATAATTTATAGATCCATTCTCCAGTTGCTGAACATTTAAGCAATTTCTAGTTTTTTGCTGTTTCCAATGGTGCTGCTGTGATCATTGCCTTTTGGTGCCTCTATACAAAATTGTTCTTGATTCACCTTTATATTCACCTTTATATGATATTGCCAAACATTTACTCAAAATGGTTATACTAGTTTACACTTCCACCAGCAGTCACATCTTCTCTAACACTTCAGACTTGATTTTTGCCATTGAGATGGGAATTTAATGATGTGTCTTTCTAGACATATTGACCAATCGCCAAGGTTAAACAATTCATATAGTTATTGGCCATCTGTATTTCCTTTTCTGTGATACGTCTGTGTTGGGGGTTGGAGGGATTTCAGGATAGATGAAGAAGAAAGACGTGATCTACAGGTGGCAGTAGTACAGAGGTGCGTTATTTGGGCAAGCTTTGATAGGTTTGTATGCAGGGGGAAGTCCCTCACAGAACCAGACAATCCAGAGACAGGGGCAGGGGTGGCGGGGGCACCTAGGAGGAGAGAGGGCCAAGGCGATTTCAGAATGAGGGGGGCTTACATGTTTACTAGTCCAGCCAGAAATCTCTGGGTCAGAAAGCTGTGAAGGGCAGCAGTGGCTTGAGGTCTTTAGAACCTCAGGGTTTATCTTACTTATGACCAGCAGGTGCTGGGTGAAGTTTCACAAGGTGTGCCTGGATTCTTGGGATATGTGGACTGCACCTGTGGAAGGTAGTGGAATTAGCCTCTAAGCCACCAGGGTGCACTAAAGAACCAATTTTTGACCTTGTTGAGTCTCTCTGTAGTATCTTTGCTAACTATTTCATTTTCTATTTCGATATCCTCTCACATTGTGATCTTCCATTTTCTTTGAGTTTATTCTGTTATTTGTTTTCTACTTCTTAAGTTTTGTGCTTAGTTTATTCATTTTCAGCTTTTTCCCCTCTTTTACAAAAAGCCTTTCAGGAAATAAGTTTCTCTTGAAGTACTATTTCTTTCATGTCCCACAAATTTTTATACACACTGCTTTCATTATCCTTAAGAGATATAACAATCTAAAATTAGTGCATACTTAATAATAAAACATCAGAATATAGAAAGCAAAACAAGAGACATAACTAAAGTAATATAGAAATCCTCGTTTATAGCAGGAAATTTCATTAACTAGACTATGCAAACAGAAAAATCAGTAATAGTATAAAATATTTGAGCAATGCAATAACCTATACCTAAGCATTACATTTAGGTAAATGCTGGTCAGCAGCAATCACAGACTATACATTCTTTGAGTGTACATGGAATATTCACTGAAATGTACTATATGTTAGACCATAAAGCAGCTCATCAATTTTCAAATGATTGAAATCAAACAGAACATGTTCTCTGGCCACAGTGGAATTAATTTAGAAACCTACAACAAAAATGATAATGTTTTTAGAATATCTCCAATTGTTTAAAAATTAAGCAATGTACTTCTAAATATCTGCTAAATTAATGAAGTCACAGTGTAAATAAAAATATATTTTGAACTAAATATGAAAATACCTAAGCTTATTCAATGAAGAAAAGGTTGTGTTTAGAGGAAAATCTATAATCTTGAAATGGATAATATACTAATTAGAATAGAGAGAAATAGCAATATAAGATATAGAAAAGGAAAAGAGTGAAAATTAGTGATACAAGTATTCATCTCAGGAAGTTAGAAAAAGAAAAACACAGAGGAAGTAGAAGAAAAGAAATAATAAAAATAATAGAAATGAATGAAATAGAACTCATGTTTCCATTGGAAAGACTCAGTAAGGACATGACTGATCCAACAGAGAAAAAGTCCTGATGAGACAAGAAAAAAAAAGAGAAACACTCAAGTTGGCAGGAGGGGAAAGGGGACATAGCTATGCGTGACGGAGGGTGAAAACTTTAGTGTGATTTGGCTGGGACATTGTAGGAGAACCTCAGTGTTGGCGTCTTGGGTTTTCTCTTAAGCTTATTAGATTTCCCACTGAAAAGTCTTTCCATTTCTTTGCTGGAGGGTAAATGCCTCGTTGGTAGTTTTCTGGAAATTGAGCAGGAAAAGAGGAAAGAGGGGTTTGAATATTCAATGAATAAGCTTTTCCTTTAGCCTCATGTTTCCAGGAGGAACCCCTACTCTCAACTGGATATAGTAACCCCAAACAAGATGCCCTAAAGTTTGTTCTCTTCAGAGAATCTGCTTAAGTCTTCTCCTGGAGAGAGAGACACAGACTGCGTGGTGTGAAAGAGGAGGACCTGGTGTGCGCTGGTGACTCAGACTAAGACAGCAGCTCAAGGACATTTTTGTGACCCCAGGGAAGCACCAAAAATAAAACAAACAAACAAATAGGTTTTTTTTTTAAAGGAAAGGCACAGGCAGGAATGGAGGCAAGTAGGAAGGCAGGAATACTCGTGGGTTAGCAGTTTCTTAAAACAGATTTTCAATCAGATTTCCTATTTTTAGCCCCGTTTTTACTTTTACTTCCAGAGTTCCCTAATACCATAAACTGCTGAGTTTGCGGGGAGCAGGAGTTCCTTTTCATGTGTAAATATTTGCTCATGATCTACTACTGATCTTTTAACTTTGCCTATGGTAGCATCCAGAGATGAAATCTGCCAATCTTCCCTTTTCCTTCTGTCATGTTCCAACCACAGTTTATTGATAGTCAACCTTTGCTCACTGATTAGAATTGTCACATTCATATGTCATAAACTATGATAAACCCAAACGTGATTCTCTTCTGGACTCCATTAAGTTCCATTGTTGCTTTATAGATTCCTGTATCGTACCACGCTGTCTTCATTGTTACAGACTTACTCTGTTTTTCAATACCTAGCTGGAGGAGCATCCTCTTACCCCTGCTAGTATTGTCTTTCTTCTTTGAAATGTTTCAGGTATTCTCGCAGCTTTTATTTAATGTCAATTTTAGAATCAGTTTGTCAAACTCCATAACAAGTACTGCTGGGAGGTTGATTGGGATTGCTCTGATTTTATAGATTAATTTGGAGAGAACCAATACATTTATACTATTGAGTCTTGCCATTCAGGTACATGAGGAGCCTGGTTCATTCCACCTGTATTCAACCCCCATCTCTATCATTTGTTGAATAATATATATACCCAGGCAAGTTTAGTGTCTCCCTAAATCCGTTTCTTTATCTATTAAATTGTGGAAAATGATAATAGTATCTTCCTCAAAAATTTAACAATCTTTATAAAGCAGGATACACGGCACATAATAACGTGGGAGCAGAGGGGATTTATATATATCTTTGGAATGTTCCCAGGTCCATATCCTATACCTTAACTCAGGATAAATTCCCTCAGTTTGCCCCATTTGCTTTAGAATTTACATTCACATAGACTCTCTGTATGTATAGAATTAAATTTGCTCTTTTTCTCTTATTACTCTGATCTTAATTTGATTGCTTGGCATCAGGAATCCAGATCCCTCTATACATACAGAGTCTATGTGAATGTAAATTCTAAAGCAAATGGAGCAAACTGAGGGAATTTATCCTGAGTTAAGGTATAGGATATGGATCTGGGGCTTTAAGGAAGGTGGAGGCAGACTCACATGAGGAGAGGGTGACTCACAGTATCAAGACCAGATGTTCTGTAGTTACATGTTTGCTTGACATATAGACAGGCTTCTCTGAGAGAAAGGTTATTTCTGGCAAAATTCTACTATCTTATTCTGGGTAACATACTCAATTTTAATTCTTCTTGGTGGGTAGGGGAGTGGCAGGTTTGTCTTGAGACCACATGGCCTTAATTGACCTAGTTTGAAATAATCCACATGCCAAAGTGATACATTTTGGGAAGGCCTGTTTTCAACATCTTGGGGGAGGGCTTTCTTCAGTAAGGACTCAATAAATGTTTGTGGTTATTACTATAGCACACTGCAATGGACTCAATATTTGCGTCAGGACTAGTGCCTTCTCCCTGAACTGCAATGTTTCTTCTGTTTTATGTCAAGTTGCTGTTCACCAGTGGGTCTGTTTCTGAACTCTTTAATTCAGTTCATTGGTCTCCATGAGCTAACACCATTAAGTATTTATTGAGCACCTACAATGTGCAGGTGCTAGCTTATATATTTAGAATACATGTGAACAAAACAGATAAAAATCTCTGCCCTTGGTGTACCCTGGTGGCTCAGGTGTTAAGCCTGTGCCTGGGGCACAATCTACATACAGCCTAAGGACCCAGGTTTGCAAACCCAGGCTGGGGTGGAGGGGAAAACAAAAATGAGCAACTAAATAAATAAAATGCTTCTTCCTCTTCTCTCTTCCTTCCTGCCTTCCTTCCTTCCTTCCTATTTAGAACAAACAAAAAACAAAACTCTGCCCTCATGGAGTATAATCTCTCATAGAATATCACTATTATCTTATTATAGCTTGAATATACATCTTGATTCTTGTTACATAGTTGGGCTAGTCCTTGTTGGGGGCAAAAAGTAGAGCAAGGACAAAGTGGGAGTTGGCAGAACATCAGGGACACCAGGCCCAGAGCACCTGGCGAAAGCCACCATGAGAAAGCGCTGGGCGAGTGTTCCTGTAACTGTTCACTCCCCAAAACTAGATAGATATAGTTATGTAGTTCGAAAACTAAAGGCTGCATAGGCAAATCCATGCTTATACAAGCTGCTTGAAGCAATTCTGTGCTGTGTATGAACTCAGTAAATAGGTAGAAGGCAGAGTGTTTGGGGCTTTCAGTCTGTGAGACTGCCCGCCCCCCCACTCCATCTTTTCTATCTCTCACTCTCAATCTCCAGCGGCAACCCCTTCCTGTCCCCTATTCCCAGAGTGAATCCCAGCAAGTCCTCACACTTCGTTCTGTTTCTTAGTAGTCATAATGCATATAATAATAAAACTGATTTTTTTATTTTGAAATAATTCTAGAGTCACAGGAATTTGCACCCACAAGAAAGAAAAAAAGTTGTAGAGAAGCTTAGTATAGCTTCCACCCAGTTTCTGCTCAAGGTATTATCCCCAAGATTTATTCTAGCATCTTGCATAACTATAGTACAATATAAGAATCAGAAAATTAACATTGGTGCAAGTCACAGAGCTTATTCAGATGTCAGTAGCTTTAGATGCTCACATTCCTGTAGTGCATGTGTGTATAGTTCTGTGCTATTTTATCACATGTGTAAATTTGTGTAACTGTCACCATAATCAATATGCAGAATTTTTCAATTTCTCAAGTTAACCTCTGATAACCACACCCAATCCCTCCCCGTCTCATCCCTGATTCTTGGCCACCACTAATTTGTTCTCTTTCTCTATAATTTTGCTATATAAAGAAAGTTATATAAATTAAATAATACAATATGTAGTCTTTTGACTTTGACTTTTTTCCCATTTAATATAATTCCCTTGTGATCAAGTTGTATGTATCAATAGTCCATTCCTTTTTGTTGCTGAGTAGTATTCCATGCTATGACTGAGGCTTAGATTGTTTAACTATTCACCCATTTGGATTGTTTCACTTTGGGGATATTGTGAGTGAAGCTTTGTGAATATTTGTGGACAGGTTTTGTATGGATATAAATTTTCATATCTCTGGGACAAATGCTCAAGGGTATCGTTGCCAACTGAGTTCTTTTTAGGGTATAGTGGCTCTTCCTCATATATTTTAGAACTGTCCTGTTAAAATTATGAAAAATCCTTTTAGGATTTTGCTGGGTATAGTGCTGAATCTGAGTCATTTCGAGAAGTTATGACATTAATCCTTTCTATCTACTGATAAGATATGTCTCTCTTACATAGTTCCTTTTTTTAAACTTCATTCGAGAAAGTGTTATGGTTTTCTCTGCTCAGGTATTGGACTTCTTTTGTTAAACCTTTTTCCAGGTGTCATTTTCTGGAAAAGCTATTTGTATTGTGGTAATCAAACAACCCAAAAAGTTTATTTCTCACTCATGCTACATCAGGAGCCAAAGGGGTGTGTTCCACAATTTCAGGGTCCTCACTCTGGAAATCAGACCGAATGCAAATCTACTACAAAACATTGCCAAGTTGTGGCGCAGAAGAAAGAGAACACAGAAGCATACTCATTGGTTCTTAAGATCCTTCCTGGAGGTGTGTCATTTCTGCCCATCTTTCATTGGCTAAAGCAAGTCATGTGGTCAGGATGTGTTCAATAGGGTGAGGTGCACCGCTCAGGCAAACCCAGGCGGGGAGTTTACTTGGTTACTTTTTTTCCTGGCAGAACACTTCTTGTTTTTAAATATTGAAATTCCATAGAAGGAATCTAGCTTTCACTACAGTATTTGTAGAGTAAAAATGTTTACTTAAGTCCCCCAAACACAAATCAACAATTTTTTTTAGAAAACAATGTGTGGGAGAATTCTCAAGTTACATTTCAAATACCATTGGTAGAATGTGAGAGCATGGTAGAAAATCAGAATCAGATGTTTCGAGAAGGAAGCCTAGTATCTACCAAGGGGATACATGTAAGAGATATTGTTGACTGTAAAGGAAGCCGTGTTATTGCATGTAAGCAATTGTCAACAGTTATATTAATTATTGAGGATATTTTTAAAGCATATAGTTATTGGCCACTTACAGCTGTTTGACTGTGTGTCTCCCTCCTCTCTTTTCCTACCGTAAACCTAGGTCCTTGGGCTGTACGTAGACTGCCATCTGGGTGTGCCTACTGTGTTTAGTTTTGGGGAATTGAACAGGCAGTTTGGTTTGAAATGTAATGTTACAACTTTTTCCTTTTAAAATAGTGGGAAATAGGCCCCTGGTTAGCATTTTTGTGCTGAATGCCTGGTTTTCAGGGTCAGATTACTAACTGTAAGTATGAGGTTCATGTTTTTGTGTAATCCTAATAGGTTTTATTGTTTCTTATGTTAATTGCTGCAATTCTCAGTGGTATCTTTCTAAAAGTCCATTTACTAATGATAGAGGGAGAGTTCAGAATGAGGTGCTGCCTATTTGGATCCCCTCAGTGGTTTTACAGCCTTCCCAAATCAACAGAGTGGGATACCCTGTGCCTTTGGTTGTCTAGAAACTGCTGAAATTGTAGGGGGATGTAGGACCTCAAAAAGCAGCATTCAGTTTCCTTTTAGACCAAGACCTTCTAGACCAATAAAGGCCATAGGAGACCTTGGATGCCCTGAGTCACACCTGACAGGCCCTTTTTCTGAGCACTAGAGGCCAAAGCTCATCTCTTAACCCTCTGGAAAGATTCCTGCAATCATCAACTTGTGTTTTCCCCAAGACAACCCGGAGCCAGAATGCAGGAGGCTACTTCACAAGACCAGGAGAACTTCCTGGAAAATCCCCTCACTTCTGTTTTCAAACATCCTTGTGAGTTCCATTCTCTTGCTAATTACAGACACTGGAAAGAGGGTACCCCCAGAATCCCTTCCCAAGAGTATAAATTCAACCAGCCTACTCCAGTCTGCAGGGCAGCTCTTCCTGCCCAGGAGACTATCTCCTGCTTTTTTGCTTTCTTTCTCCTCCATTTTCTCTGATAAAATTATAAAGCTGCACTCTTAATGCTCAAGAATTCTTTCTTGAACTGTTCACCACGGGATCCCAGAGCCCCGGCATCACTAAGGGGGAGCAACAGTGTAATTGATTTTGGTGTGTTTATCTGATGTTTATCCTTCTTTTTAATTGTATTAATTTGTTTAATTATTCTTTTATGTTTCATGTAAATAATCTGCCCTGTGAATAATAACAGATTTATGTCTTTTTTCCTAGTCTTTATGTATTTTGTTTACTTGTTTTGATCTCACTGTTCTGGGTAGAAACTGTACTCTAGCAAGTAGTGGTTTTAGAACATGTTTGCAAACTCCTTGACCTTCCTCCCATACAGGGAGAATATGAGCTGCCTTAGTGACTGCTTCTAATGAATAAAATTTGGCAGAATGTATGCTGTGTGACTCCTAGTAGTATGGGAGGACTAACTCTCCTTCCCCCACCCCACTTTTTTTAAAAGGAAAACTGTAGGTGAGAATGAAAACAAGTAAGCAGACAGGCAGAAAGAGGAAGAAACAATAAAAGCACTTCCTTTTTATTTCTCTATCACTTAGTCTTAATTTTGCCAGAAGTTTATCAATTTTTAGACAATCACCTTTTGAGTTTATTGATTCTCTGTATTCGATTTCACTGTTTTCTCTTCTTATTTTCTTCCTACGTCTCTCCTTGTGTTGTTTTGTCTCTAATTTCTCAAGTTGGACTTTGAGCTCATTGTTTTTATCTTCTCTCCTTTTTAAATTATTAACATGTAAAGTTATGAATGTCCACCTTTTAGGTTTTTAATTTCAGCAATTATTTTTAATTTTTGGAAGTTCCATTTGGTATTTTTTCATATCAAGGTCACATTTTGAGGGGTGGCCTGGTGGTCTAATGTACCTGAAAGCAGTCCTGCGTACATTCTAAGGTCCAAGACTCAAGACCTGGGGCCTAGGGAAATAACAAATGATGTGAACAACTAAAAAAAAATAAAGTTCTTCCTGCCTATTTGCCAATTTGCCTTCATTTTTTCCTGTACCTTTAAAAAAAGTCACATTTTGGGTCATTTTAAAGGTTTATTACAATGTAATATGCATGCAATAAATTGCACATATTAAAAGGACAGTATCTGACAATTTTGACGTATGTATGAACTTATGATACCCGCCATAGTTGTGATAAGGGCCGTATCTTTCACTGTATGCTTACCTAGTATTTTTAATAATCTCTTCCAATCCTTCACAGACCTCCCAATAACCTTTGGTTTCCTTTTCCTTAATACAGATAGCATTGCATTTTCTAGACTTCTTTGATTGGAATCGTTAAATGTTTATCTTTTCCCCTTTGTGTTCTGTGTGTTGCATAATAGCTTTGAGATCCAAACATATTATTACAGAGTAGTTCAACTTTCTTTTTTTGCTATCTATGGATATACCAGTGTTAGTAAATCTGTTTATCTATGTATGGACATTTGAGTTATTTCCAGTTTTTGGACTACTGCATGTAAAGCTTCTATAAGCATATGTACCATTATTCATAAAGATACGCATTTCATTTATCTATTGTCCAAAAATGAGAGTGTATCTGAGTCACAGAGTAGGTGACTGTTAACATTTAAAAAGAGTAATAAACTATGATCTAAAATGTCCCTTTTTTACAGTCTTACCAGAAGTTTATTAGAGTTCCAGTTCTCCACATTATAACAATTACTTGATGTGAATATTTTTTGGTTAATAATTTTTAATTTGGCCCATTTAATAAGTTTGGCATGCTTTCTCACTTTTTCTTAATTTCATTTCCCAGAAGATTCCTGGTGAACCCTTTATAGATGTTTATATGTCTTTGGTAAAATGTCTGCTCATATCTGTTGCCTATTCTTTTATAAACTTTGGCTATTTTCCTTTTCTTTAAAAGAACAGTGAAGCAACAAAGATGTACGTTGAATATTGCTTAACCTTGAATACATGTGCGATTTTTTAATTGAATTTTTATTTTGATGTGGAAGAATATATACTATTTTTTCCAATATTTTGCTATGCCCAATGTAATAGAAACATACCATACACTTTTAAAATTAATCTGCTTTATTAATGTTTCCATCTGTTTCTTCCTTTTTTTTTTAAGGAAAGGTGCAGGCAGTAATGAAGGCGAGTAGGCAGGCAGGCAGGAAGAAAGAGGAAGAAGTCTCTTTATATTATATTTTTTTATTTAGTTGTTCATACTGGTTGCTTCCCCCAGGCCCAGGACTCGAACCCAGGGGCATGTGGCTTGCTCCTTCACAGACAATTGACCTAACGGCTACTCCACCAGGTATGCCTTTCCATCTGTTTCTTAAGTCCAGCCATTCAATAATATGATAGAGTCTTGATTTGTTGTTAAATATGTTCTTTGTGCCTTACCCATGTTTTTAAGTCTTGAAAAAAAAAAAAAATCCTGTCAGGGTACCCTGGTGGAGTAGTGGTGAGGTCAATTACCTCCGAAGGAGCACAGGTCATACACCCCTGGGGTGAGTCCTGGGGTGGTGGGAGGGGAACAACCAGTGTGAGGAATTAAATAAAAATAAAATAAGATGCTTCTTTCTTCTCTCTCTTCCTGCCTACCTGCCTGCTTGCCGTTATCCCTGTCTGTACCTTTCCTTTAAAAAAACAAACCAACACCTGCTACATATTTATTTTTCTGTATGTGGTCATGTCTGTATGATTCTGATTTTGCTCTTCGTTTTTCTTCTGATTCTCTCATCTGAGGTCTGGTTTCCTTGTATATTCTGTAATTTTTATTACTATTTCATATGTGTTGGAACTGTATCTGTGAGCATTTTGAGTCCCACATATATTCCTTTAGAGATTGTTTTTCCTTCTGCTTAAGCACATCAGGGATACTCCAAACTTGGAACCACTTTGAGCTGAATTCTTGGCTTGCAGTCTTTTGGACCAAGCAGGTAACATGAATTTGGGCACCAACCCATTGTGAAAGCCAACTTGATACTATATATTGGAGGGAGATTTAACCTTATTCCGTTCAGAGCTGTATCATTGTCCTTTTATGAGGCAAGGTTTTTCTTTCTAGTTCTTTTTTTTTTTCTTCCTGAGAGTATAACCCTTTGGGGTTACTGACTTTATGGAGGATTTTATTACCAGCTCTCCAGCTTGCAAAGTCACTAAACTCCTGATTCATAGCTTGGCTGATAAAACTAAAGGTCTGGGTTACTGGGGATGATAAGATCCTCATAGGAAGGTTGCTGGATCAGCGCTCATTCACCTTCTGAATTTGTGCTTTTGATTTATTTTAGCCTCTGAGGAATTCCCTTACTTTCTTGCCCATTCAGCTATGAGTATAAAGAGATAGTCAAAAAAAGATTTTATTCATTATTTTTAGATTAAAATTTTTTTAACAGTTGGATATTTTCTTTAGTTTTGTTTTAGTAGTAACTTGTTTTCCATAGTACCAGAATGAAGCTCCATTTTTTTTTTCTCAAAAAGATAATCATATTCATTTAACCACAAACTAATCTTATTTAAATCAGGACCTGTCCAACAAAAATAGTCTATCGGTCATCCATGAGTTGAATTTTGGTGTGAAATCAATTTAAATATGATACACATTTAAAATGTCATGATATTTTTCTGTTATAATAAATAAGACAGTGACAACTATTACTTCTTTTTTGCTAGGTTTTTTTTAAAGGAAAGGTGCAGGCAGGAAGCGAGAGGAGAAAGAAGCAACTGATTTATTGTATTTAGTTGTACATCTTGGCTGTTCCCGATCCCCAACCCCCACCCCTGGGAGGGGAACCCGGGACCTTGGGATGTGTATATGAACCGCACTTAACTCCTACTCCACCAGCCTGTCAACTATTCTTCATGGTAGTTTTCTTGAGGTAGCTATCATCTCTTCCCTTTCTGACTTCTTAATGCTAGTGAGGATCTTTTTTGTTCCAGGGATGTATTGCTTAGGGTTCTCCAAATACCCCACCAGTGTTTCCATTCCCTAGGTGATGCCTTTGTTCTTGTTGGCATCTGTGAAAGAGACTCCCACAGCCTGACCCATCTTTCACCCATATCTTGGGGATTTGGTCCAGTCTGGTGCTTGCCTCCCTTTTCCAAGATACAGTACTGGGCACACTTCTGAACAAAAATCTTCTGTGCCCCTGTGGCTCAGGCAGCTGAGACGACTGGAGTGTGGACCACGTGATGTTGAGGAACATAGGTTCATGACCTGGAGCCAGGAGTGGGGGTAGGAAACCAAAAATAAATAAATAAAAATGCTTCTTCCTTTTCTTTCTTCCTCCCTTCTTTCCTTTGTCTCCCAAAAAAAAAAAATTCTTGTCCTTCTCAATATCACTCAGACCATTCATTTTCAACCACTCCATGCTACTCTCTATTCCTTTCATTAAACTGCTTCATTAAAACTTCTCTCCACTGAACTTCAATAGAATTAGTCTTGTTTAAGTCATCTACTGCTCCCTTATGGCCCTGTTCAATGGACCATTCCTCTTTCTGGCTTAGTAATCCTGTCAGCAGTGTTCAGTACCGTTTATCCTCTTGAAGCATTCAAAATGTAGATTCAAGTGGCACTGAAACACTCTTCTTAGTTTCAAAACTTGTTTGTTCCACTACATCATGACATTTCCACACTGGTACCGAATATATATGTATATTAAATATTTATGTAATGGATAGCCTCAGAATCAATATAATTCATTGTAAATGTATTTCTAAAACATTTAGGCCCCTCATGTGATAACTGACATTTACTCATACAAAATAGAATCCAAGGGCCATGCTGAGATTAGAATAAACATGTAACCAACTTTCCCTTTTCTGTGAGCTTTTATATTGAATGATCTACTTTCTAAATTATGATGTGAAATTTTTCCTTAAGGTAGAATCACTTCTAAGCCCTCACTGAGTCATTAATGATATGCAATAACTGAGTGAGAACATGTATTTTTGGTGAGGATATTGATGGGGAAGCATGAACAGCCATTGCAGAGAATAAAGTTAAATTTTCCTACATTGGCATTCACTTCCTAAGTTACATCTCCACTCTGATAATTCCCAAGAAAAGTTCAACTCTGCCAACAACATGGTTTACAGTCCAGTCCCTTCCCTGAGTCTATCTGCCTCTGTATCTTTATTTCTGTGCCTCCCTCCATTGCTAGGTGTGATAATTGTGTTTCGTAGTCTAACTTGAGGCGTTTAGTGAACATACATTTCACTGTCCAGAACAACTTATTCAATTGTCTCACAAACTAAAAGCCATCTCTTGTATCTAAGCCAGTCAACGAACTAACCAAACATATCTCCTTAACTTTATTTGGAAAAGCAGAGTAGACATCTTTTAAAATGGAACCCTAAGCCTGCATTTAATGTCACTATTTTAATTATTAGGGGAAGAAGTTAATAAGGAAGTGACCATCTATAAGTAAAATATTCTTTTATATAAAAAAACATTTTTCAGGAAAAAGAAACACTCAAAAAACAGGAGCAGTAATTATAGTTATGATTATACATTTGAATTGAACTCACTTAATCCTAATGGTGCCAATGCAGCACACTTTCATCATTCTTGTCGTTAGCTAGTAGATGAAAGCCAGATGTTACTATGTTCTGCATATCCAATTTTCTTTAGTGTCTCAAAGGTTAAAAACCACAATTCTTCTTAGAGAATTTTTGGGAAAAGATTTAAGCTAATTTGGCTGCTGGCACTAAATAGGCTCCTAAATGTTTTGGAAATACATTCGTAGTGAATTATATTGATCCTGATGCTATCCATTGAATAAATATTTAATATATGTGTGTATTCAGTACCAATGTTGAGATGTCATGATGTAGTGGAGCAAACAAATTTTGAAACCAAGAAGAGTATTTCAATGTCACTTGAATCTACCTTTTGACTGTTTCAAGAATTTTATTCTAGGAAGAACTACTTTGCCTGTATTCTACCAGAAGCAATGTGGTTACTACAGGGAAGTGCCTCCCTTGTCTAATGGTGTCTTATAAAGTAAATAAAAGTAAAACATACTGATATCACTGTCTTTTCATACAGGAATGAAGGAGGCTCTGCCATGGAATTGTGACCTGTTCATGGTTCCATCAACTTAGAAAGGATCAACTTCAGCCTGGGCAGTTGTACTTGTCTTTAGGGAGGACAGCCCCTTGTCCCTGTTCTGTGACTGCTTGATCAGAAGTGTAGGCAAGGGAAAATTCACTCCTGCTCACATCTCTTGTGGAAGGTTAACTATCCTGAGAATGAATCCCTTTCTGCCATAAGCTTTCTCTGCGTTCATAATACATGAGGCGAAACACTTCTTTAGCATAAACATTGTGGTTATATCTTTCAATTTATTTCTTTAACCCTAGCAAAAATTTATGTTCAGTTTTCAAGCTGGCAAGGGATTCATAGCTGAGACTAGATTTCTTTCTTTTTTTAATGTGTACCTCAATTTGTGTGCACATCATACCACACCCACCACCAGCGTTCGAGTGCCCATCATCACCACTTGTCTTTACGTCTTCATTCCCTGATGGCCTCCCTCCACCCCTTTGGTAACCACTGGCTTGTGTTCTGTGAATGCCGTGGTGTTTTTGTCAGTTCTTTTATTTTGTTTCATCATATTCCACATATGAATGAAACCGTTGCGTACTTCTCTTTTTCTTTCTGGCTTATTTTGCTTAGTATACTCACTTCCAATTCCATTCAGGTCATTATAAAAGGTACGATTGCATCTTTTTTAACAGCTGCATGAATTCCATCGAGTGTTGACCACAGCTTCTTCATTCAGTCATCTGTTATTGGACATTTAGGTTGTATACAAGCCTCGGCTATTGTGAATTGTGCTGCTGTGAACATAGGGGTGCAGATATTTTTTATTAGCGTTTTTGTATTCTTTGGGTATATGTCTAGAAGTGGGAATCCTGGATTAAATGGCAGATCTGTCGGTGTTTTTTGCAGAATCTCTGCACTATTTTCCAAAGATGTTTCACTAATTTACATTCATATCAACTATGTGGGAGGGTTCTCTTTTTTTCAACATCCTCTCCAACATTTGTCATTTAGGAGACTAGATTTCTACATGACAGGCAAAGCTAAGGGCTGTAGGGCTGATAAGGGCTGGAAGAGTTAAGAGCAGACCTTTGAGTTCTAGCTCTCCGGGGTGCCAGTCTATGACCTTCCATGGTCAAGCAGGAAATTGCCAGAGCCTCAGTTTCTCTGTCTATAAAAATGGCATCATAATAGCCTTCTCACTTCATAGGGTTGTCATAAAGATGCACTGAAATAATATAGAGCAAAGAGCTTTAGATTCAAAAAAGGCCAAAGAAAAAATGATTTGTTATCCACATAGCATTCTGAACTGATTCTGAAAAAATTCATTCATTAGCACTTATACACACCTAATTACCATTTATTTGCTCAGAGCTCCATCACTTCTATGCAAATTCATAGAGCAGCTTCCTAAGTTTCTAAGTCAGCAACAACAAATAACCTAGTTAGTGGGATATAAAAACTTGCTGCTTTAGACTTTCAAAGGTAACGTGTTTCCCTTACACATTTGGAGCTGGGGAAAACCAAAGACCTTGCTTGTTGCCTGTGGCTAATGAGGAACTATTTCCCAGCAAACAGCATGCAACTGCCTGGAGAGAAATCTTCCCCAGCTCTGCTCTTCCCCGAGTGTTGGCAGGTTTTCGCGCCGACCTCTGAAGCTGTGACGAGTGCTCCCCCTGCGGTTGACTCCAGCTCTGGCACCCGCTGCGGGCTGGGCTGCGGTCCTGCTGTCTGGGAGGAAAGGCGTCAGGAAACCTCTCAATTTGCTCCTTCACCACTTGGCTGCCACCCTGGATGTGTGGTTCTTTAAATGCTGGAATTCCCAAGAGACTGGGCATTTGGCCCAACGATAAAGTAGCTCATTTTGTTAATAGCTGTCTTGTAGCTCATCAACTCAGGAAGGAGAATTCATGCTTCAAGATCCCATTTATAACAGGAATACAATATTCATCAGATAGAGGAAAGGACAAAAGATGTGTGAACTTTCAATGGAGAAAGTGGTAAAAAGTTATCAATTTAAAAAAACACTAAAAAAAAATAAAGAGGATGAAACATGGTTCAATAGGATGACTCAGTATACATCCTGTCAGTTGCAATCCCAATAAAAATTATCTTCACCTCCTCCTGGGTCCCCTGCAGCTACACAAAACACGAAGTGCTGTTGGTTCTGCTTCCTTCTTTCTCATTTGCCCATTTCCCTCCCATGCTCAGGGATTCTAATTTATTCCAAGTCTTCCTATTTCTCTCCTGAATGACTGAAACAGCCTGCTAATTGTTGCTCCCTTCCAATCCTTCTTTTCTATACTGCAGCTAAGTTTAATTTTCATTTCTTTATTTGCCCAATGGAAATAATACCTATAGTAGACGGATTTGGTAACTGCCTCATTATAGGCAGAATCTCCTGACTTTCATCTGCTCTCTGGTCAGGGATCCCTGAGGATGGAAGTCACAGAGTCTAGTAGGATTAAGAACCAAGACTGCATTAACATAACTTGAACACCACTCTATTAAAGTGTATCGTTTAGTCTTCTCATTTAATCCTCACAATAATCCCATGAAGTAGGTATTATACTGCCATTGTAGATATAAAAATTAAGGCACAGAAAAATTAAGTAGTTTACCCACATTAACATCATAGCTAAACTAAGAGACAGGATTACAACCCAAAAAAGCTGAATCTGGAACTGATCCTTTTTTTTTTTAAGAGTAAATTTTTTTAAAAGAAAAGATGCAGGCAGGAGTAAAGGTGAGCTGTTAGGCAGGCAGGAAGAGAGAAGAACAACTATTTTATTTTATTTTATTTAGTTATTCACCTTGGTTATGTCCCTGGTTCCAGATCTTGAACTGGGGATCTTGGGATGTATGTGGACCACCGTTTTATTTATTTTTTATTTGTTTTAGTTGTCATCTTGTTTGTTCCCTCTGGTCCAGGACAGGAACCCATGTCCTTGCGGTGAATGTGAGCTTTGCTTTTGGCGGGGGGGAGCAGACCTAACCACTACTCCACCAGGGGGACACCTCTTTTTAATTTTAAAATCATAAACCTACAGAAAAATTACAAAGAACTCCCCTCTTCCAAACCTTGGGGAGTAAATTGTCAACCTAATGCTCCATCACCTCCAAATATTTTAGTGTTTGTGTTTTGTATTTGTTCTACAAACAATGATATTGTCCTATCGAACCACAATACAACCTTCAAAATCAGGAAATTATCACGGGTGCATAGCTATCATCAAACCCCTAGGCCCTATTTGACTTTTGTCAGCTGTCCTAGTAATAGTCTTCACAGCAGAAGAATCTAGTAGTTCAGAACTTCTTGTTATATTTAGTTCTTAAATCTCTTGACTTGGAACATTTCCGTGACTTTCATGACTTTGACATTTTTGAAGACTTCAGGTTACTTTGTAAAATGTCCCTCACTTTTAAAGTTTGTCTGATGCTTGTTTTGGATTAGATGCAGGTTATGCATGACAGAAATGGTGCTGTGTTCCCAATGCACGCTCTTAGGTGGGATAAGATTCTGATATGTCTCAGTATTGACTACGTCTGTGTCTATCACTGACTTTGGTGGTATCTGCTGTTTCACTATAAAGCTATGCATTTCCCTTTTGTACTTAGCATTTTATGGAACAGCATTTTATTCTATTGTTTTCCCAACTTTGTTTTCTGATGCATTTGATAGAAGATTATGGACAAATACAATTTGTGTATATTTAAGATAAAAATGTAATGTTTATAAATATATGTGTTTAAATGATTACCATAAACAAGCTCATTAACCTAGCCCACATAATCAGCATTTTTTATACATGGTAAGACACCTAAGATCTATTTTCTTAGAAAATTTCAAGAAGACAATACAGTGTTATTAACTATGGTCATCATGCAGTATTTTAGATCTCTCTCTATATTTACATATAAGTAGAAAGTTTGGTGAAGAATAGGACATCGACGTATATATATAAAATCACTTTTTCATTATTCATTTACCTGTCAATAGACATTCTGTTTCCATAACTTGCCTATTCTGAATAATGTTGCAATAAATGTGAGAGTGCAGACATCTCTTTGAGATACTGGCTTCATTTGTTTTTGGTTATATACCTAGATTTAGAAGTGAGATTGCTGGATCATATGGTAGTTCTATTTTTAATTTTTTGAGGTACCGCCATACTATTTTCCATAGTGGCTGCACCAATTTCCATTCCATGGGGGTGGTATTTTTAACTACATAGATATCTGCTTTTTCATCAACCTTTATATTTTTTTAATCTAGTTGATTCACATTAGCATAGTCTTATGTTTCCCATTTTATTCGATGGGTTGTAATCTGTTACTTTTTTTTTTAATGCCCTAATTTTTCTAGATCTGGTCATTAGGAAGTGCCTTTAAGCTGCATTCCATATCTTTTTGACATGAGTCATCAATCTTTTAAGCAATTTCTTGTTTTGGTAGCTAGACAAATGTTTTCTACTTATCTGAAAGGTAATATATAGAATTTAAGTCTAATTGCATCTACTCAAAAGATGGTATTTTGTGTTAAAAAATAATATCCTCCCAGAATTCCAAATCATGCAGCATGAACAGATACAAATGAGAACAGCAATTTATCAATGGGCGCTCTCAGAGAGCGTCTGTTATATCAGGAGAAATGAATCGTTCCATGTTTTCTCCACGAGGAGAATATAATTAGAAACTGAGCCTTTGAATAGCATTTTTAGTCACCCTTAATTTTCAGTTTCTCATTAAAAAATCCTTGTATTTTGCTGTTCTGTGAAAATGTATTAATAGTTCTGCAAATTCTTCGCTGCCCTTAGGCAACAGATTGTGTATTAAATCATCTTTTCAGGCATTTGAGAGTAAGCTCCTCCCCACTCTGGGCTCCTGCACTGGGTACGTCTTACCTGTTTGCAAGCTCACTTTCGCCACAGCTGGTTGCAAACTCATTAGGGCAGGGGCCTGGGGCCTCAACATTTATGCCTTTGAACCTGCCTGGACCCAGTTTTGGGCTGGTGAGAGATGCCTATTCAATGCTGGCTGGGTGGCCAGGCAGTCACGCACAGTGTCTCACTTCAGCCCACAGGATGGCAGCATTTAGTCGGGGCTCCAGCCCCACCATTGGTCCAACGCGGTCTGGGAATTAAAAGTACCTGGTTTCTTCCTGAGATGAAAACAGTGCCTCAGGGGCCTCTGGGGGCAGCCTTCATAAATGTTTCTGCCCACCTTTTCTCCAGTGTGCTCCCTGGAAGACACCCTCTTGAAGGTGAGTTACATCCATCCCTGAAAGACCATCTAGGTCTAGTTCATGCTAGTGAAGACCCAAATAGGTTGAAATCACCAGCTCATTTTACCTACAAGTCATCAGATGCAAAGAATTGTTGTTATTTAAAGAGAAAGGAGGATAAGGAATTACTGCCCACTCAAGGTTTACTCTGCGCTTTAAGCTAGGGCCTCCCAAATTTGAGCATCAGAACCACCCAGAGTGACTGACATACAGATAACTGGGCCCTACCCCAGGAGCTTTGGATTCTGTAGGTCTGGGGAGGGGCCTAAGGATTTGCGTTTTAACTAGTTCTCTTCTTATGTTGCTCCAGTGAATCACCACTTGAAACAATCACATTTATACTTCAGTAACCCTTTGACTCAGTTGTTATTGTCTCCATTTTGCAGATGAGAAGGCTGAAGTTCAGAAGGTTAAACAGCTCACCTAATGACATCCTAGGGAGTGGAGGCTGGAATGGAAACCCTCCTCTGTCTGACTTCAAACCCTCACTCAGACCCTGCACCATTCCATAAAAAAAGAATGTATTTGTACCTTGGGGTTTTCTCTGAATCCTGCGGCTCAGAGAGAAAAAGAAAGCAATGCTCAGTAACGATGCTTTCAAGTTTTTAAGATTAATAATAATTCATCACTACAATTCCTCTGATGTGAAAAGAATGAAGCAAACAGCCAAACAGGAATAAAAAGGCGTACTTACGTGTTCGAAGGGCCAGGATTCTTTGCATTATTCATTTAAAGATGGAATTTTGGAAACACAATATTGACGTGATAGGTATTTTAATCACCAGACTCCAACTCTGAAACGAAAAGATGGTATGAAAATATGGCAGACGTAAGTAGTTATGAAACAAATTAGCTTGCCCATGGAGAAAGGACACAGCTTGTCTAAGGAAATAAATGAGGAAATCCAAACTGGTAAGCTTTCTCTAGAAGTGAGTAGCAAGGTGATGACTTAGCTGCTGATTCCAACTACACAGCAACCACTCATGTGACAGCCAACGATACATTGAAGATCGGGTCTATATTTATTACGCAGGCACAACTTTCCTCCAACCTTCTTCCCCCAATTTTATACGATAAATTAAATCTGATCTCTCAGAGGCAGGGATGGATCTTATTTTAAGTTTTTGTGGAGAGGGGTGGGATGTGGAGGATGGAAAGTCTGAAGCCAAGGTTTCCAGTATGGAGAAAGCCTGGTCTCTGCCCTTTGGCCGGGTTTCTGCTTCACTCCTGTTCACCTGTCTGGTCCCAAATGAACAGACTTGCTCACACTGGAATTTAAAATGAAGCCAAAGAGCCCTTATTCATAGTTCACGGTGAGGGGTAGCTGGAGGCTTCTTATTTAGAGAGATAGGCCCACTGCCCACTTCTAGACTTGGGTGAGTCTTACCTGTAACCTGTAGTAGCTGCCTCTAAAGAGAAAGTTTTACTGAAGTAACATTGGTTTCTGAAATTTTAGGGGTTTCACATTCACAGCATTACAAACCAGCATCTGTCTATATTATGTTCACCATCAAAAGTCTAGTTCTATCCTTCACCACACAATTCATTCATTTTGTCCCACCCACCCTTCTGGTGACCACAATTTTGTTCTTTCATAAGAGTTGGCTTTCATTAAAATAAAAAATAAATGTTTTATTTGCATTACATAAGTTTTAGGTGTCCATCTTCATAAATCAACATCTGTATATGCTACAATAAGTTTATCACTAAAAATTTAATTCCTTCCTTCACCATATCCCTTAACTCATTTGCCCACCCCTCCATTCCCTCTTCCCTTCTGATAATCACTCCTTTGATCTTATACGCTAAAAGTGTGTCTTTGTTTGATTTAGTCCATTTGTTTGTTTGGCTTATCTGTATACCACATGTGAGTGAGATCATCAAGTGTTGATGACCTGTTGGATCTGAACTTCCAGAGCCTGCCCCAGACCTGAGGTTTCCTGAATGTTTCCTCCCACCTCCTTCCCCATAAGGCATAATAACCAAGCACTTGGAGAAGAGTGGCTCTTCTGGGGACACAGTCATTCCTGAGCATTAGGGACGCTGTGTACCCAGAGGCATATCACCTGCACTTCCAAGCTTCCCCTTCTGCCCCAGCTCCCCAAAAGGGTTGCACGTCAAGGGCTGGGTTCCCCCCCTTCCCACCCTGACACATTGCACTTTCTTTCTTTTTGTCTTTTAGAGAGAGGATGAAGAAATATTTAATTTTTATTTAGTTGTTTACACTGGTTGTATCCCCTGGACCTGGGACATGAACCCAGGAGCTGTGCTTCTTCAGAGGCAACTGACCTAACTGCTGCTCCACCAAGATGTACCAACATTGCACCTTCTAGGGAATGTGAGCTCTCAGAGAAAAGTAGAGGTTCTTGAGGAACAAAGGCTATAAAAGCAAGACTATAAGCTGAAGACCTTATATCAAACAAAGCAAAAGTAAATATTTTTGGTGGTTTGGAGGCTGGGAACCACAACTTTCACCAACTCTGAGGGTGGGGTGGGTCCTGACTCCTGGGCCTTCATTCTTAACCATCAGTGGGGCTCTAACACAGTGTGAGGCAGTTTCCTTGTCCAGGTGGCGGATCACCAGTGCTCTCCCCACCTGGAGCTGCAGTCACATGACCCCTATCCACCAGAGAGCAATTCCTCCACAGTGATTTCCAGTTCTACCTGCTGCTGCTGCCTTGGTCAATTGCTTCTCCAGCCCCTCTGGGTGAATGGAGTCCCCACCACTCACCCATGTGTCTTCCATTAAAACCTCTGCCTTAAAAAAACCCAAACAAGCAGATATTCTTTAAGCCTTCCCAAAGACAGGCCCCACAGCAGATGAATTACAAATATTTGCATTTCTATTAATTAGAGGACATCAGCAAATAGGAATTTCAGATTCCTGTCTTCTTTTTCAAGGAGGTAAGTTTGGGTGGGAACCATGAATAATCAAGCTTTGCTAGCTGATTTATATGCTGTCTTCACAGATGATTTGGAAGTGGCATACTATGTTAAAAAGACACACAGAATACATACAATAAAGATAAGAACTCAAATGACTCATGAACCGTAAATATTCTTGGGCTTTATTTTCATATCTTTAGAATAGGAATAATAATATCCTGCTCAGAGTATTCCAGCGGACTGAGAAGGAGATAACGTATGAAGAGACATTCTCCAATGAACAGGGCACACACAGTCCCAGCTTTGGGAACGGCCTCAGGACTCAACTGCCATTGCTTGATTGATTCTCTCTCTCCTCTCCTTCTGCTTATTAATTTGCATTTCGGCCAGTATTTATTGAGGACCCACTAGATAGCATTTATGATGCTAGGTGTTGGGATGCCACAGATGCATAGGACATGCATCCTACCTGCAAGGAACTTGGCATCCAGTGTCAAGAGGCCCACCCAAAGGGAAGGCCATCTCAGTGTGACTTGCCCACCATGAACATATGGCACGGCGTAGGACAAGACAGGACATGGCTCTGAGGTTCACCAGGCCTGACAGTGCATCCTAATGGGTGTTCTTGGGGAGCCTCAGAACTCTCATTGTAAATTAAATTAACTATCTTTTATCACTCCGAGTCTCTTAGAATTGGACTCTTGTGGACTTCTGGTTTTGATATAAAGATCATTTTGATTTGAGGACAATGACAAACCTAGAGGCAAAGGAGACGCTCTTGCCTTTCTCTTCATTCTTTGTACTTCCCTTAACGGAAGACGTGATGACCTCTCCATAAGTCTCCACACTTCTCCTGCTTCCCCTGATCAAGAAGTGGTTCTGCGTCCCCTTATTCTCTAGAAGAATGTAGTCTCAGAAGGTCTTAATCCAGAAGTAAATGTGTCTGTGAACAGTCCTCTCTAAGAAACATTTATTTTCAGGATAAACGTGAGTCATCCCCTCTGGACACGTGAAGAGCCCTCCTCTCTCCCTGGGCCCCAGACCCCTCAGGGTGTGCATCTTTGGTCTGCCCCAGTGACTGTAGAATTAAGGCACATGAATGTCATTTGAGAGGATGTTTTCTCTTACTAAACAAAGGAATAAAAAGCTATCATTCAGGGCTATTGTGAAGATCACTGGAAATGTGAGCTAGAGACATAATAATAAACATTTATTGAACATTGACTCTGCCAGGTTCTTTCCCTGTAATAACTCACTTAAAACAACAACTCTATGAGAAGACACTTTATCACAGTCATGTCTCTTTACAGAAACAGAGAGAAGTGCCGAAGGTTGATGGTCAAACAGCACAGCTGTGCTTCAGATACAGAATATCTGGTTCCAGAGACCAGGCTCTCAGTGGCTGGCGCAGCTGCTCAGCCACTGCTGCACATGAGGGTCACCTGTGAGTGCCTCCATCCCACCTGGGAGGTTCTGACTCAACAGGGCTGGGGTGAATTCCAGGAATACGTATTTTTAGAGAGTTTCCATGTGATCCTGATGCTGAGAACCAAAAGGTGTTTAAAAAAAATGGTTGATGTTATCATCAGAAGGAGGGAGATGGAGAGGGCTTTTAGAAGTGGATCTTGAAGGATGAAAGCATTTTTTAGACAAGATGTAGATAAAAGCTATCCAGCCAAGAGGAACAGCATGTGCAAACCCAGCAGAACATAAATCTATGGTGCTCAGGTTTATGATTTATGAAACCTAGTTGTGTGTGGGTAAGTGAGAGACAGGGGTGATGGGGAGGGAGGGAGGGCTGAGGGAGGAGGAGAGGAGGCAGAAAGAAGGCAGGGGAGGCTAGTAAGGCGGTTGGAGCCACCAAGTGACTGATTAGAAGCCTTGCTAAGGAATGTGAATGTCATCCCATGGATAGAATATCTAAAAGAATTTTCAGTCCCTGAAGAACATAATTTGATTTCTGGATGGTTTTTATGCAAAAGTTCATCTCTTTTTTTGCCCCCAAAGGTTTAATATATTTACGACAGAACCACACTACATACAAACTACATACATTTGCATACATAGAGAAAAATCATTTCCACTAAGACATGTCTCAGTGTGCAGACAGTCATGATCTGTTTTCAGCGTGAGGCGGTAAGATGCCAGTGACCTCGATGCAGCATAATATGTGTCATCTTGGGATTCCTTACAGACACAGCCTAACTCTTCTGCAGCATCTCATCTCGGAGTTGTATCTGACTTTATGACTGATTTTCATTCAAATCCACTGGGGAATAGGGCAATTCTGCTTTTGTTTCTTGGCTAGGAACCACTTGATCCTAAAGGTCTTGTGGGAAGATGTGACTGCCCCTAGGGACCTAGCTCTCCCTACACAGAAAAGAAGTCTCATCTTTTTGATTGCACGAATATTGGCATATTGAAGTAAAATGAACGTAAGCAGGAAAAGGAAATTGCAATTTATAATGAATTTAGCCAGGAGCATCACAGAACTTTTGGTGAGAGCAGAGAGTAGATTGTTGAAAAGGGAACACACTGTGAAGTGGCTATTATTTCACTGACTTTCCTCATTTTAGAAGAAAAAGGAGGAAGAAAGCATTTTCACAGGACAGGTTGCAGAATACCACCGAGAGAAACTGGTCCTTGTGCGTGGCCTTGCCACCTCTGGAAGGTGGGAGAGGCCTCCTCCAGCAGGAGAGCCCAGAACGACTGAATGTGTGATGGGGTGCAAGCATGTGGTGAGGTAGGAGCGTGTGATAGGGTTGCGAGCGTGTGGCGGGGTGAGAGCGTGTGGCGGGGGTGCAACAGTGTGTTGGGGTGCAAGGGTGTGGCGGAGGTTCGAGGATGTGGTGGGGTTCGAGGGTGTGGTGTCCTGTAGTGTGTGGTGGGGTTGTGAGCCTGTGGCTGCACTGCAGGGATGAAGTGGGAAGGAGCTGCCCCAGGGAAGTGGCTGGGGCACCCTCCTCCCCTGGAACCAGATGTCTTCCTGGGGACTCCATGTTCCCTTTGAATGCTCTTCTTGCAGAAATGCAGACCTCTGTAAAATTATATTGGGAGGAGATATTTGTCAGCTTTCACGATTTCTTGAGGATTGGGAGGATTGTCAGGATTGTGCTTTTGAAGCAGTAAAACCTCTTTTTAATCACAGTGCATGATGTGCTTTAGACTCCGGATGTAAGAGCCATGTGAGCTGCATTCTTGATTTGTAGCCTTTGGGACACCAGGAGTGAATTTCGAACCTTCTTGGTCTTATGCTGAGAAGAGCCAGTTGCACCTAGGTAGATCAGTGAGTAGGCAGCTCCCTCATTAGAAGAAAAGAAGTACCGACTGAGTCCGTCAGCTCCTTTCTGGGTAAAACACAAAATGGCTATAGGGCTCAAGGCTCACCAAGCCACGTGCCATATGCGTGGGGCAGGGATATGACTTTGTCTCTGTTATCGAATTTAATCTTCCCAGTAACCCTCCGGCAGAAGTACTATTAGTAGTCCCATTTTACAGATGGTGAAACTGAGTCTCGGAGTTCTTCTTTCTCATAGAAGGTCACTATTTGTGCTCTTGAGCATGAAGTCAGAAAGCTGGTCTGGCTGGCTCTAAAGCCAGGTGGTGAATATTTAAGTTGCTCTGAATTAAGACGTTCTTGCAGGGCTCATTTTCCTCCATGGAAACCTGCAAGGGCAACTCCTTTCATTCTCCTCAAATTTAGCAGGTTCAGCCATATGCTCAAGTTCAAAGTTTTCTGAAGATGAAAGCTCTGCTCCTACCTGGAGATTATGTGCGTTATTTGGGGGCCTCTCTAGTTTTCTAAAGGCTAACACTAAAAGCATAGGCTCCCAGTGGGGCTCTGTCAGCTTTGTCCTTCAAGTCAGCTTCCTCCACATTGGGTTCTTTTTCCTACTTAGACATCCCTGCTGCTCTTTATGCCAATGAGCTGTGCTGGACCAGAGGAAAACCCTTGGATATTCAGGGTGTTGCTTTACTAAGAGCTTCTTCAAACTACAAAGTCTAGCCGACATACAAAAGAGCATAAATATGTCTTTGCACAAGCTAGGAAAGAATAATAAAATAAACCTCTGTAACTTAACTACCCAGATTGAAGTCTAGAAAATGATCAGGAGCTTAGGTATCTGACTCCAAATGCACCCCCCGCCCCTTTTTTTTTTAGCTCCATGATACACCACTGCTTTATCTGCAAGCATATTTTGTTTTGCTTGGTTTTGAACATCATATCGTGGACAGATAGAGTGTGCATTTGTCCTTGGTTTGCTCTTCTCTCGACACAGCATGCCCAGGGTCCTACTGCAGGGGCACCCACCGGCTGTTGTTCATTGATTTCATTTCACAGCCACATAAGCCCTCTGTTGTGAACGCCCATAGCGGATGTACTCATGCTGTTCTTGATGTGCAGTGATTCTGATGGTAGGTTTCTGTGTGTTTGTTTTACAAACAATACTGGGTCATTGGATTTGCACCTACTGAACTTTTCTAAATAATGTCAAATTGTTTTTCAAAGTGGTGGTACCAATTTACACTTCTCTAGCAGCAGGTGAACGTTCCGGATACTCACACTTGGTATTAGCTCATTTTCAGTAGTTTTTCTGTCACTCTAGTGGGTGTGAAATAGTGCGATTTTGTTTGCATTTCCTCAATCACTTAAGGAGCCAACAGTCTTTTCATCCGTGTTATGACCATTTATGATTCTTTTTCTGTGAAATCCCCGTTCCTTTCTCTTGCTTTGATATATTTTTTTCCTATTGACTTGCTAGATTTTGTAAGTTATCTGTCAATCATTCTCCCTATGGGTTAAACTTTTGGAGGCTAATTTAAGAATGTTTTGCAGGTTTTCCCTGGTAGCCTAGCAGATAAGGCCAACAGAGTCCACATATATTCCAAGGACTCAAGGTTCAAGACCTGGGGCCAAGGGGCGAGAACAAAGAAGAACAACTAAATAAAGTAAATACAATGCTTCTTCGTTGTCTCTCTTCCTGCCTGCCTGCCCACTCACCTTCATTCCTGCCTGTACTTTTTCTTTAAGAAAAAAAAAAAAAGAAAAGAAATGTTTTTCTTGTCTTTGGAAAGTATCACAATTTTTCTTTAGATTTATGTTTTTCATCCAACCAGAATCAGTTTTGGTGTATGAATGCAGGTAATCATTGAGTCAATGCTGTTCGTTGCATAGTCTGCTTTTCCCCAACTGATTTACAAGGCCAGCGTTGCATAGTCTGCTTTTCCCCAACTGATTTACAAGGCCAGCTCTATAATAAATCAAATTTCCATAACTCTATGTGTCTATATGTCAGTTCTGTTATGTTTCATTGTTCAGTTTGCTTGTCTCTCACAGCAAAAGAACACACTGCCTTCATTACTACAGTTTTGTTGTTTTTAAAGGAAAGGTGCAGGCAGCAGTGAAGGTGAGTAGGCAGGGAGGAAGAGAGGAGAAGAAGCATTTTATTTTTATTTAGTTGTTCACACTGGTCGTTTCCCCCTGGACCCAGGACTCAAACTCAGAGGTAACGTGGCCTGCTCCTTTGAAGGCGACTGTCCTAACCAAAGCACCACCAGGATACGCCTTTTACTAGAACTTTATAATGAGCATTTTTTAAAAACACTTTTTTTTGTTGGCGGTAGCAACCCTGTCAGCTCTCATGACAGGTTTACGACCCTGTATAAGTTTCAGGCGTGCAGCTTCACCCTTTAACAACTGTACATATCACACTACGCCCACCACCAAGAGTCGTTACTATCACCACCTTCCAACCAACTCCTTCTACCTGTTTCTCCTGCTCTACCACCGTCTTCCCCTCTGGAACCACAATTCTTTTGTCAGACTAAGGGTTTGGTTTTGTATGTTTGTTTGTTTCTTTATATTTCACACGTGAGTGAAATCTAGCAGTATCTTTCTCCTCCTGATTTCTTTCACTTAGTATAATCCCCTCTAGTTTCGTTCATGCTGTTCCAAATGGAACTATTTTATCTTTTTAATAGCTGTGTAGCATTCCATTGCACATATAGACCACATCCTCTTTATCCGTTTATCTGTTGTTGGGCACTTACATCGGTTCCGTGGTTTGATTACTGTGAATAGTGCCGCAGTAGACATAAGGTACATATGTATTTTCAAATCAGTGTTTTTGTATTCTTTCTGAAGTAGAATTAGTGGATTATATTGTATTTCTATTTTTAACTTTTTGAGGCACTTCAATACTATTTTCATAGTGGCTGCACCAATTTACGTTTCTACCAACAGTGCACGAGAGTTCTTTTTCTCCACACCCTCACCAACATTGTTATTTCCAGTCTTTTTCGTATAGGCCATTCTAGCAGGTAAGAGGTGAAATTTCCTTGCGGTTTTGATTTGCATTTTCCTAATGATAAGTGATGAAGAACATCTTTTCATGTACCTATTGTTGGCCATCTGTTTATCTTTTTTGTTAAATCCCTATTTGGATGTTCTGCCCATTTTTAATCTAGTTGTGTGTTTTTGTTGTGGTGGTTGAGTTGTTTATGTATTTTGAATATTAACTCCTTGTCTGATACATGGTTTTCAAGTATCTTCTCCCCTTCGGTAGACTGCTTTTTCATGCTAACAATGGTTTCTTTCACTATGATGAAGGTTTTAATTTGATGTCTCATTTGTTTATTTTTGCTTTTGTTCCACAAAAAGACATCTCTAAGGCTGAAGTTGAAGAGTTTTATCTACTATGTTTTCTTCTATGATTTTATGGTTTCAGATCTTAATTTGAGTCTTTAATTTATTTTGAGTTAATAAGGTAAGATAGTGATCCAGCTTCATTCTTTTGCATGTGTGTGTTCAGATTTCTTATCACCATTTATTGAAGAGTTTTTTTTTTAAGGAAAGGTTCAGGCGGGAATGAAGGTGAGCAGGCAGGCAGGCAGGCAGATAAAGGAAGGAAGAAGCACTTTATTTATTTTATTTAGTTATTCATCTTGATTGTTCCCCCAGCCCTGGGACCTTGCACTTAGGACCGTGGAATATATGTGGACTGCACTCAGGGTGGACTAGACTACTAGGCCACCTGGATGCACCTCTTTTTATTATTGCATGGCTATGGCTCATTTGTCATAGATTAGTTGGCCATAAATGTTCAAATTTATTTCTGGGCTCTATTCCATTGATCTCTGTGTCTATTTCCCCATCAATACCTTACTATTGTGATTTCTGTAGCTTAGTAGTATAAAGTCAGGAAGTGTGATATATCCATTTTTGTTCTTTTCCCCTCAGGATTGTTTTGGCTCATCTAGATCTTTTGTGGCTCCGTACAAATTTCAGGAATTTAAAAAATTTCTATAAAGAATGAATGCTGTTGGGATTTTGATAGGGATTGCATTGAATCTGTATATTGCTTTAAGCAGATGATAATTTTTACAGGGCTAATTCTTCCCATCCATATGCACAGGTTATTTTTCTATCTTATTGTGTCTTCAAATTCTTTTTTTCTCTTTTTTTTTCTGAGAAGGTGCAGGTAGGAATGAAGGCAAGTAGGCAGACAGGCAGGCAGGAAGAGAGAGGAGGAAGACATATTTTCACTTTATTTAGTTGTTTCCCCTGGCCTGGGAAGTGAACCCAGGTGTTTGGGATGTATTTGACTGCACCCAGCCATAGGTGGTGGACTTAGGCACTACTCCACCAGGGCTTACAATCCCCAATTTCTTTCAACAGTATCTTACAGTTTTCAGTGTACAGGTCTTTCACTTCCTAAATTTATTCCTAGATCTTTTATTCTTTTTCATGCCATTACAAATAGGGTTGTTTTCTTAATTTCCTTTTTCTCTTAGTTCATTGTTTGCATATAGAATCATAACTGATTTTTGTAAATTGATAGCCTGACACTTTATTGTATTTGCTTATTATTTCTAATAGATTTCTGATAGCATCTTTAGGTTTTCCAGGTGTAATTGAATACCATCTACAAATAGTGACATTTTACTTCTTTCTTTCTAATTAGAATAACTTTTCTTTTACTTGCCTAATTGTTTTGGCTAGGATTTCTAGTACTGCATTTAATAATAGTGATGAAATTGGACATCCTTGTCTTGTTCCTGACCTTAGTGGAAAAGCATTTGGTTTTTCATCATTACGTATGATGTGAGCTATGGATTTGCCATATATAGCCTTTATTATGTTACGGTGTATTCCTTCTATATCCATTTTATTCTCTTTAAAATCACAAATGGATATTGAACTTATAAAATGCCTTTTCTGCATTCATTGAGATGATTATATGGTTTTTATCCTTCGTCTTGTAGATATGATGTATCAGTTAGTCAGATTTCCATGACTCTGTCAACTCTTGGTTGTGTTCCATTGTTTAATTTCTGTCTCCCTCCCTTCCTGGCCCCCTCACTGCACAAAGACCACATTACCTTAATTGCTAGAGCTTTATGACAAACATTCTAGACATATGGTAGGATAAGTCCTCTCAACCTTTTCTTCAGAAATACCAGGGCCTCTTTTGCTTCTGTATGGATTTTACAATTAGCTTTTCATGCTCCACAAAAAATGGTTTGGATTTTGATTGGCATTGCATTAAATTTATAGGTGACTGGGTGGAGAATAAACTTATTTACAATCCTTTATATAGCTATTTTCCTTTTCAAGTTTTCTGTATTATCCTGTAATATTATATTATAATTTTCCCTAAAACTCTAACACATCTTTTATTAGTTTTTGCTAGATTTTGAATATTTTTGTATGTTATAAATGGTTTCTTTTTTAAAATTTCATCTTCTAACCTTTTATTGATAGGATATATAAATGTAATTAATGCTTATTTATTTAATTTGTATTCAGCAACTATGCTAACTTTCTTGTTAATTCTGATAATTTATCTTTTGTTTCCTTGTGGGTAGACAAGCAGGCAATCATTACTTGTCTTTCTTTCTGATCATTTTACTTTTTTATTTTTTAACCTATATTGCCCTGCTGGGGTCTCCACTGGAGAGAGGGTAATAGCAGCATATTGATTTCACCATTAAGTATGTGTGTTTTAGGAAGATATCATTTTATAGATTTAATTTATTGGGTTAAAAGATCTCTCTTTTACATTAATTTTCTCTGGCTGGATAATACAGTACCATAATTTTAATGGCTCAAACAGCACTGATCAATTATCTCTGTTTTCATGGGTCACGAGTGCAGGCACTCCTAAGTTGCTGAGTTATTTGATCAGCATCTCTGTGGATACACCCATCATGTGGGCCAGGCTGTGTTCTCATCTGGAAGCTCAAATAGGGAAGGATCTTTTTTCTAAACTCAGATTATTGACAGAATTAATTTCCTTGCAGTTGTATGACTGAGGGCCCTGGATTCTTACTGACCATTGGTTATTCTCAGCTCCCAGAGACTGCCTACAGTTTCCTGACATGACCCTACCTATAGGTAGTTTGCCATAGTTTGCCTCTTCAAAGCCAGCAGAAGAATCTCTATAGTTGACTAAATAAAATCTTCTTTAAAAAAAAATAATGGAAATGACATCCACCATATTTTACCATATTCTATTGACCAGAAGCAAGTAACAGATCCTTCCCATACTCAAGGGTAGAGGGACTGAATCATTGGATGATTCCATCACACCTTTGATGGCTATTTGCTCAGCTTTTAAAAAGCACCAAATTTAATTAATCCTTAAAAAAATCTATTATTGCTATTTTGCTCTTTTGATCTCTTAATATGTGGTGAAATTCAGTATTTTTCTAATATTAAGCAATGTATTCTTTGGGATAAAACCAATTTAATTATAATGAATTTCCCCCCATCTATTACTAGATTTATTAATAATATGTTTAGGATGTTTGCATGTAAACAAAGTAAAATGCTCTATAATTTTTCTTTTCTTTCAGTCCTTATCAGGTTCCAATATCAATGCAAAGCTAGCCTTATAAAACGAGTTAGTGAATGCCCACCTTTTTTTCCCCCTCATTCTTTGGGAATAATATGTAAGGTTGGAACTACATTGCTTCTTGAATATTTGGTAGAATTTGCTGGTAAAATCATCCAGAGCAGGCATTTTCTTTGAGGGAAATTTCTGAACCATTTATTTATTTATTTATAATGATTTGTGGTGACTGCATTCTAATTTCTTTTTCTTTTTTTCTTTTTTTTTTTTTTTAGCATTTGATAAATAATATTCCAAGAGAAGGGAAAAGAATAGGAATCTAAATGTCAGAATACAAAGCAATTAGCTTGGTTGGGTGCTCCCTAGGTCTCTTTTGAAGTTTAGATTGCATTGAGATACTCAATTCTGGAAACAAAGCCCCGATAGAACTGCAGGGTAGTAAATGGGGTGGAGAGGTTGGGCAGGTGCAATAAACTTGCTCTTTGACTAGATGGCAATGGCGATATGAAACATGAACTTTGGATAGACCTCGAGGCTTCACTCGTTCCTTTTTTCTGGAATGAACATTTCTGATGGTCAGTGAGGGAGAGAAGTGACTTCTCTGGTAAAGAGGCAGTTTTAGCAGGAATGTGTCTTCCTGGATTTTGCAGAGGAAGCAGGCTCCCAGCACCAGAAAACATTGTCACTAAAGCACTTAGAGCCTGTCAGGATACAAGTGAAAATCTTCCCATGCCCTTCTGGGTTCTTCTGCCACTGGAGCACACTGCAGTCTTCTGCTCCTTTTGAAGAAACAGGCGTGTGTGGGGTGGGGGTGGGGTAAAATCCTCTTCCCTTGTGGCTTCTGTTTCCTCACAGGGGGCGGGAACAGCAATAGCAGCCCCGGCCACTGCCATCAGCACTGGCAAAGGCCACCTTTAACTTGGGGTAAAATGGGCAACTTCTTTTGGCCCCCTCAATAGACTGGACCCAGGGCAGCTCAGCTGGTCTTTTTGCCCCATATTAAAGACATCCCTGGTTTATTAAAAATGAGACAAAATTGACACATATTAAAACAACAGGATGATTGGAAAATATGAAAAAAATGGTACTGTCCTGTTTAAAACAATACATACGATCAACCTAGTCTAAGCAGTTTATATATCCATTTCTTCGTGAGTTAGTTTGGTAACTAATCTTTTTCTAGGAATTTGTCTTTTTCATTTTTCCCACATATACTCCTACTATCTTTTTTTTTCAAGGAGAGGTGCAGGCACAAATGAAGCGAGCAGGCAGACAGGCAGGAAGAGAGAGGAGAAGGAAGCATTTTTGTTTATTTAATTTTGCTGTTCATCTTGGTTGTCCACCTGGCCCTGGGATGCGAATCAGGGTGCCTGGGATATATGTGGATCATGTTCAGTGGGAGGTGGCGGGCCCAACTGCTACTCCACCAGGGTGCACCATTCTATTATCTTTTTAGTGTACGAAGCATCATTCTTAATATTATTTTGTGTTTCTCTTTCTTCATCTCCTTTCCTCCCTTCCTCTGTCTTTTTTTGTTCAATTCTGTTAGAAGTTTATCAGTTTTATTAGTGTTTTCAAAGGATCAACTTTTGACTTAAAAAGTCTTTGTTTTGTGTTTAATTAGTTTCTGGTTTTGTCTCTATTTGTCCATTTTGCTTTTCTTAAAATTGCATCGAACACATTTTTAAGTGCTTTTTCACTGAAGTTCCATTTTACATTTTTAAGAAGTGTTTTATTTTTCATTTTTATTTAGTTGTTTACACTGGTCGTTTCCCCCTGGACCCAGCACTGGAACCCAGGGCTATGTGGCCTGAGCTCTTTCAAAGGTGATTGACGTAACTGCTGCTCCACCAAGGCATGCCTTATTTTACATACATAAATTTTTCTATTATGATCTGTTATTTGGTTCATGGATTATTTGTAAGTATGGACTATTTTGTTATAATTTTTTGTTTTGCTGGTGTGCCCTCTTGGAGCAGTATTGGGTCAATAGTCTTTGAAGGAGCAAGCCCCATACCCCTGGGTTCGAGTCCCAGCTCCTGGGAGAAATAACCAGGGTGAACAACTAAACAAAAATAAATAAATAAAGATACTTCCTCCTCTTCTGTCTTCCTGCCTATCTACCTACTTGCCCTCATTACTGCCATACATTTCCTTAAAATATGCCAATTTTTTGTTTTACTGATTTTTAGTATACGTTGCATTGTAGTCAGTGCTGTTTCAACATACCGCTCCTTTGAACTTTACTGAACTTGCTTTAGGACCAATTTTCACTAATGTTCCATGTACTGGGAAACAGTGCGTAAACAGATTTTATGAAGACCGTGTCATTCAAGTCTATGTCCTTTCCAATTTTTTTTTTCCCCTTTGGTCTGTTTGATCTGCTGTTTGCTTAGAGATGCGTTAAAGTTTCCTACTGTGATTATGGGTTTGTCTGTGTTTTGTTGTAGCTTCATAAAGTTCCTGTGCATTTTGAGGCTCAGTGATAAAATACATTACACACATTTTGAATTCTGATATTTTTCTGATGAAAGCGTCGCTTGCTTTGATCTCCTCTTGTGGTCTTTACCTTGGCGGTGGAGCTGCCCTCCAGCGTGAATGACGACATTTCCAGTGTTCTTGTCCAGTTTAGCTTTTGTGTTTTAAACTTTTTAAATGTCAGAACAATGGAATCAGCATTTTCCTTTGGTTCTCATTCTGGTGACTCCTCTGGGAGATTAGACTCATGTAAACAGGGTCAGTTCTGTGTTGGTTGTGGCCACAAATCCATCTCCAAAGGCTTCAATATAAAGAGAAGTTACCGGTTCAGGTAACCAGACGATTTGCGGCTTCAAGGACACTCCAGTCTCCCTTCCGCTCCCCGCTGCTGCCTGTGGTTTGGCTTCATCCTCATGGATAGAGCCCCTTTCACCCTTCCTTCCTCTCATGAAGCAAAATGGTCACATTATTCCTGACAAAATCCTTATGCCACACCTTCCTACAGAAGACCATCTTTTCCAGTACCTCCTGCTCAAGCCCTGGCTCTAGGAGTCATTTGCTTGATTGGCCTGATTTGAATCTATCCTTTGGCAATGGTGACAAAGTACTGTAATTGGTTTGTGCTTGCCACAGATCACCATGGGTCTCAAAGTAAGATTAATCCCACCCAAATGGAGATGGGGGAAACCCACCAAATTAAAGCCTGTGTGTTCTTGACTGGAGAACAGGGGAATGGATGTTGGGGAGAGAAGGAATAATGTCCCCCATAGCTTTCTCCCACCATGTTCCCAAGAAGAGAACTGAGGATGTCAGCTCCTCTTGTTAATGCTCTGACAATGCCGGATGATTGTTTTCTCATTTGAACCCAAACTAGATAGGGTTTCAGGTCCCCAAATTTGTAAGTCAAGTAAACATTGCATTGTCATTCTTAGAAGAAGTTCTCTAGGAAAGCCTAAGTATAAATCTGTTAGGATTCCTAATTCTGAAGTTCAAGCTGAGTTATGTATCTACCTTCTCATCCCAAGAGGTGGGAGGTGAGGAGGGTGTTTCAAGAAAGGGTAATTGAATCACAGCTTACAGAAGCCCTGACATTTCCCATAGTGAGTGACTGGGGAGTGGGTGCCCCACTTTTGGATATATTATTTCTTGAGAAATACTTGATTGCTTTTAAGTGATACCCCAGTGTTGGAAAGTAGGAGGCAGAACAGATTTGGAAAGAAGCTTTTACTTAAGTAAAGAGGAAATTGTCTATAGGCAGAGTGAGCAGATTACATTCGTGTTTTCCACCTTTGGTTTTTCAGGGGACAGGATGGCATTTTAAGACATGCTATTAAGTGTGAGTTGTTCCCCCCAAAATAAAGTGTAAATTTTAAAATCATGCTACAAAAAGCTAATTTTGACTAATCTTCATGTGCTATTTGTAGTAGTGACTGAAATAAAGATTAATAACCTCAGCCACCATTAGCGTAATTCACTGTAATGCTGGATATAAAATTACAACATTTTAATAATCAAATTTAATGTTTTCTAATCGATGGGGGTTCTTGTAGATTTGTAAGTATTAGCTGTAAATCCTTTCAACTGAAGGCAGATAACTTTAGGAATGATCACGCCTCTAGAATACAAAATACATGATGAATTACTTCAGCCAGTCACACAATATGCAGATCTTTGTTTTCAGTGAGAGATTGATAGTGTAGGGTGGGGTACTGTGCGTGGGTGTGTGTGCATGCGTGTGCGTGCGCATGCGTGTGTGTGTGTGTGTGTTGAGTTTCCTATTCCTCCGGGTTGCTGTGTTTTTGTCTGACCTATAAGGGGCGCCCTTACTCAGAGAGCCCCGATGTTAGCAGAATTATCCATTTGGGGGAACAGCACCTACCTTTAAGTTCCATGTCCTATTTTTCCATCTTTTACAGGTATGCATAATATAATCATGGGTCAAGTGTTCTTTAAGATAGGGGACAACATTATATGTGATTGTTAAGTATTGTTAGGAAAAGTAAGTGCATGTAACAAGCAGGTTACCCTGTTTCTGTGTTAGGTTTAGTGAGACATCTGCTAGCAAAGGTAACATGTTATTTTTAATCTTAACCTTTTTTGCCTAATGAAGAATGTCAGAATGATTCTCCCTGATTCTTATCCAGAGCTAAGGCCAAAGAAAGATGAAACCCAGACAGACTGTGGGTCCCGTGAAAGCAAGAGCAGATAAAAGCACTGAATGAGGACTAACTGGCAGCAGTGTTTGCCAGCACACAGCTGAGCTTGAATGCAAATTAGCACAGGTTCATGGGGCCAGAACTGAAAAGAGCCCAGAGCAAGATGGAAAGAAGTGGGGCTTCAAGCAAATCACCATTTTGGTGAGAACCTTTCCCATCTTCCCCCACAGCTCTTCACCAAGGCCCTGTCTGGCCACCTGGCCGGCTGAAGGGGCACTCTGCAGGGATGGGGGTGGTGGGGTGGGGGGTAAGTCTCACCTCATCAAGCTCTGGATCAGCACTCAACTCTGGGAGCTCCTGAAAACTACTTGCAGGGGCTCCAGAGAAATGCCCAGCACTCACCCCAGTCTGCTTGGGAATATTCCCAAGGGTCGGGGGCCTGGCTTGGGTGTTTTTAAAAGCTTTTGGAGGGATTCTAGTGTGAAACAAAGGTTGAGCTTAAGGGATCAAATTTTGTGTCATGGCCTTTACTGGAACCTCGCTGCAAGTCCGCCTGATCCCACATCAGCCTTTCCTCGTTGATATATGTGGCCTGGGAAGGGTTCTTACTTTTTTCCCAGGTTGTTAAAACGAGGCTAGTTATTAAACTCGTTGGAGTGTTTTATTATTGGCTGGGCGGACCTTGTGAGACAGGCGCTACCATCCAAATCAGGGCCTTGCTTAAGGAGGTAGCCTTTTCCAGGGGGCTTTTTTCCCATCTAAGTTCAGATTTCTTCCTTTAAAAATTTCTGTTTCTCAACTATAGACATAGGGAAGAAAGAAGAGAAAATGAAAGGAGATCAGTCGCTTGCATTTTTGGTTTTGGGGTTTGAGTCAGCTCTCTTCTTGCTTTATTTAATGCCATCAGTTTTATTAGCATCTGCTAGAACATTCTTTAAATGTCCTTTCTCTCCAATGTCAGTTCAAGCAAAAGCAGGGAAGGCCTGAGATGTAGCCCACCTTCCAGGGGCACAAGCCCACACTATACACAAAGAAGACACAGCCTCCTACTCAGACCCACAAACTCACCCACCACTGACATTCCAAACACCCCAAGCCTGGGTCACGACAGCATGTGGCTGACATATATTTTTGGTCTTACTCATCCAAAGGTGGCCAGCAATAGAGTATGAGCTGCCAAGTTTCTGATCACTCTCAAAATGTGCTAAGAAAATCCTAGGCTGCGCTTTCAGTCATTCACTGCTTGGTTTTCCCTAGCTCAGTGCTCCCATTGAAATATTGGAATAGCATTTATCATTCGCCACACAGGGTGACAACTATCTCTCAGTCAGTGGAGGTCCTTATGAAAGGTGTTATTTATAAGTGCAAAGTATTATTATTTGTATTATATAATCACTGAGTTGGTAAATGTATTTGTTCATAAGGGATTTCTGGAAGAGAGCTTTAAAGGAATGAATAGCAACAGAAATATAACTAGATATATTTTTAAAAATATTTTTTAGGTCTACTAACTTAGAAAAGTCTCACATATTAGATACTGTTTCTGAAAGCACCTAAGTTGCATTCTTCTTTTTTGTCTAGAACTATAGAAAAATTCACAGGGAGGACAGTGAGGGTGCAGGGGTGCCCGCTCTGGGAACTTGATTTCCCATCCTCTGCCTGCCAAACCTTCTTAGTCACCATTCCAAAAAAGTGGTTGCAGCTGTGGGGACAGCTGGGGAGATCTGTTGCCTTTCTGGTCCCCTCTGACATTTTGCAGTCTCTTTTGATTGGCACTGTGAACAGGGGGTCACCTCTCTGGCCCAGCCCTGTCACCCCAGAGGCAGGGAGCTGAGGTGAAGGGTTAGCTGGTTTAAAGAAGTAAAATGCCTCCTTGAGGGCTCCAGGGCTTGTTACCAGAGAGGTTACAGTTTCCTTACAAACTGTCCCATTGAAAGAGAAGACGTATAAGCTGGTAAAAGGTAGGGCACTGGAGTTCTAGAAAATTCACTAGGGTCCCTCTAAGATAAGCTCCCACCTGGAGAGACTTTCCACTTGTCCTCTTGTGTGTGACTGACAGGAAGCCATGTTGGTGCTGCTCTAAACCCCACCCCGTGCAATTCAGTCTGCCTGGTCTCAGTAAGGACCACAGCAATGTCAGGAAAACCATGGGTAGCATAGGAAGACCAGACCCTTTTGATGCTGACGTGTGAAGGAAATTGGGCACTAGCCTGAACAAAATGTTTGCAGTTGTATACAGAAACCACAGAAATAGATTATAATGAAACTCGCAAAATTACTTTCACCACTTTTATGTATGCACTCCTGCTAAGGGAAAACAAAGCTGCTGAAACAGAAAAACGTTTCCCAGAGGAAAAATCAATTTCCTCTTTGGTGACCTGAGAAAGTGTACCACAATTTCATTCAAAACCTTCAGGCACTTGACTTTTTCTTTTTCTTTTTTTTTTAATTCTTTACCTTTTTCATAAAAAGTAAAAAAACAAAGAAAAAAGTACATCGATGTCCTGAATAGAACCTCTCTATGTAAAGATCTCACTAAACAAATAAACATTGGATCAGACAAAGGAAATGGAGCTGCAAATAGCGATGTGATATATTATGAAGCGCTTATATATGCATGTATATATCATATATGAATGTGCGGGTACCTATGTGTGCACCTGTGTATGTATAGATATGTAAATATTTGCCTACATACGCCACACACACATATATTTATACTGACCTCTTTAGATTGAAGTCCAAGGCACTTTTTACAATGAACAGGTTAAAGCCATTAATTTAGAACATAACTGTTTCTGGGTACATATCGATTTATGGAGCCTGTATCAGAATTCACATCTTGCTCACCTTGGAGTGTCTCTGGTTGGTATAATGAGAAGAAGAATTGGTTTAAAAGGAGACAGGGAATGTTTCTAGATGGTTAAAGGAATCGCTCTTGCTAGTTTCCTCTAGGGAAGGAGTGCTGAGTGGTGCTGAGTTTCTCAAGGAAGGAACACAGATATCTTTCTGCAGGATACTGAGCAGAGACCCACATGAACTTCTAGGGGGTCTGCCCTGAGGGCCCCCCTAACATTCTGATGGCTCTGCCAGCAGAGGCTAAAGGGAAACATCTTAAAGAGTCTTTGAGGTAACTCAAGGCTATGAAGTGACCATTTAAAAAATTAGACTAGTAAAAGAGCTTTTAGCCTTGACATGGCTTTATGTACACCCTCCAAGCTATATGACCTCAGTGAAATTTTAAGATGCATTTATTTTTCTTCCTAGGATCATCTAGGAACTTTACTACATCAAATAATTATGTAAATAAGGATTCAGGATGGCGTGACTTAATTTTCCAATTCTTATTATGTTGTTACCATGGCCATGTGGTGAGGTCGGGACTTCTTGATATTCACTGTGTAAACAGGTCATCTTGGGAGCCTGTTAAAAGTGCTGAATTTGCTGAAGCAGGTCTGATTGGGGATCTAGGGAATCTGCATTTCTAACGAGTTTCCAGGTGGTGCTACCAATGCTGGTCCATGGACCACACTTAGAACGGTGAGGATTAGCATGCAGCCATATACCTGAATTACTGTCAAGAGATCTGTCCTCCCCAAATCAGGAACTGGTATTGGTTTCCTTGATCTAGATTGAGTAATAACTTTGAGGGGGGAAATCAGGATATATTTGCTCTTTATAAATGTAAAAGTCTTAATCTGTCTGGGAAGTGCTAGGAGGAAACGCTGAGAGACAGTTCTATTTAGCAGCAGACACATATTAAGAGACAAATCAATGAACACCCGTACATTCATCAGTCAGTTATAAAATTGAGAATAAACTAATTTCCATTACCCAGTGAGTGAGTGACCTGTTAAAAACAGGAGCCCTGGAGTTCTGATGGCTTTAATGGAGCTCAGCCTAACATGGAACTGAGAAGCAGTATAGCCACTAAGAGAATTTTGTTCAATTAAAAAAAAAAAAAATGTGTGTACAAGTGAGGTTTTAGCAACACAAACATTTGAAGCTGGGCATGTGCATATTTCAGAGGGCATGAACACTCAGCATCATCAAGACTCCGGCCTTCTCTGCATCCAGACTCAAATAAATGTAAGTCTGAGAGGGTTCCAGCCTTTTTCCCAGGAGATAACTTGTTGTCGTGGACTGTTAGTATGTCTGTGAATTTTCAGAGACTGTGAAACGAAGAGAGAGGCACCCTCAATTAAATCAACTCTGAGGTTACCAGATTTTCACCTGTACAATCACCCATGGAGGCAATGATAATAAAGGAGGGTCCTCATTGGTTTGGAGGTCCACTGATGTTAGAAAGCCTTTGCTCTGTAACAAAACGCAGACTGTTTTTATGTAAAAATAGTCTCTTGGTCATTCAAAGGAGGGATGTGAGAAATTCTATGTGTGTGTATCCCTCGCTGCTCTACCAGGGAAGGAAGGGAATGGATTTTGTGAGTTGCTTAAGTAGAGAATGTCCCCCAATTTGGCCAATAAAGGAAAACATCCTGTTCGAAACTCCTTCTTCTCACCCAACGAGAGAAAACTAGCAGAAAAAGTAGCCCAGTTCAGGGCTGGAACTTGCTGGACAAGCCAGGCCTCCTCTTGATTCCTTTAGGAGCTGTGCTCCATGTCCTGGGTGAAAATGTGAAAACCTTGCTCCTGCCAACTCAGAAAGGCACCTCGCAGGTGGCTCCCAATAGGCCCAGGGGAGATGGGATTCCAATCCCGCTTTCAACTCTGACACAGAGAAACCCATCATGTCTAGACTTTCAAGTCTTTCATGTCCCAGGAGACCAAGACTCTTCCTTAGCCCCATTCTGACATTGCCAGGGGAGGGGGGGGGCAGGGATGAGTTGGCCAAGTTTGAGGCTCATCTAATTTACATAATGGGGCCTTAACATTTATATAGAAAGAGCCTGCATTTTTCTTTAGTTGGCTTTGCACAGCTACTAACGGAGCGATGGCTTTTTAAATCTCTTCTGAAATGGCTTGATAGAATTTAGAGTAGAATTATCATTTTTTAAAACTTGAAAGAATGTTCTTTTGTCTCTAAGAGTCAGGTTTTGGAGACTGTGACTATGGCAGTAAGCTGAGGCCCCATGGGCTGGGTGTCAGGCAGTCACTAACAATGATGTGTACTCAGAAACAGTCATGGAGAGCAGGCTGACACTGGACCTGCAAAAGACTAGTTGGATACAAAATGTTAATTGAAAGTTACAATATATTTTATAATATAGCAATATATTTCATATTTAAAATAAACTGTTATGCTTTCTCCTATCATTAAAAAATAGCAAGCAGTACAGAGGCAAGATGCAAATTCATATTGAAGCTCATCTGATTCTGAATATGAACACTTCAGTTTCTGATTTTGCCATGAAAACGTTTCCTCCACTAACATCCTGTTGTTCACTTTTGTGGTTTTCTTCTGGTCAGTGCAGGATGGAGAGTGTGGGACCAAAGTGGGGTTGTTACGCCATTAAAAAAAGGTGTCTGATGAAGGTGGATGGGTTGTGGTTGAGACTCAAAGCGGATATAATGTGGCACCACTTGAGAATACTGTTTCTTGCCTGTCCTTCTTCTCTGAACCTGGGCATTGGCTGTTCTGATCAGATTCCTATTTGATTGTCACAGATTTAGTTATTTTTTGGCTCTAAATTCAACATCTCTTTGGGACCCTAACTATAGGGGGATGTCGAATCTTGTGCTTTTCCACCATTAGCTCGGTTGGCCACAATGTCTCCTTTGTTTAAACACATGGTCCAGTCCCAAGATTACAGCTTCCAGAAAGCACTTCTGAGGTGTGTAAACAACTGTCCACAGCACTTGGCACCTAGAGTTGGAGGTCATACGTTGAAGATTTGACAACGGTTTTGTTCAGAGGGAACTCCAGCTCATATTTGGGCGTATCCAGTAAATGGTGCAAGAAAAATGATCAGTTATTTTTTTCTCTATCTGTATATATTTATATACCATTGCACTGAGTACTTTTTAATAAGCTTCAATCTAACTCAGTAAAAATCTACCTATTACTTATCTGACAGGAGTGTAGTGTTACTTTCTATTCATGCAGCCTGGCACACGTTTTGGAGCTCAGAGGCAGAACTTGATATTGCTATCCCTGTAATGCTCCTTAGTTGGTGCTATCAAGGATTCCCATTCCCATAATTTTACTTTGGTGGTCATAGTGAAGCAAGGCATGCTGTCCAGGCGTCATCAAGCCCACAGACTGCAAGGGAAAGAAGTGACTTTCCATAGGAAACCGCCAGGTAGCTGTCTAAGGTACTGAAACCCAAACGCCGCAGAACCAGTAAAAACAGCAACTGACCACGAAGGATCCTTAATCTGCTCCTAAGCAACTTCCCAGAAAACGGAATGACTGGGGACAAATTTTAGGACTTAAAAGCATCAACCAAGAAAGAGAAGTAACCTAGTGGCAGTGCAATGACTTCATAGCGTCTCAGTTGTGTTACTGTGATGGTAGCAATGGTACTTGTTTGGGGATAAAAGTGATTCTTAATTTGCGGCTCGCTCTGAAGGAGAGAGATCCTGGAACTATGTACTACTCTCATGTTTCTCCCTGGCTGATATGCAAAATTTACTTTTTTTTTTTTGTTTTATTCAGATGAAACATCAAAGTGTGAACTAGAGAGAGTTGGTTTGGGCTGCTGTTGGTGACATTAATGATTCTATTTTTTAAAAAAATATATTGAATACTTAGACTATTCACTATTATATTCCTGTTAAGTGAAGAGAAATTGAGGTCTGAGGTGGTTGTATTAATTAGTCAAAGATATGGGTCCAGTGTTTGAGTTTTATTTCTGATACTGTATCGCTAATCTTCTTTTCCATGACTACTGACAAGGAAATTAGTAAAAATCTAAGGGGAGAGTCTCAAGTATATTAAAATAATTGTTTCTTCAATATATTCTTTCTTAACCTTTAATCAATAATAGCTTGCACTTGCTCAACACTTTATTTTGGGGAGGCTCAGGGGGCCCAAACCCCACTTGTTCAGAACGTTAGAATTTACGTGCACATACATTTTCTACACCTCCTAATCTACAAAATAGTTGGTCCTCCACTGGCCCCTGCTGAGGTTAGACAGTCAGGGCCTTAGCCCTCTTCTTCTTTTCTTTATCTTTTGAATTGTATTAAACACTTCCAGAGGTGTGATTCTCATGGAGTTACATATCATGAGCTTGGCAAGAGCAGCCTAGAGACACTTTATGACGATTTACTAATGATGATCACAAGTCTGTGGCCTTTGATCCAAAGGTGCAGATTTTTATCTGGACTTCAGTCTAAGGAGGAATGAGTCCCTAGTCTGGTATTATTTACCAACTGATGCTATTTCCTGAAATTCCACTAGGATCAGTGGTCTTAAAGTATCACAGTACATCCCCGACTTTACAGTACATGAAGCTATAATATGGCTTAAGCGATGAGGGGTTAGCTCTGCATTTTAAATTCAAGTATCTAGATATTTCAGGGAATATTAGAGTACTTTACTTGTCACTGAGTTGTCAGAAAGGTTACAAAGGGCTCTGAACCTTTGGGTCGGCCTTCCAGGGCATGGACAACACTCAATTCATTCAGTATTAGAGTGAGGTTACCATAGTTAATGGTTTTTCTAGAGAGCCAATTCTTGAATAGCTAGTTAAATCTCCTTCACCACCAAATCTGAACATAAGGGACAAGAAGGCAAGTCATGAGAATCCATCTGCCTACGTCTCCCTTCTGATTGTGATGTGGAGGTACAGGGGGATCAGCCAGAAGATGGGCTGCAGGAGGAACACCTATGTGAACTACATCCTGGACGTGCAACACTGAAGTCATCACGGGTTGATTGTACTTGCAGGAGAATGGGTCACTTTCTCAACAAAATGAAATGCTGGTCCAGAGAAGTAGCCTCTGTTTACCACTGTGGGATCAGCATATGGATTCAATCATTTTGTTTTGGTTTTGGTTTTGAAGAGTAAGTATTCTTTTGCCAAAGATAAAAACCATACACAGCTATTGCACTACCAGTAGGTCAAGTCATACTACGAATGTTCATGTGTTTCTAGGATGTCAGTGGCTACTCCCTTGACTGACTAGCTTGGTTGCCAGCATTCGCCTAACCAAACAGCATTAATAATGAGTTAAAGAATTATTCACGGACCATGATGGACCAATAATAGTCGGTGAACACTTTGGTACATGGGAATGGCATTGGAATCCTGTGTCACTTATTTGAAATTAAGACTGACTTGCTATATGCATGTATACATACACACATGTCACAGAGTTATAGCAGAGCAGAAAGGGAGAACAGGAGTCAATAGTTGAGGGTTATAGATTAAATGACCAGGGCCGGCATCCACAGGTTGACCTGTCACTGGTCTTCCCTTTGTGACATGGAACTAATATCACAAAGAAACTGCATGGCTATTTCATCTGTTTAGATATCTGTTTATATGTTCGGCTGACCTGTTACTAAAAATAGGAACACCATTGCTGGAACATAAAATGGAAGGGGGATCTTTCAGATAAGCAATAGCTAAAAGAGCAAGTTTTCTTTTTTTTTTAAAGTCAACTGTAAGTATGGCATTTGTGATACGCAAAACAGCCAATGCAGATGTTCAAAGGAGTCATCAAGAGAAAAATGAGATCATTGAAAGAACAATAGTAATAAAAAAAGAAAAAAGTTTAGCAAGAGAACAGATCTTCTTGAGTGACCTTAGTTCTATGGTCATCTACCTTTTGCTATCTAATGTTTCCCTTGTCCTTAGAAGAACAGGTCCAGTGTTGCAGAAGAAACATCTGGACAGCTAGATACTGTCTTTGGAAGGGGCTGATATCCTGTTACAAAGTGATATCCAACAGGACCACCATATGCAAGTAACACCCTGTTGTTTTGGCCTAAACAGATGAAATATTCCATACGGTATCATTTAACTCCCCACGAGCATAAGTCATAGACATCAGAATGGGAAAGGTGATCAATAGCATAGTGACTTTCACATTACAAATGTTATGTGCAGTCAGATTATGGAATAATGAAAAAATGTGCTTCCACCTGCCCCTCCTCACAGTGCCTACGTCAGATGCTTCTCAGTCCCTCAGAGTCTGAGAGAGAGTAGAATAGTTTTGCACCAAGATCACGATGGCATAGCAGGAACAGGATACTGATGGACCAATGTCCTCTTGCCTTGCCCACCAAGCTCCTTCAGGGGCCCTTTTTTCTCATAATCTTTCATTTTGAGGTGGTTTCAGGCCACGTAGAAGAGACCACATGGCCCACCCACCATTATTTTTCCCAGCTCACAAGCGCTTAGGGGAGGCACATGACCTCTTTGCATTCCTGACATCTGTGGATGGAACCCAGTTGCTGGATAAATATAGCTGAGCAAACCCCCAGATAGTCGCTCAGGTGGCACTGGGTGGGACACCTGCACAGACCCTGTCCCCTTCCCTCACACACACACCCGTGATCATGCGCTCCGCTGGAGCACAGCTCATTTGGATACAAGAAAACTCTACGGAAGCTGTTATTTTTGGAAGGCGTCTCCTTCCAGAACGCCAACAATTTGGCCTTGGCATCCATCTCAAACCAAAAATGGTGTGGAGCCACAGTGGAGTCACCTGTATGGGTTTGAAGGGACCTGCACCTTCAAGGTGCAGCCAGTACTAACCAGCTACCTGAGGGGAAGCACCCACATTTGGTTTCAAACCAACTCCACGTACACAGAGCACGAGCCGACTGAGTACAGGGTGAGGTGCCAGATCATTGAATGAGGCAAATTCAAATGAGGAAAAGACCTGGGTTCAATGTGGGAAACTGCGTGTGTGTGTGCACACACAGGTGTGTACACACATACAAACACGCAGGTTTATATGGGTATTAATATTGGGTGGCAAATCTGGCTTCTTATTTGTTGGTTTTTTTTTCCCCCTTCAGCCTAAATTGTGTTTTATAACTGTATAAGGTCTGGGAAGAATGTCTGTTTTGACAAGTTGTGGGGCAGCTCTCTGATTTGTATCCTCTAGAGGTTTCTGTAGACAAAAGGAGACAGTGTTTTTCAGGACCCCTGTGGTGAGGAAACCACCCCCTCCCCAAGCCTGACAGGCCCGTTTCAGCAGGAACCCCCTTCAGGGCTGGCTTCACTGCCTGACCCCGCCCCACATGAGGACCTGAGATTGAGTGTGGATTTCTGTTCTCCACCAACTCTGCAGCGAGGGCCCCACCAGAGGCTCCGATTCCTGCCATGTCTTCTTCCTGCTCCCAAGTAGAGGCACCTAAACAGAGATTATATTTCTGGTTTCAAGGCATATCCGAACCAAGCACGCTGATTGAACACCAGTGAGTTAATTAGCTTGGTCTCTCTTCTTCATGTCCCCTGGTCTGAAAGTTCCTTGATGGCAAAGGGACCAGGAGAGAGTTGATTTGCATCTTAAGACCTATGGGTAATGCTTCTGGAGCGGGGAGTTTTATTAGCAACTGCTTGAACTTGTGTACGGGGTCGGGAAGGAGGTGGAGCTGACCCCGACTGGGCTGTCGGAGAGTGGGGTGTGGGTGGTGCCCACTGCCACGCTGACGCCCCGGGTGTCCATGATGGCAGACAGGAGCTGTTGCTGCTGCTGCCGCAGAGTATCGGCAATGAGCAGGGGCAGGGAGTTGAAGCTGGCTGTGAGCTGCTCCAGCTTGGACTCCAGGCTGCCAATTTGCTTCTCCAGGTATTCACTGCGATCATTGAGTTCTGTGATTAAGTCGTACATGACGTTTTGCATCTGGGGAGACAGAGACAAAAGGTCATTGCAGAGGATTCTGCAATGGGAAAAATGAAACACTTTCCCACATGACAAGGGAGCAGCTTTCATGCCTGCCATGTCCGATCTGGCCAAGGAAGGAGAGGCTGTTTCCTTTCTGGGAGACATGGAACTTCAAATGAACACAATGTGCTTTTAGTTTTTTCCTATTACAAAAATAATTGATATTAATGATAAAAATATATTTGAACATATGTATCATGGAAAAGAAATAGCACGTTTTCTTAAATGGAGCGAGTCCCTAAACTGTCCTCACATTCTTTCGATACTCAGCCTCAGCTCATATGGCTGCTGGCATCTAATGCCTGAAGAGAAAGCACCGGGGAAGCACCACACAATAGACGTATAATTGGCAGGCGGGATCAAGCCCAAGTCTGCACCTCACTAATAATGTGCTCTCCCTCAGGTGTCTTAGTCTCTCCAAACCTGAGTCTCCTTATGAAATAAGAGTTAATAAGAACTACATGTGACTTCGAAGCTACTGCCCTCACGGACCATATTAAACACAGTAGTCAGAACGCACAACACGGCTCACTCCTCAGGCAGGGACAGCAGCCAAAGAGTCACCTCCCACAGGTTTCAGCCCCTCCCCTACCTGGTCAACAAGGAGGTATGTGCCTCCATTTGAGACCACCCAGAAGAGCCAGTAGACTCCCAGGGGTGTCTCATCAGAGTTCAAGCCTACCATTAACCCTGTCCTGTCCATCCCTCCCCAACAGCGTCCCTCCCAAAACATCCTGAACTCAGTGCTGGCTCCTCATATTCTAGAGACCCTCCATCACCAGTAATCCTCTCCCCCAAAGCCCATGACCTTACACCTCACCTCCTCCAAGCTACCCTTAAAATTTACTTTCTTAGTGGGGCATCTGCCATACTCTGCTTAACAGTGCCCTGCTCCCACTCCTGGTCCCACTAACCTGCTCAACTTTTCCTTTTATTGATACCACCTTCTAATACACTAGATATTTTACTATTTATTCCAGTTATTGTTATCCGTTATCTCCCATTAGAAGGCAGAGCATTGCTCCATGACCCTGCAATCTGTCTCCAGGAAAGGCTCTGCCATTCATTCAAGCTGTCCCAACCAGGGAGTCATCCTCTCATCCCACAAATGTCAAAGTCCTGCCAATCCTACCTATAAATATCCCTCATATTTAATTCATTTAGTTGCAAGGAAACTGTTTAGTTCTAAATAGTACTGTAGGCTATGAAGCATTCAATATAGGTCTATCCCATGGTCTGACTCCACTCCTAGCAGGCAACTTTCTGATTATAATTTGGCTTCCTGGGTTGGTCTGTAGAGCCCTGGGTGATGTGACAGTGATGTTTCTCCCCGAAAATTAACAAGTGACATCAGATCCATCAAGACTCATGGGAGTCTTCATGTTCCTGAGCCTTACGGAACAAGAGGCCTATGACTACAATGGCTGGGGGTCAGGGTGGCAGGAGCTTTGTCCCTGCCTGAATCCTGCCCCTCTGAGCCCTGCTACTCTTAGGGCTTCTGGTCATTTACCTGTGACTCCCTGTTCTTATTTCATCTCAAATTTCAAGTTACCTGGGAAGATGCAGAATCTACTGGTGCCCCTAAGGGCCAAGGGAGAAGGGGAAAAAGTGAGATGGGGAGAGAGTGAAGAAAATACGAGAAGCCAAAGAAGAGTGGGAGAAGGAGGTCTACCTTCCCAGTGGATGAATGCTGAAAAGGAGATCGACTGGGGCAGTCGAAGGGTCTCCCCCAGAGCTGGAATGAGGCAGCCCTGCTGCTGCTCCCAGAGCAGGACACTATATCACCCATACCTTGAAGGAGAGGTGACTTGGGAAGTGAAAGGGTTTCTTTCATTAATTTACATTCACAGAGCCTCCTCAAGGTGTACATCCTTCCTGGAATGTGCGCACAAACCCAGACATCTATTTGATCTATTTGACCCTGATGGGGGCACCCTGATGAACTCTGAGTCCGGGCCTGGGTCTCCACCAGCGCCACTGCTCACATTGCCTGACCAACTTTGCATCTTGGTTTCCTCATCTATGTTCATAATCAGAACTACCATTTACAAAACCTTTATAATTTACAAAGCATATCACTGGTAGCTTATTTGATTACTGGAGCCTGAAGATGGTAGGAATTATTTTTACATTTCAGTTGAAGAAATTGAGGCCAGCAAATAGTGTCGAAGCCCCCCAAGCTGTCACCCTGGAAGACAGCTATTCAATATTGAAAATGCTCTTTGTCAAAGATTTGAGACGGTCTTCTCTAGGAGATGTGATTCGTTCATATTTATGTTTCCATGGAAGATCAGGGGAACTTTACTATACCACACAGGAAGAAAATCTAAATGGAGATGCCATTTACAACAGACTCATAGCACTGTTAAAGGTCACGAAGAATTAAGTGTTTAGGGCATCATCTGTTGCATTAAAACAGAGGTCATAGTGAATTTTAGTTTGAGCAACTGATCTTTTAAGAAAAAAGAGACACTGGCAGTTCATCAAAATTCTGATTATCTTCATAATTGCAGTGGGTTTCATAAATATTGATATGTTTGAAATAATCTTTGTGGAATATGAGAGAAGCATAGGGAATTCTGCCCTTAAATGACATAAAATTATTGTATATCCACATTTACTACATAATATCTGTGTTGCAAACTATGAAAAGGAAATCTGACATAAAATCAGGCATGCTGTTTGAATGCCTTTAAACTGCATTTTGACCAGTGATTACACAGTGGTATTGGCAGTGCATAATTTAGACTATGTGCTAGCTTCATTTTAAAAAGTGAATGAGTTTTAATGTGGTTAAAAAAAAAAAAAAAAGGAAAGACTATTTGGAGGCCACACACCATTTTCTTAATCTAGCAAGGCCTGAAGGGCAGGGCTGGGAAGGTGGAGAGCTGGGAGGAAAGAAGAGGAAGGGCATCTATACTACTGCCTTCCCTGCTCTGCTGTTTGGTGACAGGAGGCTGGGGACTGTGGACCAAGGTGAAATACACTAAGCTGCTTCCAAGACCCTGGGTGAGTCTCATGGGAGGAAAAGGCAATGTCTGGGTGGATGTCGGAGTTCACCTTCTTGCCAGGTCTCACACCGTGGCCCATCTGCACCCCACTATGCCCTGGCAGCCCTGCAGAAGTCTTCTGTCACCTTCCTCCAGATCCTGTCTTCCAGGCAACTCACTCCCAGATTACTGAAGGCTTCATTTCACCCAGTTTACACTTTCCACGTGACTGACTTTTTAGCTTCATGCAGTCTGTTCTGTGCTGGCTATGAAATGCAGGTCTGAAAGCTCATTTTGCCTGATGGGAGAACATCTCGTTGTGTGTCCTGCCGGGTGAAGGAGGGAGCAGGAACTCTGCCACTTGTAGAAGAAAGCTCTGGGAGCATCTCCCTCTGGCCATTCCTGAATCTCACAGGGTTGGGCTCCCAGTGCCTCTTTCTGGTCAAAGGTTCAAGGGTGGACACATGACTCTGAATTGACCAATCATCTCCTCTCTTCCATGAATTTAGAATGAAGATCAATAGGAGGCCAATTTCTTTTAGCCTGGGGCTGGAACTTACATAGTCTGGCTACGGTGGGCCAGGGAGACAGGAGGCCTAGAAACTGCCAGGGGAGAGGGAGTTGAAGTAGGCACTCGAATCAAAGGAGAAAAGAGATGATGAGAGGATCCTTCCTGGGTATGAGGGCTTCTAGTTAGTTTCTTCCTGAAGTCTGACCACGTGCCTGCTTTGAGGTGCTGTTGGAATGAGACCCTCTTATATCCTTACAATGAACGCCTCGTTTTAATCCTAGTTCCAGTGGGTTTCTGCTACCAACATGCCCGAGGCCCAAGGAAGCTCCCTCCTACAGGCCGGCATCCCCTTCATGCTGCCCACACCCCCACTCCAGGCTCTCAGGAGCCCTGCAATCTACCTCAACCCTCCTCCAAAGGCACACAGGCTTCTCACCACCCCCTGCAAGCCGTGAGTTCCCCGATGGAAGCCCTCCCTGGCTGGGGACACCCTTTCTTTGGCTTGATCCTTTCATTGAATAAGGCACAACAACCAGCAATTTCTCTGATTGCACCCTCTTTTCAAAGGCTGCTTAATTTGCCTGAGAGAGTTTCTCTTCTTACCCAGGGAACGTGTTCCATTATGATAATTGACATCTGTTGGAATGTTCTGCCAGCCTGGCCCTGGGCTGCACACTTGATATACAATTTCTATCCAGAGGCTATGAGGAGATGGTATGCAGAGGGGAAGGCCCTTTTCCCGGGGCACTCACCCTCAGTGCTGCGGGCAGTGCAGCCTTCATTCCTGCACTTTATTGATTTGCAAGAGGCGTGGGTTACTCTGCAGACCAGTCATGCAGGGCAGCCTGATGTCAAGTCTCAGAGCTCTCAAAGGAGGGCTCTTTTTGGCATCTTCGTGTTCGTCCCAGGCTATCTACTTCTTGAGAAATGCACCCCACTACCACCAAGCTGGGGCCAGAAAGGCTGGGTTGTAAGGCTTGGAGGGAGTAGGGAAAAAGAATGTCTAATGGTAACAGCAAACTGAAGCATCTTCCTAGGGAACCTAGCAGTATTAACTCCTTTGTCACCACTGCATCCTTGTAGTGCACTCTAAGCAGATGCCATGCGGCCTCAGGAGCCCCTCAGTGGACAGCAAGGGAAGGAACTCACTGCAAAGATGTAGAAGATCAACTCATAAGCTCCAACAGAAAACAAGCCTGCACCATTGTATTCAAGAAATGAATGTCAGTCATAAGACACAGATTCCATGATTCTGCTCATATGAGGGACCTAGCCTAGTCACAGTCATAGAAACAGAAAGCAGAGTGGTGGCCAGGAGATGGGGGAGAAGCAGGAGGAATTATGGTTTCAGCGGTACAGAGTTTCAGTCTGGGACAGTGAAAAGGTTCGGGAGGTGGATGGAGGTGATGGCTATGCAGCAGTATGAAGGTAGCCGACGCCACGGAGCTGAGCCTGAAAAATGATCAAGATGATACACTTTGTTATATTTCACCACAATTAAGAATAGTAATTGAAAAGGAAGGAAAAACTTTAAAAAAGAAGAAAAGAAATAAACACCAAGCTTTAAAATACAAGACATACTAGCAGACTTCAAATGTCAAGAATGTGAGCTTAGATTCTGTTTTAATCAAGGAGGAATCGCTCTTTGCTTGTGTGCTCCTGCTCGCCACAGGGGACATGGCTAGGTCCTCCACCCGAGACATCTAAATGCCCACATCGGGAACTCATTAGGCTGGCTTCAGCTTTGCCCACTCACCTTGGAAAGGTCCACCAGGGTGTTGGCTTGGTCACTGAGCTTCCTCTGCTCCATCTTGACACTCCTTAGTCTGTGGGGAAAAGTGGGAATAGCCACACTCTTCAAGTGTGTGTTAAGGGTCAGCCCATGAGCAGATTCCACAGCCATATCAACTCATCCAGTGTTAGAACCCGGCATAGGGACCTCAAACGGGAGTGACAACTGGCCAGAATCAAGGGCCTATCAGTTCCAAGGAACACACGCCCTTGTCTCATGAGTGCTTGCCCCAGGGCCACATCAGTTTCCCACACACTCTCACGTCTTTCCTGCCTCTGTGTCTCAGGGTAGGCTCTGTGCTCCGTGGATGCCCTACTCTCACCCTCTCTCTGGCTTTCCCACAGCCTCCAAGTCACAATAAATGGTCTCACCCTCTACTCTCCCACTACACGCTGATAATACCTCTCTTACAGAAAGCACTAAGCACTGTCTGTTCTGCTCCACATTGTAATGTGCTGTGTGTGCGTGTGGAGATGTGTGAGCTCTGGCTCGAGCTTGGAGCTTCCAGCGCAGCCGGCCTAGTGCCTGGAAGTGGCAGGATAACAAGAATAAACACCCGGATCTGGGTCCAGTTCCCCGCCCTGGTGCTGAGCTGAAGGAACAGAACAGAAAGCTGCTCCCAAGTACAGCAGAAGCCTCCCAAGAGTGCTGGGCGGGTGTGGGTGCGGGTGGGGAGGGGGTGTCCCCACAACTCTGAATGTGGCCCCCTGGTGCCCAGCTGCCCTGGTACTCACTGGTGGATTGCCTGGAGGAACTTCCTCTGGTGTTTCCTGACTTTGGCATGGTCAATCTTCTTCAGCAGCTTTGTGTGTTTATAGATTAGCCACGTCTCCCGAAGGACATTGGCTGCAGCATTCTTGATCTAAGGGAAAAGAAACAAAGCAGGTGGCTCTCAGGTTCATTTTCCTGGGCTCGTATAAGATGTTTTTGTGTGTGTGTTTGCTGATGTCGCCTACCTTATAAGGAAATAATTCTGCAATCATCTATTTCTTTAATCAAGTCATGAACTCCTAGAAAGTATGATTAAAATTTGCCTCTTGTTAATTCTTCATTGGACACAGTAGACTGGAGCCTGAAGTTGAGGGGTGTTGCTTGTTTCATTCTTAATTATTTCAGGACTGCCTCTCACTGCCGTGCCTGCTGCTATATTTAGACAAGCTGCAGTACCAAGACCGTTGGCCCGGGCCAGCCTCTGAATAGACAAATATACACCACTGCTTCCCTGCATGCCAAGTCCCACACTCTTCCTATGACTTCCGTTTAGTGCCCCTGGTCCATTTCTTGGATTCTGAGAGTAAACAGATTTCCTCTCAGCTGGAGAGTTTTAAAGTCCTCTTGGAGGAAATGTCTTTCCCACCAAATGGGATCAAACCCATTGTTTCCTTTCCCAACGGGCCAAAGACATTTACACTGCAGCCTTGCATGTCAGTGCCGTTGGCATGAAACTGACATCATTTCAAAGCAGCATCTGAAGATCAGCGAAGATAGTTGGGTGTGAAACCAGAGCTGCCTCTTTCCGAAGGCCGGCTCCATGGCTGGGCGCTGCCATCACATGTTTCAACATATGACGCTGTCATCTGTTGACATGGAAACCACTGATATCACCTGCTCACAGCGGAGCTGAGACATATCAATGGCATCCAGATGGCAGGGGACAGAGTTTTAATCCAAACACAGACATCTTCAGCAATTAGTAACAAGAGCAAGAGGAAACATTTCTTATTAAGCACAGCTAAACAGATTTTTGATTAAATGTTCCCATCGCTGTCAGCCATGTGCATTGGCACAGGCCCATGGGCCTGGGGCCTGGAAGTAAGTAGGCCACAGATTAGCAATCAGGTTACTAGCCAGAAAGGATGTGAATACAACCGAAGAGCACAGGCCTACTTCTTCAGACTGACATCAACAGATGGGACTTTGTTAAAATACTGAGACGTGTGGGAAGGTCGAGGAAACAATGTTTTGCAGACTGATAACTTTGGTGTGTATGTGTTTTAAAAATTTATTACTAAGACTGGATTCCATTTTTCATTGGTGCTGAAGTGATGTTTTTAAAAGAACAGCTAAGTCTTCTCAGAAATGTCTAAGTGACATAAATATTGCTTTGTGGGTTCAGGAAAAATCCACTGTGAACATGGTCTTAAGTGACTTAATTGCTCACCCTGGGTACTCTCTGAAAGGAAGCCGGTGTTAGCAAGCAGAGGCTGGAAATGGTGAGGAGGGGGCAGCCTGGCGGTCTTTGGGGTTCTGTGCAGTGGCTAGAGTGGACGGTGGTCTCTTGCAAAAAAGAACTCACGGAGGGAAGCCTTTTTCTTGGCAGAGTGCATACTGGCGTCACCTGTGAGTGGGGCAAGGGCACTTTGACATGTGGCTTGGAGATATAGTCTCCAAGGAAAGCCTCCCAGCAAAGCAGAAGAGAAAAACCCTACCTCTGCCTTGAGGTCGGTCAACAGGACCTCGTGACAGGGGCCTGCTCTCTGGAATACTGACAGACATAGAAGGGGAATGCTGATGGACCTCTGACAATGTCTCTGTGTTGCATGGAACAAACATCTGATGTTGGAAAGCCTACAGGCAAATCCTTATTCCACCAGGTATTTTAAGCAGTTTAGGAGTAGGTGCTCGATTATCTGTAAGAGGGGAAAACGAAATCCCTACCCTAAAGGTTGTTCAGAGGCCCAAAGGAAGCAAATGATGACAGTATGATGGTATGAGGCTACCAGCTAACGCTCACTGGGTGCCAGACCCAGGTCTGAGTACTTCATGCATGGAAATGCTATCAGTTCTCACAGCAGCCTGCTCAGGCAGGCACTACCCCCATTTCACAGATGAAGAAACTGAGACACAGAGCAAGAACATGATGGTCAACTGCATCAATGTGGGTTTAAGAGCCACGTAAACTGTAAAGTACCATATAGACATTAGTCATTATCACCTAGCCCAAATCCCATTTAAAATCTGAGGAAGCAGCTTCAGAGACAGGGTGTGAGGGCCAGAACTCCCTCCACAGCTAGTAAATGGCAAAGTCAAAGCCAGCTCCAGGAGCATAAGGTTTCCATGGGGCTTGAAGAAAGACCAGACAAGATTTCATCTCTACGCAAACAAAATTATTTCCTGTTTTCCAAGATCCAGGAATTGGAAAGGACATTAGTTTTTTGTTTGTTTGTTTATTTCAGTTGTCATGGCTCCCGCCCAACAATATGACAGGACAGGGAGGCCAGGTCTTGTATTTAGCTTTCGCCCAAATGCAAGGCACTGAAATCACTACCCTGCCCAGGTAGCTGAGACAGTCACATCATCTTTATGGATTTGACTAGGAGGCTCCTGCGTATTTGGGAAAGTGGTGTTAAGTGCAAACCTTGCTACTGATTCTGAAATTAACTGCTAGCCAAACACCTGGCACAGAGCTAAGTGGGTCAATAACTGCAAGAGGGAAAAAAAAGGATTTTAATGCACTGAGCTCCTCCAGGTTGGCAGTAAAGGCTTCTGTGACCAGGCCTCCTTCCAATTCATCTGGCTGATCGTTTTGAGCATTGTTAGGTGGGAGCACTCTGGGTCTGTGCCTCTCCTGCATTCACTGAGTGTCCGCCGGGCTCATAGACATGCTTCCCGATGGGGATCCTGGAGTTCTCCAGGTGGGCAGGATCAGGGGCTGGGAAGGACTGAGTGAGGTTGGCTGCCATCAGAGGGGCTCAGGGATGGTTATAAAAGGGCCATTTGTACATGGAAGGCTGGCCGTTCATCCCCAAATCCACCAGTAAGCACACTGTTTTGGGAGACCCCATACATTCTCTACACAAAATTACAGGCTTTCACTGGGCCAGGGCCAGAGAATGGGCTCAATGCCCTACACACTTTAGGAAGGGCTCTAAGATAAATGCTCCCAGAAAGTCATCCCACTGCATTCCTTCAAATAAAGGCAACTCAAATGCTTCCTGAACACTAACTATGTGCCAAGCCCTGGGCTCAATGCTTTGTGTCTCTATTGTCTCATTTGCCCTCAGCCAAACCTGAAGTAGATGGAATTATAATCTCTACCTTGGACCTGTCACCAAATCCGAGACTCATTAATTCCTTCACAAAACACTTAGTGAGAGCCGACGAGAGAGAGGCTTTCATAGTTCTAGGAGGAATACTGCAACGGACAAGGGATAGCATTCTTGCCCTCCTGGAGTTTATAATCTTAGGGAGACTGTACATAGTTTGTCATTTAGTATCAGGTAGTAAGTGCTTCAGAGAATAGAGTGATGCAAGAGCTATTGATCTGTGAAATGGGGTTGCTGTGTTGATTAAATGAGAGCATACCTAAAATGCTTAGCACAGTCTGATGCAGTACGCCTCAATACCTGTAGCTTATTTATATTCTAGTATATTAGCTAACATAAATGATAATACCCCCCAAATTTCAGCGCTTCCTTTCCTCTCTCCCCTCTGCAAAAAAACCCCTTCCAAACAACATATATCTGTTTCCGGAGCTCATATCAGCCACACCAATGGCCAGCCCTGGCCACCTCTCTGCCAGGGTGAGTTGCCACTCAGTATTACAGGGCTGTTGGTGGCAGGAGCTACACTTGGGGTGGGATGAGGGGACGCCCTTCTCAGTATCTGCTCCTACACTTCCAGCAGCCTTGGAGAATAACTCCAGAGCTCCACTGGTGGGTGCCCCCAGAAGCAATCATAAATGCCCCGAACACTTCCAGGAATCTTTCCCAGTGGTTCTGCCTGGAGGCTGAAGAACCTCCAGAGGAAGGGAGGGAGGCAGGTAGATTAAGTCTGGCAATTGGTGTGGCTTAGCTAATGCTGAGTTCCACCGATTGAATTTAGATTCCTGGAGGCCAATACACATCACCATCGGAGAACCTGAAGGCCAGCCCTGCCTTCAGACACTTGACTAGAGGCGTCCTTTACCTACAGGGCTGTCCTCTCCTCCCCACCTGCCGAGCCACTGGTGCCTTGCCCTCACCCCACAGACTCCCCTGCTGGCTTCCTGCCATCTCTTCCATCCATCTTCACTCCCTTTCTCTTTCCTTTCCCACCAGAGTCCACACTCGCTTCTCTGCTCACCACAGACTAAAGAGTTAGAACCAGAGGCTCTGTCCTGGTGGAGGATATTAGGGCAGTGGCGAATTGGAGTTTGGAACTCTTTTCCCATAGCAAGTGACATGGTAATGAGTGGGGTTCATTCTAGAAGCTGTTCATGTGAAGTGAGCTAGTTTGGAGGGAAGCTGGTTTTTCTCTCTAGCAGCCGCAGGTCTCATCATCACCACACTGCGTTCCAAGGAGCCGACAACTCTGGGAAACCACCGGATCATGGCTAGAGAGCTGCCTGGTGGCCTGAGAGCAAACTGCAGGCCTGGCTGGGAGCCAGCTGGCTGCACCAGTGAAGGCAGGTATTGGGGACTTCTGGGACTGAGTGGCGCCTCCCTAAGGACCCTTCCAGCTCAAAAACTCCATGTTTCTCACTGTTGCTAAAAAACAAAAAAAAAACTGCACCCAACCTGTCTGCCTCAGAACCTTTGCGGGTGATATTATTTACAATGCCTTCTGGGGAGATTTAGCATTTCTGATTACTGCTCAATCCATTAGCAGATAAATTTTAAAGAACTTAAGACTTGTTTTGGGAATCCACTCATGGGCCCAAGCAGCTGCTGGTCAGGAGTCCCTTCCATTGCACTCTCTATACCATTGTTTTTTCCTGTAAACGGCCATTCTGCATACATCTTGATTTTTTTTTTTTTCCAGCAGGATAGTGATAAAAAGCTTTGGCATAAGCTCACAGCACTGCTGAGTAGGTACAGGGCGGGGGGTGGGGGGTGGGGGGGGTGTTTGGTGACTAAAGGTTTTCCAGCAGGTGGTGATGTGTTCAGAGCTACAGAGATGGGGGCGGGGCTGAGAGAGGCTCCTGAGGGAGAAGGTGGAG
>RJWH01001884.1:0-239547 GCA_004363575.1 Solenodon paradoxus | reverse complement strand
GAGATGAGGCGGAGTTCTCAGGCCTGGAGACTGGACAATGATGTCCTTCTCTGGCCAAGGGAATCAGGAGAAGGAACTAGTTGAGGGCAGATATGGGTTTGGTGTTGGCCTGACTTGTTTATTTCACGGGGAAATGTACTTGGATGAAGTATTTGGGGCAAGCATCCTTGAGGGCAAGGAGGAGAAGATGTCCTCAGACAGTGGCATGGCTTGCTAGGTGTGGCCTGTCGAACAGCTCCATCCCCAGTGGCTCTCAAGTCAAGTGTGTCTGTGGCCGCCGACCTTGCCTTCTAGAAAGGCAGGTAGGAAGCATGATGGAAGGGTTCTCTTAACCTTCCTGGGGTTCCCAGTAGTGTCCAGTGGGTGACCCCTGTTGATGGGTGTGCTTACTTACATAAAACAGAGAGACAGGGACATGTAGTGTTGAGTAGGAGAGAAGGTGGCATAGGGTATCTTTTTGACAGTGACTGTATGTCATTTACAGGCATTTTATCTAGTAGCCCAGAGATTAGCAATAAATTACGATTATAGGATAGCAATGGCAGTAACACCGCAAAGTCAGCGTGGGAAGATCTGATTGCATTAGATACAGAAATGACGTTGCCACCAGATTGACAAGTTGTGTAAGTAAAAGAAGAAAAGTCATGGGATTCTGGGAACCCAGAAGCAGACTTCTTACTGTATGTTATCAGATCCCCTCCCTGAGACACACACACACACACATAAAAATAGTGTTACTTTGCTGGACCTTTACAGAAACATAGGCCGGGTGAATAAATGCTGAAGGAATTTTATTATTTTTATGATGAATAGGTTATAATTCCTCTTTTTTTTTGTTTTTTTGATTAGGTGTTTAAAGGATGAAGGATTTAAAGCATGAACTTGTGAGATTAGTTTTTTTCTGTTAAATCTATAATTGTGCTCTGCTGAGAGGTTTGCCACAATGTCCCAGTCACCTCTTTGCATGACAGGATCTTTCTCTGAGAATTCACTGAGACCTTAAGAAGGGATTGAGCTGAGCATCTCTTTGACCCAGGAGCTGCTCCAGCTGGACACAAGGGACCACTTGGCCAAAACCAGAGATAGGCTGATTTCCCCGGGGAAAGAAAGGTGGACTTATGGGAGCAGGCTGGCTGACCTGAGTCTCCTTTTTGACTCAGTTATGTAAAAGAACCTCAGCAAGTCCCAGTCCTGCCTGCTTTGAAAAACCTCTCTCTGGAAGAACCATCATTTTTTGTGTTGTTTGTTTCTCTGGGAAAAAATACTAGACATTAAGAGGACATTTCAACAGATTTAAGTGTTCTCAGAAAAGTGAGATGTTATTCAATTAAAAAGATGCCTTGCACTCTGATTGAGCAATAAACATTTGTTGATTTGATTTTCAGTCCCACTTCCAAAAAGTAAATGGACTGGAGGAGATTTTAGAGAATTATTTTTGAAAGATAGAAATTAGCAACCAGTCTCATCTCCTGCTACAATTATATTGCAGAAAAATGTTTATTTTCCCATTGTATGAGGTTACTGGCTTTCCTGGGCTTTATTTTCCTCAAGTGTATGATTTACCGAATGAAAGGTAGAGAGGACAAAGGAATAACATGAACTACAAAGTATATGCTTGATTTTAAAAAGCAAACCAGAATAAACACAGACTGTTAATGTCTCTGCTTTAGGGAAAGAGCTTCTGGGAAGATTTTGGAGGCAAAACTCTCTGTCCCCTCCCTCCTGCCTGCAGTCGTTCCAGCAGGATAGATGTGAGTGTTTGCAGTGAGTAATATTTGTAATTTGCTGAAAACTGTACATTAATTTCACATCCTATTAGAGGACTGAGGGAGAGCCACAGGGTCCTAGGGTTCTGGGTGGAAGCCAGGTGACCCCTACCTTTGGGTTCAGTCCTCAATTCTGCCACCTTAAGGTCATAAACTATGCTTTCTTTGTGCAACAGACAGCTCAGGGCCACAGCAGACCATATATAACACCTGTGATCAACGGCGTACGCATATTTGCCTATTCTTGTTGCTTTCAACACCGGGGCAGCTCTTTAAGGAATCTAATACATGTAATCAAAGACCAAACAATCAAACAGCATAAATAATTCTGCTGAGAAACTGGAGAGGCCTTGGCAACTGCACATTCTCCCACTGCCTTCCCGCGCACGTTCTCTCTCTCTCTCTCTCTCTCTCTCTCTCTCTCTCTCTCTCTCTCTCTCTCTCTCTCTCTCTCTCTTTCTCTCTCTCTCTTTCTCTCTCTCTTTGTTCTCTCTTCTTGCCTTTGTCTCTATTTCTAACACACTGTTTTTGACTGTGCTGCAACATTAATCACTGAATATTTTCTCTAGCTTTCAAGAACCCCAGTCTAAATGCGGTCACTCATGGAGGACCTAACCCATATTAGTCCAAATGGGAAAGACTTGCCATGGCAGCCAAGACACCGATATGGAGTTTGCTTCTCTCCAGAACATCTCAGAGAGAGGAGAGCTTTTTGCAGGAAATCCTATTACTGACCTTCATTCAGTCTGCAGCTCCAAAGAATTTTCCATAAAAGCTGTCATTAAATAAACCGCTCCTGCCTTGCTCATTTGGCCTGCTGTTACCCTGGAAGGCTCGTTTCTATCTCTTCTAAATGGGCCTTTTCTTCTCTGACAATTCAGTGGGGTATCAGACTTTTTTAGCAGCTAAATGATCTCCCCATTCCTGCATATTTTCTGTGTTTCATCCTCTTAACCACTTTCATAATGGTACAAGGGAGCAACATTATCAGGAAAAACTCGAAAGGGGAAAATTGGATGATGGTATTTTGATGAACATTATTTAGAAACATGGGCTCAGCTGTGATGATCATCTTTAATGATTTTTTTTTAAAGGACTGGATTTAGAGACATTTCCAATACCCTCTTTAAGACTCTCCACTGCCCTTCCTAATGAGAATCATGAAAATATTTGAGCATCAACAAAAACATGAGCTCATGCCGGATGATTTATGCAGCAGCATTAGGAAAGGGGCCGGTTACACCATTCTATGCTATAGATCTCATTATCAGGATAATTACTTGGTTGTCTGAACCACGCACAGTGATTTACGAGAAGGCAGGAGCCCACAATGCTGAGACATGGTGCCCTTTTGTGGGGCCTGTCTGCATGTTTAGGGCGCCCTCAGCCCTCCAAGCTGTGGCCCTAACCTACATCGCGTGACTACGTTCTGCTTCCGCGCTAGTCTCAGACGGTGGTGTTTTACCCGCTTGGTGAGCTGAGTGTCCATCATGAAGTTGTGAACGTGCTTCTCGGCTTTGGTGAGCTCAAGTTTCCGCGCCACCACAGCCACCACCAGAGCAGTACAGCCTGCACCCTGTGGGGGACAGCAAGGGAACAGGGAGAGGACACATCATGAAGAGGCCAGGTATAGGCGGGAACTCAGAGTGCCCTGCGCACACCAGTGTGTTCCAGGAGTGACACGACTCTGGAGCTCTCTGGCTGGTTAAGGCCACCCTGAGGCCAGCACCCACGTTGGGGAATGCCACATCACTGGCTCAGCTCAGAGTTGACCTCAGGAGACTGAGTCTTCAAAGAACTGACCAGTTCTAAATACAGCAGATCAGATGGGGAATATGAAACAACGACAGTCACCATGTCACCTGCCAGGCAGGCCCTGCAGGGCTGACAGAGGGCCTGCCACACATGTCCCAATCCCACTGTCAGCTCCAGAGCAGGGGCCAGGACAGAAGGCCATGCACAAGCTGGGGGGTTGGGGGGACACTCGCCAGAGGCTCTGGGATTTCCTAAAGTAATTTAATCAAGCGGCAGCACAATTTCCGAAGACTGCTTCCCAGAGGTACCCGGGTAGACACAAAGTTTCACTCCTCGACTGTGCTCGTTCCCAGGTGGGTCTTTTTACCTGCAGGGCTACACTGTGACTCAGCAAAAGCAATAGGCTCATGAGTTCTTTCCTGTTTTCACTGGAGGCTCATGAAGTCACCGTTACGCAGAAATTTGAAGGATGACAACACCACTTTGGCCTCTGAGCAGGATTTCAAGGGCACTGAAAAAGGCCTTCAGCATATCACAGAGCATGCTCCTATTCTGTCGCAGGGGCGCACTGGGGAGGGGAGGGAAAGCAGGGCTTCTAGAAGGAAAGTCACTTCCCTGTCCTCATCCTCTGGGCGCAGGCTTGCCTGTCCAGGAAAGGACAGTGCTCAGTCCAACATTCTCTGGACAGATCTTGACTCCCCTTCCCTGTACGGATCTTGACTCCCCTTCCCTGTGTTCCTCGATGGGCCTGTGTGAACTGGGAGAAGTGATAGGAGCCTCCCTTCCCCTGAATTCCTGCCCTTGTCTGGTTGTCCTCTGTCTCCCGTCTGGGCCTTCGGCCACCAGACCTTCGCTCATAAAGAGATGATGATACGCCAGCAAAGTCAACACATCTACTGATTTCTTGATGCCACGGAGCCCAGCTTAATGGTTTGAGGTCATAGGATTGAAGGAACGATCGGTAACACCAGGCTCATCACATCTAACACAATGTGTTCGAAACAGAGAAAAGTTTTCCCAAGGTACTGTGATCTGTATGGGAGTTGGGAGCAATGCTAATGGATAGAAGAGTCTCCAACACTTGCCTTGAGGATGTCTATCCATCCAAGGTGGGTGAGGATGATAGGATGCGGCTTTCCCCAGCTTTTCGCAAGGTTACCACTGAAACAGGCTTGTGTTTCTTAGCCCCTTTGGTCATTGGCCAGCCCGTTGCTAGCACAACAAAGTGAAAAGAACCGAGTCTGTGTGAACTTGACTCTTCTGCCCTCATTTCCCGCTCTTGTCCAGGCTGGTCATGTTTTTTTGGTAAATGAGACTTGCGGGAGACTCTGTGCCCAATTTTCAAAGGACAAGGCTGGGCAGTTGGACAGCCTGATCTGTGGCTGTTATCAATTTAGCCAGGCCTCCAAAAGCAAAAATAGCTTAAAAGAAGCTGTCCTGGAGGGAAGAGGTGTGCTCCATTTCCCCTCAATTAGACTGAGTATAACCCCTCTCTGTAAACAGAATTCAAAAATACTTCAGGCTGAAAGCCCCCCAGAGAGGGATATACCAGGAGCATGAGATGGAGAGGGTTCTCTCTGGGGTCCCTTACCCCTCCCCTCCCTGGGTCTAGAAGTCTCCACTTCAATCATCCCTGAAAGCTGGGGCAGAACAGGCCTGGACAGAGAATCTCACGGAGCCCCTTTGGGAATGTTATTAGAACATCACCCACCACGCAGAATCTGTGGTTGAGCTAGAGTGCCCCAGCTCCTGCTATGACCCACCTAACCACGAGGAGACTTCCAAGCAGAGTGCTTTCTCTACGGAACCATCTACCTTATATGAGGAAGATACATTTCCGCACGGCATCAGATGATGCTTCCCAGTTCCTTTCAACCTAAAGATGTCAAAACTCCCTTGTGGATACTTCTCTGAAGGACGCTGGTTTATGAACTCCTAATTCTCACTTGACTAGATGACAGTGGAGCCTCTCAATTTTATTCTTCATTTGGAAAACCCATCGTCTGAAGGTCATTAGGGACGTCACCCATATGAAGCCTAATTTGGTCATTTCCATGAAGAGGCAACCTTGTAAAATGGGGTCAGAGGGCAGCAAGCTTTAGAAAGTAGGGGGCCGGGTGCTGAAATCCTGACTGCAGTCCTCTCCAGAGAGGGGAAGAAGAGAAGGGGAGGGGAAGGGAGAAGAGAGCAGGGAAATGGAGGCAGAGGAGAGAGAGTGGAGAGGGAGACAAGCTGGATTGGACACAGACATGGAGACAGGGAATAAACCATGCCGTCTCCTCAAAGGCAAGTACTAGAAGAGGAAGGGAGGAAAGGAAGAAGCAGAGGAACGAGAAAGAAGGACAGGCTGAGGGGATCGAGAGGAAGGCAGTAAGAGCAGGATGCCTAAGCCTTGAGTCAGAGTCAATGGTTAAATTGGTTCTTTAGGGGAAATCAAGGACGTTTCATGGGACTGTCCTCCCTCCCATGTGTTCCTCCATAAAAGATCTAATGATCACCTGTGTTCCTTTGGGGATGCTGGGCCTTTTTACTTAAGATAAGCTCCTATATCTAGCAGAACCCTGCTATCAGCCCATGAAGTCTTGTGTGATGCCAGTTGTTTTTACGAGACAAGTTGCCAAGGCCCCGGCTGATTTGGGTGTGTGAAAGCTCATGCTGTCCTAGCGTGGAATCTCAGAAACGGCTGGTGGGGGCATGGGAGGAGAGGATGGAAGAGAACAGAAAGGGCAGGCAGCTGTGGGTACAGCTTCCGTGGGGTCAGACTGGGGAGCACATTTGTAATTCAGTCTTTTGCCTTCAGAGGTGCCAAGTCCTGAATCACAGTTGACACCAGCTGGAACTCCTGGGTCTTCTCTGTCCAACTCCTAGGAGGGTGGGAGGGAGAGGGTCCACCTCTAGTGAGGTCACACTTTCCAAGGCATGCAGTAAGCAGGGGTGTGGGCGCAGAGGCAGGAATCTGGGCCCGTGAGCATGCCTAACTCATCCACAGGCTTGGGCCCAGAGACCCAGGCTCCTCCACACTGCTCCTCCCACTTCTTGTTTCCAAGAATTATTATCCAGCTGGAAAACCTTAGAATCTGGAAAAACAAGTATCCCAAGGGGGAAAGTATGAGGTGTTCTCAACTGAAGAAGCATAAAATAAAATGAAACATAAATGAAAGTGACAAATGGAGGAGGAATGCCTGGAGGATTTACAGTTGGATTCTGTTTCTGCAACAGATTCTATGTAACAACGAAAATAACATCAATTGGTTTGAAACCAAAGGTGTTTCAGGGAGAAGCTCATCTTCTAAAACTGACATTAAGCAGATGTCTTGCTGAGTTCTTTTCTTCCCTCCACCCAAAATGACTCAATTTGCGCTACCTTTTCCCTCATCATCATTTTCCTTTTGTAGTTCAAAGAAGCATCTTTCAAGAAGCCAGGGGAAAGCTCATCGCTGTATATTTGTCCCTAACTCCTGAAGAGGACACAGAGTGATCCCAGTTCTTTATTACAATTCTACACTAAAACAGGGTCCCTTCCCAGCAGACTTGGGGGGGACAGGGCTCCCAAAGGTCTTCCAGATGTCTGCAGAACCCGAAAGTCAGCAAAGGCAGATCTTTTCAGTTTTTGCTGCAATTTCCAATTCTGGACGCTAAATATTGACAGCTTTCTGTCATCATAAAACGCCTCATGGAAAGCCACCGGACTTCGAGAGAAACCTCCTTTTGTGGATGAAATCTCTCAGCACCAGGTCTGTGCCAACAATTTCAAGTTGTTCAGACAATTACACGCCACACTTAATGGTTGATAATTACACCGTTACTGGGATTGCCAAGAGAAAACACTGATTAAGACTATTTACGGCCTGCACACACAGACCCTTTCCCTTCCCCAGCAGAAAACCTCGCCGCCTGGTGTCCATGGTAACCAAACAGGAAACCCTACCTTGAGTAAAGGAGCTCAGTGCTGGGAGCTGGGGGAGGAGGCCAGGGAGTCTCCGCCTTGCAAAACCTTTGGAAGGAGTGACTCAGCTAGAAAAGTCACATTGGTTAGAAAATGCCACTCTGGCCGACCCCAGAGCAAGGCAACTGACTTTGATTTGGGTAAAGATAATGACAATGACTAGAGAGCCCCTTTCGATTTGTGTCTGTAGAAAGGTGTCTATTTATGCAGCAGGATTTTGTGCAAAAAGGCACGTGTTTTGAACAGGAGAGGTTAGGGGGTCCTCCTTATCCCATCTTTGTTCTTTCCACTTTGAACAAGACTCTCTCCCTTGCAGGAGCCGCTACAGACCAGGAGAAGGGGACCGAGAAGGTCCACTCCCCAAGAGGAAGACAGGGATGGGGGCCACGGGGTTCTGTCTGTACCCTCAGCTCTGTCAGAGAAGGCCAGAGGTCCAAGAGCAAGGGAATCAGGGAAGTGGCTACAGACTGCCTGCCCTTGGATGGTGCAGCCCTGTGCTGTGAGGGAGAATGGCTGGAATTTAAAAATAACAGAGGATCCCAGCAGGGCCTGTCCACCCATGGGCAGTCAGGCCCCATGCTGGCCCTGGCTGAGAGCTGGTTCTCAGACACAAAGCCCATGCCCCAGAGTGGCTCTAAGACAGAGAAGCTCTGGCCTTTGGGCGGCACATCACTCCTTTCTGGAAGGAAGAATCGCTCCTTGGTTTCCTGGTGACAGCTGGAGCTGTGCCAGACAGACTCCTACTGACGGTTGGAGGTGTTTGTTCTAAGCCCTCACACTTACCCAAGATTTATCCTATCCCTGGTGCTAAGCCTTTTGTCATGAACCGCTGTTCCAGGGCTGTCCTGCTAACAGGGGCCTGCCCTGGATTTCAGCTGAAAAAGGGAGGGGGCAGTGTCCATTCTCCAAACCAGAATTAACCTCTTCCCATCGCAGGGCCACTTCCTGGTGCTCTGACCTCAGGGCCTCCTCTGCTCTGAATGGCCCAACACAGGCTGCCTTGTCGCTGAACTCGGTGGCCAGGGGCCACCAGGCTGCAGTGGGTGGGAGTAAGTGGCCCCTACCCTGTCAAGGAGTTAGCTCTCCTTCCACTGCAGAAAGGAGGCATTTTCCCTTCAGAAGGAGGGCCTTTTTGTCTCTCAGGAGAAATGGAGATGATGAATGAGATCTGTGGGACAACTTTCAGATGCTGCTGGGGGTGGGGGGGCTCCCAGGAGGGCTGCAGCCACTACCCGGGAGACCTTGGATCTGCAGCAGACCCCCATCCACTCTCCCCCCAGGATGAAACGTGTGCTCCCTGTTGTGAGTCTTTGTTCCTCTTTTTCAAAGGCACCCTGTGTACCCTCTGGGTTCTAGTAGTTGAGGAAGGTCAGAGAGGGATTCAGACTCCTGACCAAGGTCCTCTCTTCCCTGTGCTGCGATGGCCGTGTGATGGGCGTGTCTGAGTTGGGGGTAGGGGGTGGCCAGCAGGGTGACAGACGGGATGCAGCCCGGCTGCTGGGCCCCGAAGAGCTGGGGACAGAGTCATGGTCTAGCTGGATGGCCGTGCTGGGAAGGACTTGGGGCTCAGCATGCAGTCGAAATCCGGGGGCAGTTAAGAGTAGAACCAAGGCCAAGGAGTCAAACCAGGACCCAAAGCGGTGGCCCCTCAGCCCTGGACAGAGGTCTCAGGTCCATTTTGAGTGTTTCCTCCCCATCCCTGGCTCCATTCCAGCTAAAGTTGGTCAGACTCGGTGCTGAGGTCTGCAGGGCTTAGGACACTGGAAGGAGAACAGTGTAGCACAGGCACTCTTGAGGGGACAAATGGTGCAGCAGTCGTGGGGAGAGTGGAGTGGAGACATGTGGGTAGCTTAGCCCAGGCAGTTTCTGGGGGGCTGCAAAGGGGCCATTAACTGTCAGGAGCCATGACTTCTTCCTGCCCTAGAAAAGGAAACTAAGAGACACCACTGCAGATTTCACACCTGCCTCTCTCCACCTGGGACAGGCCCGCAGACCTGTTAAGTAGCAGCCAGCCTGGCCTAGACGAGGACACCTGGTTGTGCTGGCATTCAGGGCTCTGCTCCCTGCACGGTTCTGGGGGAGGCGGGGTCACGAGCGGGCAGAGGCAGGTACTCACCATGATGCCGGTGAGGAGACAGACGCCTTTCCCACAGTAGGTGTGGGGCACCATATCCCCGTAACCGATGGAAAGGAACGTGATGGAGATGAGCCACATGGCGCCTAGAAAGTTACTAGTTACGTCCTGCTGGTCATGGTACCTGCCAAGGGAAGACAGGTGTTAGTCCATGAAGCCACCGTTGCCAGAGTAAAGGCTGCACCAAACCTGGTCAGAGAAGGAAATGTTGCACCTCGCTGAGGTAGGGAACAGCGGTGGCGGCACACAGGTCTCTCTAGGTGAGCAAAGCCGCCAGGGCCCACCTGCCACGCCCTGTCCACCCAGCTCTACCTCAGCACCCTCTGACCTGATCAGCTTGTTCCCAGAGGTGAAATGTTGTGTCATGGTTTGCTCCATATTGTAGATGTCTCTTTGGTGTTGGTAAAATAGCTTGGGGTGAAATCATGCAGCAATAAAGTTTAGCTTTCCCTTCCAAGTTGACTGCCTCACTGAATGTAGATGTGAAGAATCCGAAATCACACATTCCTGAACCAGGAAAATGTCACCAAAAAATCACCTAACACCTTTAGCAGTTTTCAGTTGGAAGGTAGATGAAGCCTGGTGTCCAGCGGGAGGCTGTGGTGGCCAGGTGCTATGGAGCCCTCTCCACAGCAGACATTTCCTCCCAGTGCGACACAGATCACCGCACTCCTTCTGCGGGATCCCTACTCCCCCTCAGCCTTTTCCTGCCTCCCTTTGTCCCTAACACCAACACCCGCTGCTCACCAGGCTCAGCATCAAGTTCTAAAATACAGGTGAGCAGGGTACAGGCCCTGCCCTCAGCTCTCAGCCCAGGGGAGGGTCCGTGGAGATGCAGACATTTGCAGACAGTGGGTGATGAGGGACCTCGAGGTTAGGAGAGAAAGTGTAATGACTTTGCCCAAAGGTTTGTCAGAAGCTTGGGGCTTCCAGGCAGGCCAGAGAAGGGTGTTCTTGCAGACGGAACCCCCTTATGAAAGCCCAGAGCCTGACTCCAGTACAGCAACTGGATCTGACAGGTGGGGTGAAGGTGGGTTCTTTCTCCAATGCTCGCCACCAGGGTCAGCCTCAATGACAATGCAATGGATTCTGCATTTTCTGCTGCAAGGACATTGATAAAATCTCCCTGTCAGCCTCCAAGAGGCCACTGAGTGGGACAGGGAACTAGGGCCAGGGAGAGCAAAGTGACCTGACTAGAAAGCAGAAAGCTATTTGGGCATCTGAGTCTACAGAACTGAGTTACCAATGAGCCTTCCATGAAGTAACACAAGTGATGAGCTGAGGACAGGGTCTGGCACTAGATTCCCCCCAGAAAGTCTTAGCACCCCCTGTTGGTGCTCTTCACACCCCACAGGGTCTGATGCCTGGTTGGCAATCAGCAAATATAGCTTTTCCTCCCCTCACCCCCTATATCAGGTGTGCAGGGAAGGCTGCAGGTGCAGGTGCATCTGGAGATGAGCCTGAAGGAGGCGGAAGCTCTGCTAGTTAGAAAACAGGATGAGGGCACATGAGTTGGGGATGCCAAGGGTGGCATTTGACAGACACATTTATCAACTACTGTGGTCCTAGGAGCCACAAGCTACCACCTGCCACGTGGCTGGCCTTTGATATACAAACACTAATCCTCTCAACATCCTGTCAAGTATTTTCCAGGTAAGCAATTGAAGCACAGAGACACGGAGTGAGTTGCTCAAGGACACACAGGAAGCAAGTAAAGCCAAGTCTGTCTTCCTTCCAGAGAGCATCAGAGACACAGTGTGACTGCCATATGTCTGGGAATGTGAGGAAACTTTAGCAAGAGGAGGACACTTGGGCTCCAGTACCAGGTGATGAGGTGGCTTCAGAGACCAGGTATCTGATTTTGGAAGGTACTGAATGTTGAGATAGGAGGTTTGGGTTTGGTGTCAAAGGTCTTTGAAGTGATTGTAGGTTTTTGATCTGAGGAGTGAGAGCATACTGTGGCCTCTAGTGCAGAGGTCTGCAGGGGGAATGTGGTGGCAGGGGGGATGCTTGAAAGATGGAGAAAACTCTGAGGTGGGGCAGCCCAGAGGGTGTGCAGGTGGTGGGGCCTGGCCATGCAGATCCCAGTGAGCACAGCATGGGACACTGCCAGCCCCAAATGAGTCCTCCTGCAGCCCAGAGTGGCAGCAGCCTTAGAGTTGCTGTATGCACAGTGGCTTGTGTAGCCAGGGGCATATCTGAAGAGCAGACAGCCCTCCCCAAAGCTGCGGGGTGCCTTCCCCACCCCTACCTGCCTCCTGGCTCCCGGGGTGCTAAAGGGCCCTGACTGGCTGCTCCTCCTCATCTGCTCAGTTCCCCAGTGCTGGTCTGTGTCTGCTCATCCGGTCACATTGAGGCAGCACAGATGGGTGGTGTCTAATTCTGAATGTGTCCTGGTGTGCCAGCCCCACCCCAGCTCGGGACAGGTGGCTTCTCTCCATCCCATTCCCCAGCCTGGAGCTCTGCTAGGCCCTCAGGCCACCCATCCCCCACCCCCCCAATTCCTGAGGGGCCCTCCTGTGGGGGGTGGGGATGGTGGCTGGCCCTGCTCTGGGGCCTGTGCTGACGGGGTGGTGGGCAGCCTCCCTGGAGCGCTGGGCTGTGGAGTCAATGCAGCAGGGAGACTCGCAGACAGATTGAGCATGGGCTTAGGAGGGGACGACGTTAGCATGGCTCCCTGCCACAGGCCAACAACACAGTAGTGGTGTCAGAGCTGGGTCAATTCATCAGAAAGCATTCCCTGGAAGAAGTCCTGGGTCTGGGCTGAGGACGGTGAGTTTGAGGCCTGGGTGGAGAGGAGGTGAGTGATGGCCTTGGGGATTCGCCAGCCTTCAAGTCCAGTGCTGCCTTAGGGGGTCCGATGGCTGTGGGCAAGTGACCCATCTGACCCAGCTTCCTTATCTGCTGAGGGGAGGATGGAGAATAACCCTCTGGATACTGGCACACACTGGGCCTGAGAAAGCACGAATGGAAAGTGAGTAGTTGTTGTTGAAAGGGGCAGGTGTTCTAGGCCTGAGAAACCAGCTCTGGAAACATTCAGGGGCAGGGATTGTGAGTGGGAGAGAGTCCCAACAAGGGAGCAAGGACTTGATCATGAGGATGTTTAGGCCTGAGAGCTGTTTTGACACAGGTATGAAAAAACAGGTACAAAGGTGTTTGGACAAGGAAGGGACATGCGACACTTGGTATCTGAGAATGATTCTTCCAGCAGCTATTGGTCACACTGACCACCAAGGGCAAGCCTCAGACAGCGAGAACTATGGCGCATTTGCCAGTGCCAAAGACAAATAGCAGAGAGCCTGGAAGGCCGCACCGTGGGGGTGGAATTCACTTTGCAGCCTCCCTCCTTGGGCTAACATGCCTGGCTTTGCTGTGCACATGGGTCTCCACTGTCCTCTTTTCCTCGCAAACCCCGAGGCTGAAACTTGTATCCCCTGACCGCTGGGCTGTCCTGCAGTCCACACTGTTCAAACATGGTGGACTTGAGGTAAAGACAGCAGTGCTCAAAGTAAAAGGATATATACAGCAAAAGGCAACTGTCTCTCTTTTAAAGTTGATGTTTAATTCTATCTATTTCTCTCTAAATTTCACTGATGTCCTTGCAGGTTTCTTTTCATTCAGCACATGCAGTCCTACTGGTGTCATGCGAGGGGAGCAGAGATGGGGAGGTCATCATTCATTCATCATTTGTCAAATTTCCATGACCCCCTCCCCTCTGGTGGGAGCTACGGAACACGCCAATGACTGGACTGACACCTACTCTCCAGTGGCTTGGAGCATCGTCATGGAGACAGGACACGCGTGTAACTCACCAAGCAGGAAGTGATGAGAGCCAGGCTGGTGATTCAGGACCGTGGGAGTGGAGAGGAGGGAGACATGATTTCCAAACCGATTCACAATTTTAGAGTGGTTTACACTTGTCACAAATTCACGTGCTCAACTCGTGCTATTTTTGCAAGAGAGAATCTTTTTTTAAAACACAGTTCATGTTTTTCTTTATGGGCTAAAGAGAAAAAGGTATAGTTTTTTTTTTTTTTTAAAGATAGTTGTTATGAATTTAATCATTAGATATTATGTATGGGCTAGGGTTGTTTTTCACTTTTTAATGTTATGTAATAAATGATAGATACGAATGGTTGTATGATTAGGTAAGAAATAGCACATGTCAGTTTTTGCTCCTTCCTCAGATCTCTCTACAGCTCATGGTTTTAGTATTATCCTGCTTTTAAAAACAAGCAGACAGCCAGGGATCCCCAGACATCTGCAAAAAGTCTCTAACATTAAAGACTCAGGCCAAATCAGTCAATTAAACAAAGAAAAAGGATTTTGGTTCAAAGACAGACCATTCACAGAGAAAAACTCTTGAGGAAAAATATCCTATAATTAATGTCATAAGAGAGATTAAAATAGATATTGGACCCATGAGACAAGAATGGCATGCTATACTAAAAGAGCACGTTATTGTGAATTTCCAGAACACCAGGGAGAAGGAGAAGACCTTAGAGAGGGGAAACAGACAGACAGAGGGAGAGAGAGAAATGATTTTGGAATTCCACATGGCAACACTAGAAGCTGTAAGGCTACAGAAGAAAGTTTCAAAATGTGAAAAAAAAAAAAAAAAAAATCTCCAAACCAGAGAGACCAGAATTCCAAACCAGCCAACATACTGGTTAAATCTGGGAGTGGAATGAAGCCATTTTCTGACGTGCAAAGCTCTCAAAGATTCATCCACTCTGAGCCCTTTCTCAGGGAGCTACAGCTTCCCCTGAAACAGAGGCACAAAACAAGAAGGAGGCCCTGGGACTGGGTGCCGGGGATGGGGTGTCGGGGGTGGGGGAGGAGCTAAAGATCAGAGAGGAAAGAGGCCCAAGCGAGAGTGCTGGGAGGCACCTGGGTGACGTCCATGGCATGGAGGGTGACCCGTCTGGAGCCGGCAGAGGCTCTGAAGTACAGTCCTCTAAGGAGACCAAATGACAGAAACTCAGAGGCACCTGGACTTCCTATGAAGAGACTCAAGACAACTGCCAAAGTTTGGAGTGAGTTTTGCTGTAAATACAGAGAGAACAGCCCATGAATGCTAATTAACAAAGAAGAACAAAAGGTTCTCCAGCAAGGGAAAGTTATCATACTTCATAAGGCTTGTGGCCAGTAGTCAAATTCATGTTGACTGAGTAACATGAAAACTGGTGACTGATCTAACCAACAGATGACACAATTATGAAAGGAGGATGGGGACAGGGAGAGTTGGGGGAAGGAGGAGGGAGTTAAAACCTCATCTTCCAAGTGGAAGGGAGTAGATAATACTGAAACCAAGGATCAAAATGTAGCAATCGAGCGTGTTAGGAAGAGGCATGGCGGTAAAGACAAATTAATTCACAAAAGGAGGTCAGAGTAATTACTCAAGGGAAAGGTAAATGACAAGAACTGGTGGAGAACAGCCAGTACCTCAAACCCATTGACTCTAAAGTGTGTACATGCTCAACTTCCATAATATCAAACACACAAGCCAAACAGAGGGAAAAATTGAAAATATACCCAATATACACTTGTTACGAAGCACAGACATAGAATCAGCATCCATGAACTCACCATCCAACTCTACCCTGTTGAAGATACTTGAATGTTCCCTCCATTCTCAGCCCCTACTGGAGAAAATCAACACCCTGAATCTCATGTTTCTCATTATTTTTCCTCCTAGCGTTACCACATGAGACACGTGCACTTAAACAATACGTAATTTAGTTTTGCCAGTTTCTGAACTTTATAGAAATGAAGAGAGTGTGATCGGCAGCCCCTAGAATGGCCCTCAATTTTCTCCCTCCCCCTGGGGTATTCATATACTTTGTAATCCCCTCCCTTGAGTGGAGGCTGGATCTTTTAACTTGTTTCTAACAACTGGAATATGGCAGCGTGATGGGCTGTCACTCCAGAGGTCGGGTTCTATGATGGCTGTGGAGTCTGTTTTGAGTGACCTCTGACTTGTTCTCTGTGGATCACTGCCCCTGGAGAAGTCCCCTAAGACCACCCACCATGTCGAAAGGCTGCCCCATGGAGTGGGGCACACGGTGAGAGATGACAGCTTCTCACACCACATGCTGGGGTATGGAAGCAGAAACTCTTCCAGTCAAGTCTTGAGGTGAGACCACAGCACTGGTTGACAGCATGACTGCAATATCCCAAGAGACTATGAGTCAGAGCTACCCATCTGAGCTGCACCTGAATTCCTGACCCATAGAAGTTATGAAACAGGAAATGTTATTTCAAGCTGCTAAGTTATGGGGCATTTATTATAGAGATAGTTAATACAATGAATACTGTTTTACCAGTATATATGTTGATATATGTGAGTATAGCGTATTTTCATTCCTATCCTGTGTTTTATCACATGACTGTCTCATAAGTTATTCGTTCAGCTATTGATGGCCCTTTAGAGGGTTTCCAGGTTTTTCCTCTAATGGGCGATACTGCTCAACTATTTTAGTCACAGCTCCTAATGCATGTGCAAGAATTTCTCTCAGATATATTACCTGAGTGGGTTTGCTGACTTGTAGGTACATACATATTTATTAGAAAATGCCAACTTATTTTCCAGAATGGTGGTGCCACGAGGATTCCACCAGTGGATGGAAGTACCTATTGCTTCCATGTTTCCATCGCACTGGCATCACCTGACTTTAATTTTTGTCAAACTAGTGGATAAATTGGTGTCACTTCATGCTTTCAATTTGTTTCCTTGTGAAAACCTGAGCATCCTTTCAAATGTTTATTGGTCATTCATGTTTTCCCTTCTGGGAAGCATCATTCCTGACTTTTGCCCATTTTCCTATTGGTTTTTGTCTTGATTCTAAGATTTCTTTATATATTCTACTAGACAACTTTGTCAGTTTGTGTTGCAAATGTCTTCTTCCAGTTCATCTTGGTTTTTTTTTTTTCTTCTTTATAGTAATTTTGATGAATAGGAATTTTAAACTTTACTGTAGTTGAATTTTTTCATCTTTTTCATGTATAATTAGTGATTTATAAGATTTTTAAAGAAATCCTTCCCTAATGATGACTTTCTTTTAAATGTTTTTAAATGCTGCCTTTCACATTTAAGCCTTTAATTCACCTGGGATTGGTTTCGAATATGGCGTGAGGCAGGGATGCGACTTCATTTTCCATGTGGGTAATTAGCTTTCCCACATTCACTTAATGACCAGTCCATCCTTTCCCCCACTAACTTCTATGCTGCCTCTGTCAAACAGATTAGATGTAGGTGTGAGATTATTTCTAGTTCTCTATTCTGTTCCATTGGCCTATTTGTCTAACCCTGGGGTTACATTATAATCTTCTTTGTAGTCTTCTCTAGGTACCTCTTCAGAATCTAACATATAGGAGGTGTTCAGTAAATATTTGGGGAGTGACTATGGCCTGATGTCCCCCTGTGAAAGCAATGCTAGCATCAGTAATTCCATGAAGCATGCTAAGGTGACTTCAGCTGTTCTCTCTGGCAGAAAAACTTTCGTCAAAATAGCTGCCAAATTCCTTGGGCTTGGAGTCAGTTCTCACTATTAATAAGAACTCGGCTTCTTGACAATAGCTGTGACCCAACTCTTTTCACATAGATCATAGTGATTTGATTGTTCTTGCCATTTGTTCTGGGCCTGGCTTGTTTGTTGGAAATTTATAGGAATGGAGCCAGGTCTTCTGTAGGACTCCAACCAAGTGGATTGCTTTGTCTTCACCTTCCAGCAATCCCCAACTTCACACGCTCAGACCCCTGGCCCCACTGAGCTGTGGCATCTGCGTTGCTCTGTTCTCCCATGAAAAACCCAACAACATGTACCTGACTCAATCCCTTGGCAGCCGTTGACCCCTTGGTGCCTCCATTTTCAGCAGCTTGCTCCCCTGGTCTCCTCTTCTTCTGACCACATATTCTTGAACCTTTTCTCTGGCCTCCTCTTCAATGCTGTGCTCCCAGCTTGCCTCAGACATACACCTTTTTTGCTCCCATCACGCCTGCCACTGTCCTCTCAGACCTCTTCTCTAAATGAGCCTCTGAGCCCCAGCTTGAGTCACCCCCACGTCAGTCGGCGCCTGCACGCTCCCTTTTCTGCCTCCACACTGTCTTGTGTAGGAGGCCACCGGGCTGTTTGGGGTCACAGTGGAACCCACAGTGGAACCCACAGACTAGCTATGTCCCAAGCCAGGCTTTGCCCCTGAGTATCTGAACGACCTTGTCTTCAGTTTTCCCACCTGTAATTAGCTCACAGAGTTACTGTTAGGGTTAAATGAGCTGATATGTCTAAAACGATCCAAATGGTGCCTGGCACAGACACGCTGAAAATGTTGGCGGCTGTTGTCTTAACACCCTCTCCTGTGTATCAGTCTAGACTTGACCTTGCAAAAAGGAAGCAGGATCTGGAGCTGAAAGTCTGCCTTTCACGCCCTAATGGCTTTGTGACCTTGAACATGTCACTTCACTGTCTCAAGATCTGTCTCCTCTGCAGGGAAGCAGGGTGTTATCATGTCGGCGGTGATGGTGATAGCCTCCCACCCGGGCGCCTCTTACCCAGGGCTTTGTCCTAGTGACAAGGGCACCACAAAGGAAGGTGGGGGGTGGGGTGGGGGGATGCAGGGGTGGGTTGGGTACGAGTCGGGACAAGCACTGCCATGCAGGAAAACAGTCATTCCCGTTAGGTCCTCCTTTGATTGTCCCTATTCTACTGTTCCCTCTATATGGTGATTTGTTGTTTAAATCCCTCATCTCTGCCAAGCCCTATCTCCTCCACTTTTAAAACACAACCAAAGCTGATTGCCCGCCACCACCTCAGCTGCTACCGCCAGGTGCGGGTGCTATCCCCTCACCTGGACCACTGCACTGACTGACTTGCTTCTCCTGGAAGGACCCTGCCTAGTCTAGTCTCCTGACAGCAGCAAGATGGGCCTTTCAAAGAGGACAGGTCATGTCACCTCTGCTTGAAAATTCCTGTATCCCTCAGCACAGAAGCCAGAGTCCTGGGGGGCCCCCAGGGGCCTAAACGACCCGCCACCCCATTAGTTCCCCATCTCCCAGTAGCTGCTCTTCACTGTTCTGGGACAGGTATCTGCTCAGCACCTTCAACAGCCCAGCCACTCCTGCCTGGAGGATCCCACCTGGGAATGTCTAGCCTGGGCTCAAAACGCAGCTTCTCTGCAAGGCGTCCGGACCACCGTGATGACAGGTGAGCTACAGCCTCCCTGCTCCAAGTGCCAGCCTCCTTTCCTGGCCCACTTTGCTCCATGAAAGCACCACCACCTGACAATATCTATTTGGCTTATTTTTGAGTTTATTGACTGTCAGCCCCTATTAGAATATATGTTTCATGAAGGAAAAGGCCTTTTTCTGCCTTGTTTACTACTATATCTCTAGTGCCAGTAAATATTTATCATCTGGAAGGATGGGTGGATGGATGGGTGGATGCTCCCTTGTCTTTATCACAAGCCAGAGGGACAAGGTCAGCAGGACAGGGGCTGCTACCTCAATTTTACAATGAAGCAGTGAGAAGCTCAGAGAATAATGTGTAACTGGCATCTCACATTGAGTAAATAAATGAAAAATCTGGGACCAAAACTCGTAATTTTTTCTGATTCTAAAGTGGCAGCTGTCATGAGTGGGGTATGGGGTAAGGTGGGGAGGTAGCGTCTGTGTGTCTGGGCAGGACTGGCCTGTCCTAGTTTGGCAGAGACCTGCTCAGCCATGCCAGTAGGAGATGGCCAGAGGACTCTGTGGCTGGCCAGTGCCGGCCTGTACTAGGGAGCCGGAGACACTCTTATGAAAGGGGAAAACTTTTCAGGGAGTCCTGGTGTTACCACCTTCCCAACTTCTTCCTCTGTGCAAATGTCCAATGTCTCCACTCCTAGTTAGTGCCTGCAGCATGCTTAGGCGTGTGATTCAAACCTGCAGGAGAAAATCAGCATCTCTTCAGGGAGGAGTCCAGGACTGCTTGAAGGGCGTGAGCAGTACCAGTGACATTCAAAGTGGGCTGTGCAGCGGAGCCACTACCGCCTATTCTAGCTCTAGGTGAATGCACAAGTGCAGAAAAAGTTCTTTTCTGAAAAATAATTTCCCTTATGGGGCACCCTGCTGGCTCAGGCAGCTGAAATGCTGTTGTGCGGATCATGTAAAAGTCCAATGAACCAGGATCGGGGCTGGGGCTAAGGTTAAAAACTAAAACAAATAAGTAAATAAATAAAGATATTCTTCCTTCTCTTTCTTCCTCCCTTAAATACTTATTAAGACAATAAAGAATACAACAATTTCCCTTATAAACATCTTAAAATGGGAAATAAATGACTTTGGAGACCCAGGGCTGACACACGTTTACAAGGCCACTTACCTGTGACAATGTGCACACACACACGCGCGCGCGCGCGCACACTCACTTCCTTATCTGTCTCATTCCACTAGTTACTGTCCTCTTTTTTCTGAGTTGGCTTTGAATTCAGGAAAAGAAGGCCATTCCCTTCTACCAGGTAATTCAAGGCAACAGTCCTGGATCTTTCCAAGGCAAATCTAAATCTAGTCTTTTATTTCCAGCCCCAAGAACTAACAGCATGGGTGCAAGGCCTCTGGTTATTTTTAAAAGGGGAGAAAACCACCACCACGAAAACACAATGACTCCCACAAACGAGCCGCGACTTGCCATCAGACAGACGTGGCACTTCTCGCTCCGTGAACACAGTTGTCCTGGCTTCTTCTCCCTGAGCTGGCGGCATCCACGGCTCCTCTGGCGGCTTCCCATGGAGACCTTTGGCAAATGTGCACGACTAGGACATCTGGCCGGCGTCTCGCCTTTGGACATGACCTCGCCACAGCCCTTGTCTAAACAACAAGGCCAGTTAGCTTTTCTCAGGGCATGAGACTCCGCTCTCCATCTTTTCTCTTTGTTGAATGAGATGTTTTGCTTGACTTCTCCACTTAGCAAGCGGATGCTCCGTCTGACGACAGCCAGCTGCCACTCCTTCTACCGTCCACTCTTCTTCAAGAGGAGTCCCATTGGATGGTTATTAAGTGAAAAACCAGATGGCTGCTCTGGCAAACTCCTTGGAGTCAGTATCCCTATTTGCAATGTTTTTGCTCTTATTGAAAAATATGTCCATGTTTCCTGACTTGGATATGTTTAATACAATGTACAAAGATGGAGAAAAACAATATGTTTGCAAGAAGCACTGTGCCATGGGAAGCACAGTAGTGGAGGTGCATGCTGAGGGGGAGGCGCAGATGGCAGCTGCCACCTGTTGACTGCATGACATTGGTCAGGCCCCTTCCTCTCCACCTTGGGGCTTTCCTTCTATCAAAGGAAGGATGTAAGACCTCCCTCTCGTGGGATCATAGTGATGTTTCCACGAGATAACAAAGACCAGCACAGTGCCTGGCACATATCTGGGGCTCTGAGTGACCCCTAACTACACAGACTCAACACGTACTTCGTGAAAAGTACTCTTTAGAAAGGAGGGTAACACCAAGCAACTTGGAAGCAAAATAAAGGCCAAGTTTGCAATTGAAACAAGTGTCAAGTTGCTTAGCAGAGACCTCGGAGGAGGGGTCAACATTCACGGGACAGGCAGGGGCAAGGCCAGAGGGCCGGCTGGGCTGAGCCGCTGTGCTCCAGGTGAAGGACAAGTTGGAGCAGCTGGAGGACCAAGTGGCAGAACAGGCTGGATAGTGGGGCTCTGAGGAGTGGAGCTGGGTGCTAATTCCCCTCCTCCCCTTCCCTTACTTTTCTTGCCCTTGTTTCTCTCACCCTTCTTTCTCTCTTTTGCATGGAAGTGATGCCCCACCTCCCCTTGCTCTCTGTTCTCATTTTTCCTCGCCCCTGCTCGCCCTCTCCTGTCACGATCCACAGCAGGACATCAGATAAGGGAAAGGGCTTCTGCCTCCAAGGAGTTGACAGCTCCCTTTAGGACTCCAGTCTTTGCTTCAAGTTAATTTCATTTATCCAGCAAACCTGGATTTCATGCCTGCTGGGTGGTCAGATAGCAATGGCATAAAGTGACACCCCACAGGTCCCTGCTTCCCAGGGAGCCCTCAGTGGAGTCAGATCCTGGGACGTCAAGTGGGGACATTCTTCTGAGCCACAACCCATTGCCCTCGGGTTCTGGTGATTAAATTTCCAGGCCTCTGAAATGTCCTCCCTGAGCTCCTCCCTGAGCTCTGGACCTGCGCATCCATCTGCCAGTGGGGGACACCAGGGGGAGGGGGTTGGGGAGAGGAGGAGTAGCAGGTAAATGAAGCTCACCTTATCCTGAACCCTGCTCATTAGTTGTGCCCTCCCCAAGGTCTAAGGTGCCTCCAAACCTACCCGCTCTTCCTCCTGAATCTCTATCCATGTGCAATAACACCATCCAGCCACCTTAGGGCACTGGGCATTGCTCTTGAACGTTTTCCACCACATCCAGGGAGTTGGTCCTGTTGAGTTCAGCTACTCAGCTACTAGCTGCCACCTCCTGGAGGTAGCATCCTGTCCCATAAACATGGCTGCTGCCATTTCCCCAGCTGCTCTCCTGTCTCAGGGTCATCTGTGGGTTTCCCGCAACTACCCCCTTCCATTGGCAGCCAGGGAAATCTTTCCTAACTATGCCCCGCCCCTGCTCAAAACCTGCAGGGTCTCCCCCTGGCCTAGGGGAGAGGGATGTTTTTCTCAGTGCAGATTCACTGGGATATACCAGCAATCTCCCTGGGACTAATGGCAGTGGAAGACTTGATATTTGCATGAAGGATTTACTGTTTTGTGTCTTGGGATTTCAAGCTTCAAGGCCACCCTATGGTAGTCTCTCCAATTTGCTTTATCCTTTGGAAAGGAGGAGGTGGGACTCCAGCAAGCCTGAAGGAAATGATTTATAGCCTGGGGCACACCCACAGCAAAAGTGGGGGTGGTGGCATCTGAACTCCATCTCTCTTGTGTTGTGGAAGTAAAAGAAACAAGTAAATAAAGTTGGGAGCTGTTGGTTTTGATAAGAGGATTAAGGCCAAACTCCTTAGATGGGTGAAGGAGGCCTGACCTCTGCCTACTTCTCGGACCTTGAATGCAGCTATGGTTTCTCACTGATACCTTGGCAAGCAACTGCTGATTACCCTCCCACTCCATGCCACCCCTACCTCCAAGTTTTCCTCAAGTTAGTCAGGCAGCCTGGAGTCCCCTAAGGCCCAGGAGATTACCTCCTCCAGAAAGTCTTCTTGGATCAGGTGCCCTCTGTCCCCAGCTCACTCTGTCACCTCAGGATCTAATCTGTGACTACTCCTGTGATCCGCCCTTCTCCACTGCCCAGTGCCAGCCCAGGCTATTTGGAGGCAGCTCAGCAAATTCACTTTACAAGGCAGCGAATGAACAAGGGTTCAGGGGAGGTGACGTTAATGTCATCCCCCTCCTCTCTGCGCACTCTGCTTCTTGTCTAAAGTCACCCTGGCCCCAACACTGGGGTTTCTGTCTGCTCCTGTGCACTTTCTGTCCTAGCTGAGCACTTACCCAACATCAGTCATCAGTCCCAGACCTCGATTTGAAATAGAGGGACTTCCCAGGTCTCTGTTTTTATAAACAGAGACAAGAATTATAGTGGTTGGGATTTTTGCAAAAGATTGTCTCAAAGACCTTCAAGGTTATTTATTTCTCCTCTCATTCAGTTTCTGGGATTACCTCTGAGAGGTAGATAGTTAGAGATATGTATTCGAAGAAGTAACAGTTATCTTCACCATCATTTGTCACCTACTCGCCATACACCACATGGGCTAAACTTCCCCATACATTTTCCCATGCAGTCCTCACAATAACAAGATTCATAATTGTCACTGCCCATTTTCTTCAGTTGGAAACCCAGGTCAGCCAGATTAGGAAATTTGCACAAAATGAAACATGTACTGGGAGGCAGAGCTTGAAAGTGAGCTGAGGTTTGCCTGAATCCACAACTCCATCTTTGACCGTATTATGCCTTTGAGAAAGGGGAGACCCAGAGTGATTGAGTGGAGAAATTGCTGGGGAGTCTCCCTTTCTTAGGTATCTGAATATGGAACAGTGTTACAATAAGCCAGTTTCACAAGGGAGTAAGCTAGAGCCAAGGTTGGCCTGTTCAGCAGTGTAGGTTGTGCACTGTGCAACTCAGGGAGTGCCATTCACAAAGACTTCAATGTGAACAGTGCCCCCTGGAGGGCAGTGCCTTGTAGGCAGTGGTCCTGGCTGGAGTCTCAAAAGGAAAGACAAGGGTCTCTCAGTTATGCTTTCCAAAGAGAGTAAAGGCAGGCAGCTCCCAGGGGAGCAAACACTGAGGAACACATAGAGCTACAGTGTCACCTGGGCAGCATTAGTGTGGGAGGGAGGTGGAGACCATCCATGACCAAGAGCAAAGGAACAGGCTAGAAGAAATACCTGGGGAGACATTTTCTTATTTCTGTTTTCAGAGCAATGGGGTCTCCAGGGAAGGATGTGGGTGCCCTAGTTGGGAAGCTTCCCCTGCCTCTCAGAAAAGGCAGTGGCCAAGAGGAGCCCGCACACCAGGGTGATTGACAAGAGCTCTCACTTGGCAGAGGTACAGGGGGGCCTGGGGACATGGCTCCAGGGATCTGGGGATGAAGCATGCTCCCTGACCTCAGCAGCCTACATGTGGAGTGTGGGTGACTCCAACCTCTTCCTGCAGCCCTAGGTGTCCTTGGATTTCTGGGGGTGGGCTCTGGTCACACACAGAGTGACAAAATCAGAGGCAGACAGGGTCTTGGGGGCCACTCCAGGCCCACCTGTCTCACATGATTAACACACCAGAAGCAATGTGGAGAGAGGACTGGAGACAGCCAGCACATGCCCCACGTCTCCCCGCAAGAGGAACCTTAATATCACCGGAGTTGGCGTGTCTCTAGATCTAATAGAATAGCAGCTGTGCAAAAGGCTTATGTTCTGGGGCGCAGGCCAAGGGGTATCCACACCCCTCCTTGCACATCTCCGCAGACCCAGGAGAATGAGGGGATACAGCTGGGGGAGCCCTCAGTATGGATGTTGTTCTTCTGCCACTTGAACAGCGAGATTCCTGCCAGAGGACAAAGGAGCAGGACAAAGGAGAGATGACCCACCTGGAGGTTCACCTTGGCAGGGTCTGAAGGGAATGGTGTCAAGTCTCCTCAGAGCTCTGGGCCTCATCTGCTCCTCTGAGAGCCGGAGGGCCCTCCCAGCTCAAGGGACTGTCTCTGAGAACTAACTTTTTTCTTCCCCATTTGTCCACACAGGATGGAGCTAGTGAGGGAGGGAATGGGAAGATGTGGTTCCCTTCCCTGTGGCCCAAAGGAGCCAATTTTGGAAAGATGTTCCCAGGAGGTGTGTCCGAAAAGCACCTGTGAAAGAGTCCTAGGAGCACAATGAACTGTGCTGGGGGGTGTCTGCCCACAAGATGGGATTCTCGCAGGGCCATCGGCCCCGAACCCCAGGACACCCCACCTTCTGGGCCTTTCCTGGGAAAAGAAAACAGTTATGAATACACAAGAGAAGACCCTTACTTATTGGGTGAGTTTTATCTCTGAGGGTCACTGAGCCTTGGGGCTCCTCTAGCCTTGTAAACTTCAATCTTTTCAGGCAAGAAAGGCACGGCTGGGCCCAAGTGTACCACACTCCTCACCCTGCACAGCCACTTTTACCCCACGAGGCACCTATCAAGTCCACTGGAACCATCTGTCCCAGGAGAGAGGCCCTCAACTGGGAGCTCAGATTCTTTCCAACTTGCTGTGCGACTCTGGACAAGTCACTTCCCTTCTCTGGGCCTTGGTTTCCCCGTCTGTAAAATGTGAGGATTTATTTAAGAAGTGCTAGATGGCACACCTTGGTTGAGTGAGTAGTGATTAGGTCCGCTGCCTCTGGTTGAGCACAATTCATATGCATCCCAAGGACCCAGCTTCGTGTTCTGGGTCTGGGGGAGACAACCAAGATGAACAACTGAATAAAAATAAATAAGAAATGCTTCTTCCTCCTCTCTCTTCCTTCCTGCCTGCCAACTTGCCTTCATTCCTGTCTGCACCTTTCCTTAAAAAAAACAAAAGTAGTTCTAGTACCCGTTCCAGCTCTGAGTTAAGTGTTTCTTTTCTCACACCCGATCTTCTCTACCCCCACCCCAAACCTGTCCCCCACGGCTCAGTCTCTGGGGAGCTGTATGCTAGGCTGACTACAGACGCTGAAGCCAGGCAGCCGCCAGCAGAAGTCCTTTAGTAGCCTGCAGGGAATGAGATTGAGTTCAGCTCAGGTGGAACCCACCTAGGGTCTTCACCCAGGGCCAGCCACCTCTTAAGGAGCTACAGTGAGTACAAAGAACCTCTGGGGACCCCAGCCAAGACTGACCGCTGAATGCCTGTGATTCCTCAAATGGCACAGGAGAGGGTGAGCTGGTGCCCTGTCATTTTAAAAGAGTAAGGAAGGTGAGTTCAGAGTCACCGTGGAAGCCCCTCTGTCTGCCAGTCTGTCTCTCTTTGCATACCTCCCAGCACAGAGGGGTCCTGGCCTCATCGGCCAGGGTTCCAAGCTGGCTCAGTTTACAGGAGGCAGCCTCCACCACAAACACCTGTTACAAGTTGCCAGGAAACGAAACGCCACGTGAAAAGGACAACCCGCCTCTGACTCTTCACAGGCCTGGAAACCGGCAGATGAGAGGAGGCCCTGAACAAAGGAGGAAATGTCGGCGCTGAGCAGCCACAGAAAATAAAATGAAAAAGCCCAGGCAGTTGCACAAAGTGCCAAAAAGCAAACAGATGGGGAGGAAAAACTGACTCACGAAAGCAGGGAGACAACAGAGGAGACATGAAGTCCTCTGGGTGTTAAGTCCTTGAAAGGTCTTTTGGGCGCGGAGGGTGTGGGGGGTGTCCAGGGCTGTCCTGACTGGGGTTGAGGTTGCTGTTAAGGAAGATGATGGTAAAGGTAACCACAATTCTTTGGGTGAGTGCTCACCTGTGGCTTCTGTTTTGTTCCAATGAGTGGTTTTCTGAAACACCTCTCAAGCAATGGCTCAGTTCTCCATGGGCTTTCTAGGAAACACAATTCTCCTCAAAAATAAATTCCTGCCAGCCTTGTCAGCCACTTACCGAGATACAGGTTCATTCATTAGTTTAGTGCCTTCAGGCTCAGAATCTCTAGCACCGAATGGATCAGGGAAGCAGGCTGGGGGTCTTCAGGCTGGGAGACACCCCAGCTGCCAAGGGGAGCTCAGACGAGTGAAGGTGGAGGACACCCACTCTCCAGGCAGCAGGGAAGTTCCTGGATCCAGGGCACTGGCTGTGACTTAGAAGGAAGGCCACAGCTTTGAATTTCCTGCCACCAGCTGAGCCTCATTCCTCAGTGTCATTCTCCCATCCAGTTCTGAGGGCCCACTCAACATTGTGGGGGCGCCCTGGGAATGGGGTCACCTGGGTGGATGCTGTGCCTAGCACTGTGCCCTCTAGTTAGGTGCTGTGCTCACCCTCAGGGCAGAGTACTGTCCTGGCGACAGGTGTCCCAGAGCCACTTCAGACTGAGGGTTCTCTGAAGGGGCATCAACCAGCGGCTCCCTGGTGACAAGGTCCCCACCCCTTGTATGCATGAACGCTAGTGTCTTGTCTGTGGTTCTTATAGTAAATTTATTATTCTTGTGTTTGCTTGTCAAAAATAAAACTCAAAACCCCCAAACACCCCCAAAACTCTTCCTCTCTGGGCCTGTTATGAGCCTTTGACTCCCTTACTCCTCAGAGCCTCTGGTCGCAAATCTCTAACATGGACCTGCCGTCCTGCCCTGGCCACGTTACACAGCACTGGGCCACACAGAGGAGAAACTGTGTACGGCTGTCAACTGTCAGACAGTCCCTTATTTAGTCAAAAGAATGACTGACCCCCGCACATACAGGGTCATCCACACACATTCTACAGATTTGCCGGCACATGCAGGGTCGCCCACACACATTCTCCTACAGATTTGCTGTTTGCTGGGGCGAGCAGCCTCCCAGAAGGGTGGGCATTACTCCGGTGCCCCAGGTATCAATTTTTCCCTCAGAGAAATGGAAATAATACTACAAAGATTATTGTAAGGGTTCAATGAAATGACATATGAAAGAGGCTCATGTTCAGCAAATGTCCAGCTGTCTCCTTCCTCAGGCCTGAGGTCATCCTCAACCAGGCTTGTGAGTCCAGGCTCAGGCTCACCGGTCCACAGGCTTTGCCTAATTTGGCCACAGTGACTATCTGGCAAACTCGGGAGGGTAGAGCCTCATTTCTGAAATAATGAAAAGCCTCAAGACACATTTATTCCTTAAATAAAACTCACAGTTTAAATTATAAACAAGAACAAAACAAATTAAGAATGCTGGTAACTATGTGGGAGTTTTCTCATTCGTTAAACTTGACAAAATAATCATAAAGCTACTACCCAGTTCAGTATATTTATATTTATGTAACTGTAAGCAATATAGGTGTTTGCTTGATTACTTGTGACATAGATTTTCTCAGGAAAAGTCTAGCCAGTCTCCAGCCTCCACCCACCCACCCCGCCCCACGTCACCACTGCCAAACTGACCTGTGGCATTCAGGGATAATGGCCCTTTATATGGAAGAGACTTCTAAGGAAGAGACTTCCCACTAGAAATTGCCGATTTTCTATTGCCCCAGTTATCATTTTCTGTCTAGATACCAGACAGTATGTCCTCAAACAAATTATAAAATGACCTCATAGCTCAATGTGAAAGAAAAACTCAATTTGCTCTGCACTCTATGCTCTTGCTCTTTTGGTCCCAACATTGTCACATAAGACAATTCTCCAAAGTCACAAATATCCCAAGAGTCTGTCTGCAGAAAGGCCAACTCACTGAGCCCTGTTGAGTCACCATGTCCTAATCCATTAAACAGGGACTCTGGAGTCTCTCCTGCCTGCTGGCTTCTTAGGAACCACTGGGAGAAGCAAAAGAGCATAAGTCCTGCATTTTAGGGTTTCCCAGTGTCTCCCATTTGAACTTCATCACCACCTAGGCAGTCGGTAAGACAGGCTCTGTCTCCAGTCTCCAGGTCAGAAGAATGAGGCCCAGGAAAGGAAATGCCTCAGGTGTACGAAGAACCAGGCCCAGTCACACCCTGGAGGAGGAGCGGTTTGCTCAGCCACCTTCAGCCAAGAGTCCTTCAGTCCATATACATCCCAAGGACCCTGGTTCACGTCCTGGGGCCCAGCGTGAACAGTCTAGATGAACAACTAATGACATAAAATCTCTCTCTTTCTTGCTGCCTGTCTGCCTCACCTTCAGGCAACATCCACAACAATAAACAAACGGCTCCAGCCATAGACACTTATTTAATAGGGGCCAAGGGAGCTGCCCAAGGTCACACAGCTGGTTCATTCTGAAGGAAGACCTTGTGAGTCGGGTTTTCTGATTTCAGGTGTTACACCTTTTAATTTTATAGTAATAAAGCCTTACATTTATAAAGGTGAAGTATTATTATAATTATTGCTAATGTTACTGAAATGGAACCAAACTGGCTTTTATCATAGGTTGACTGGACTGTAGAGGGCCTAGGATACTAGGCCAAGAAATACAGACTTACTCTTCTAAAAGGAGCAGCTGGAGATTTGTGGGGGAGGTGGGTGTGGAAGGAACAAGGTATAGCTGTTAATATAATTTGAAATCAGAGAAGCTACTTCTATAGTTCAATGTAAGACAACAGGGATATATATTGACAGTAGGAAAAGATGAATCTGAGAGACATTATAAAATAAGATCCATAGGGCTTGATGCCTAAATAGAGGACTGAATGTGGGTGAAGGTAGACACAAGGAGAATGGTTTTGAGCCTACAAGACAGTTATAGCCCAATAGCCCTTCTCCCTTTCCTGTTTGGTAAGAGAACCCAGGAATGAACAATGGCTACTGATAAAGACTACATTTTTCCATCCTATGAATGACCAAGGGATGTGAACAGAAATATCATATGCTATTCCAAGGAAATATCTTTAAAGAGAAAGAGCTCACCTTGTTTTGGCCCTTCCTCTGTCCTGCAGACTAGATGGTAGATGGGATGACTGGAGCTCCAGCAGCCTTCCAAAACTATGAGGAAGCCATGCTCCAAGGCTGGCAGGGAGAAGGGTGTCTGGGTCTCTGGTGCCATGAAGCACCATACCTGCTTTGGACTGAGCCTTTCCCAGTCTTCTGGGAAAACTCTTATTTTAGTTAAGTTGCCGCTATTTTGGGTTTCCTGTCACTTCCAACCAAAAACTAATACTGATAAAGTTCTTGAAGAAAAAACAACAAAAACAGAGAAGCAATTAGGGACATTATGATGAGTTTTAATATAGAATTGATGCCTGGGACCTTCAGTATGTGATTACATGCATATAAACACTTACCCTGGGTGCAGAGGGTATTCCAGAACACCACACCGTCCCCACCCTCTTTTAAGTCACTGTTTTCCCCTGCCTGGCCTGCCACAGTGGCCTCCTAACTCATCCGTAAAGTAGTTTTTATGCCCGCTTCCAAACTATTTTCCATAAAGGGGCTGGAGTGATATTCTAAGAATGTATCCAATTGTATTACTCTCCTATTTCAAACTCTTCAGTGACTTTAATCCCTTGTCACAGCCCACACTCTTGGCCTCCTTCCACTCCACACTCCACGCTCCTTGCCAGTTCAGGGAGTGGTGTTCCCTCTTCTGGTCTTCATGCTGTTCCCTCTTCTTGGAAAGCCCACCTCCTTTATCTGTAGCTGCCTCATTTCTTCTCATCCTTCAGGTCAGTTGAATTATAACCTCTCCAGAGAGACTTTCCAACAGGCCCTCGTTGAAGAGACTCCTCACTAATCCCACTACTTTTTAAAACCACCATTTCAGCCTTGTGTTTTCCCTCCTTCGCAGTATATGCCATCCCTTTGAAATGACAAACTTATTTGTATCTTGTTATCAGTTTTCCCTGGTAGACTATAAGCCCTATGAGGGAGAAAATCATGTGTGTTTTACTCTCTAAGGTATATTTAATTCCTAACACAGTGCCTGGTGAATGACAGGGCTCAATAACTGTTCATAACATTATTTTTATTTAGAAATTTGCGGTAGAGCTTTGCAGCTCAGGGGAGAGGCTAGGCTCAGCATTTTGACTTGGGAGGCACAGATATATTCTTGAGGGAGTGAGGGCATTCTTGGCAGGGTGGGTGCAGAAAGTCCTCTGGTGGAGGAAGGAAGTGGTTGGGGAAAGATCAGGATGGGACAGGTCCAGAGAACCAGGGAGGCCTTGTCCACACATGGTGCCCAGGCAATCCCCCTCCAAAGATCTGCCCAGGCCTGTAAACCACCGTTTTTATCAGCAAGAAAGGTAAAGCAGAGAAATGAACCCCAGACCAGACCCCCAGCCCTTTGCTAAACCCAGAAGCAGGACATGAGTCTTTAACTTAGAGTCCTACCCGGTGCCCACATTTACCCGGTGCCTTAACTCAGCTGCGACTCCTGTTGGGGTGGGTCACATGGGGTGGGGGTTCTTGTCCCTCCCTGTAGGGCTCAGGCTAAGCAGGACTTTGTAATTGTACTGAGGGAAAGACAACAGTGAAGTGCGGGTTGTAGACGGCGGTGTGGAAAATGCCCACCTCCACGGGGACGTGCCCTGGTCTCAGTCCTGAACCCCTATGCCAGGGAACCTGTTCTGGGAACCCTGGTCCTTTCTCTGGGCCACTCTCCAGCTGCACTAAAAGCAGAATAATGCTGAGAAAAAGGGAGGTTGCCTAACATGTGGGGGCACGTTGGTCAAATCAGGCCTATTTGTGGTGACACTGATGACCAGGGTAGAAGGTGACCAGGAGAGTGAGGTCTGATGAGGAGACAGAGTCCTGGGAGGGCTTGTTGAAGAGATGAGAGGTCATTTGGAGAAGAGAAAACCAGTCCTCACTTATTTAAGGGGTCTTCCATGGGAGAGGGAATCCCGATTTGCCTTGCTGGGTGCTCACCATGTGCCAGTTGCTTTTCCCTAGGCTGAGGGCTTTTTATGAATTACCCCATTCCCCACGTGTCCTGGGGCTTGCGTGCCCGAGGCGACCAGCTGGTAAGAGCACAGGCAAGGCCCCAAGCCTTGCTACCTAGCTTTCAAGGGTTTAACTACCTGCCTGTCTTGCTTCAACTTCTTTTGTGTGGACACAGAAAACAGCATTATGGGGAAAAACCAATGTGAACAACTAAATAAAAATTAAAGTGCTTCTTCAGCCTCAAAAACCGAACAATCAAAAAACAGCATTAGGACCTAAGATGAAAACTACAAGGAGTTCAATTTTAACCCATATTAAAAAGATATTCCCCAAACAGCACTGTCTCCAGGTAGATTGGGTCTCTCTCTGTCTCTCTGCCTCTGTCTCTCTGTCTCCTCCCTCCCTTCCCTCCTTCCTTCCTTTCTTCTTTCCTTGGAAAGATGCAAGCAGGAATGGAGGTGAGAAGGTAGGCAGGCAGAGAGGAGGAAGACGTATTTTATTTAGCTCTCGGCTGCTTCCTGGGGCGCTGGGTCTGTAACCAGAACCTTGGGATGTATGAGTATGGCCCCCAGGGGACTACACTGCTAGGCCACCAGGAAGCACCTGGATGTTCTTTTTTAAAGGAGTGAGTTCTCATCCCCAGTTCTGTTCACTTGAGGCAGGTTAAGCACAGGTGCAAGGTAGACAGTGGAAGCAGGAGCCAAGCTGGCATTTCACCCTGAGTTCAGGCCGAATGTGTCACAGACTCAGCCTCCGGTGTGCTGACACTACAGCTGGTGTGACCTGGAGCGACTGAAACAGGCTGACAATTTTCAAAGGGAGTTTTACTCACCAGGCTCGGGCCCCCACCACCGTGAGGGATGTTAGAGCCCATCTGACCCGGCTCAGCGTGTCTGGCTTGTCTGGGCCAGCCTGCAGGGGTTTTGTTAGCAGGCAACTGCCATGAGTCTTAGGGACAAAAAGACAATGTGTCAGGGCTGGGGGGGGGCCCTGGCCCATCACTCTCAAGTACCCAGAGGACTGTGCTTGTCCCTTAAACTCTTAGTGTACAGAGGGTGAAGTAGGTGTCTTGGCAGAAGAGAATATGTGTGTGTGTGTGTGTGTGTGTGTGTGTGTGTGGCGGTGGTACCATGTGGAATATGGAATGTTCCCTCCCAGCCTGGCTTCTAGGGGAAGGAGGGTGGGGCGGGTGGCTAAGCCTCAGCGAATGGAGTTGTCTCTGTTAAATGGAACATCCCATGAAAACCTCCCACATCTGTGTGGTGAGAGCCGGGAAAGCAGGGCCCCAGCCCCACCTGCGGGTGGCCAGACCCACAGCCCACGAGGGGGTGAAAAGAGCACATGAGAGACATCCTAGGCCACCCAACACTCACTAGGGCCTGCCAGTGAGGCTCCAGGCCCTCAAGGACCCGTGCCCGCAGGGGAGACACAGCGCACAGCGGGGTCACCAGGCAAGCACTCCAACCCCACGCTGAAAAGCGGAAACATTGACAGAAGGTGAATTTCCTGTCCATACTAAAGTCAACTCGCAAACAGATGTGGTTGAGAGGAGGTATCCTGCATGTCCAGTGCAGAAACCCCTCCTTTGCCCTCCCCTTAACTTCCTCTGAGGACTGCCATCCCTGCAGGATTCTTGGCACTGTCTCCTCCCACAGCTGCCACCCTGATCAACTGGTCCCAGGGACGAGATTTAGCCTACCCGGGTGCCCTCCTAAGGAACAAGCACCTTCTCTCTTACACCTGCCTGGTACTGGCTGTGTTCTCTCCCTGGCAGAATCAGGGAGATTCTAACTCACAGCTGTAGGACTTAGTTCTCTCCGGATCCCCAGTCAAGAAACGTTGGTGAGCCTTCTCAGCTGGCAAAAGAACTCTGACACCTACTGGATCAACCTAAGGCAAATAGACAGGAAGCAACAAGATGATGGTCACTTCCCAGCAGACAGTGTGGCAGGAACGTCAGGGTTCGGAGTCATGGGTGGCGTAACGGAATGGTTTCTCCATGCATTTTGGACTTTACTCTGCATCCACACTGTCCCAAACTTAGAACTTCAGCTTGCTAATTTTACCAAAATTTTCCTCGTCTCTCCATTTCTTGATTCTTTTCTAAGAGGTGTCAGCTATAAATTACATCTAAGCAATATACTGTTATTAAATATAAATAACAGCACGAAGAAACTACTCACAACTATGGTTTCCAAGCTTAACTGTCAAAGAGCACAAAAATTCTGCAAATGAGAACGGGAAGCACTGCTGAATTAGAAATAACAGAAATAACAGAAGAGAAAGTGGGCTGTGAAGGACGTTGGATGGAGGGGAAATGTAAACATGCGCTGAGATCATAATGGGAGTTCTACTAGAAGGAGGAAGGAGAAGCAGCCTGGGGCGGAGAACCCATACCTGAGGTCCTTCTGGCCAGCGCCCTTCTGCAGCTGGGCTGAACCTGGCTTCCGCAGCTCAGAGCTGACCCTTCCCTGGCCCCGCCCCTGCCGGGAGGCCCCGCCCACCGGTTCCACATGTCAGTCTCCACCCTGCGCCCCCTAGCGGACTTGCCTCGGTCGGCCTAGTACCATCCTCGCCTTGGTGCTGGCACCACTTGCCCACACGAGGCGCTCCAGCCTCTTGGCTGCCCCACTCCACTTGTCAGCCTGACTGGCCCAACGCCGGTGCTGAATTACTGAGTTGCTGGTGGAGCCGGACTTCGGCAGAACTCCACCCGCCCGGACATTGGCTCTAGATCCAGAAACGTCTGTGGCCATAGAGGCTCCACATGACACAGTTTCAGGGAACTGAGGACTCACATTGTCCCACTGCCCCTTCCACTAAGACCTCTGGCTTCTAGGTCAGAAGGGAAGCCCTTCAGGATCTTTCAGGTTGCCTTTTTGAGAGGATTATGTCAACTGAGCCATTAAAATGTGCTTTCCAAACCCCGCCGACATATAACAAGAGTTCCTGTGGGCCAAGAAAAGGGGAATTTTGTTGCAAGAGGGAAAAAACAAATGCTCTTTCGATTAAAAAAAAAAAAAAAAAGCAAATATATATTAAACAACGCACTCTTGTAAAAAATACAATGAAATCACACTAACATCCCACAGAATGGAAAATATTTATATGTATTGTGTTTTCTATGTATTACATATCTATGTATTTTTAATTGGTAACATCCTCTATTACACTACTTTGTGTGCTCTTTTTCAAATAATACATCACAACTATTTTCCCACCTCTGTTTTTAAATGGTTGACATTTTAATTGCTGCCTTCTTACCCATCCTATGGCTGTGCTATAATTTATTTAACCATTTAAATCCTGGAAATTTATTTGGCTTCTGATTCTCCATTTTTGGAAACCATGTCATGACATAAACTGATTATTACATTAGAATAACTTCTAGAAGAAGAGTTACTGGGGTGAAGGTTTGAATTTGTAAAGTCTCCCATGACATACTATTAAATTATTTTCCAGGAAGGTGGCTGCTAATTTCCTTCTTGCCATCAGAGAAGCAAGCCACCCACTCCACCACCGCCACTAACAACTTTCTCCAGCACTGAATTGTATTTATTTAATTTTTTGCCAATTACAGAGGAGTAAAAGTAATTCCTCTCCTAGTTTTAATTTGCAGTTATTTGATTAGTGAGGCTGAATGTCTGTGTTTCATTTTTATTGGCTTTTTGTATTTATTTCTTTGTGGTTGTTTGTTTTTATTTTTAGCATTTTTTTTCCTACTGAGGAGATGAGTTTTCCTGAGTGGTTTCTAAAACTGCTTTGTATAATAAGGATATTTACTATTGTCATGTTTACTGAAAACATTTTTCCTAGTGTAACATTTGCTTTTCAGATTAGTCTATATTTTTGGAAGGGCAGACATCTAAAATTATATCTATATATCTATATATATATATATATATATATATGATATCAGATGCTAGCCTTTTTCTTCATCTTTCTTCACTTCTAAGATTTTATGCTTAACAGTTTTTTCCCATGTCAAAATTGATTAAATATGCAGTTTGTTTTTTAGAGCTTGTTTTTTTTCTTTTACATCTGACACTTTAATCCATCTGGAATTTATTTTGGTGGCTGGAGTGAGGTGGGTTCCAATTTAATTTTTCCTCCAGTATCCAATCATTCCATTAACATTTATTGAATAATCTATTTCTTTCTAATTGGTTTTCTTCCTCACATATTGGACTCATACACTAAGGTTCATTTCAGAGGTTTACATTAGGTTGCATTGATCTATCATTACTGATTTTTCAGTAAGGTCACAGGGACTTAATTACCTTAGCTTTATTATGCAGGTTAATGTCTAGTAGAGAAAGCCCCTCTCAATGGTCTTCTCTTTAAAAAAAAAAAGTTAAATTATTCTCATTTATTTATTGAATCATCCTCAGAATTGTGCTTATTCTCCCTTTAAAATTCTAATTTTGTTTGTGTTTTCTAAAGTTTTCTTGATTAGCTTTATTAGACACTAGATTTATAAAATCTGTGTTTTAATTCATTCATTCCTGTCCTTGTCTGCTCTCCTGAGATTCATGCTTTTAATTAATTTGGTTCATTTTCATGCTTCTTTTTTTATTTAATGAAAAACTTGAAGGATATTTTTCATCCGAGAACAACTTCGGTCACACCCTGAGATTTGATACATAGAGTAAGCATTATTAAAATTTTCTAAATAGTCTTTAGACTTTTGGTAGTGTTGAATAATTCCCTTTGACCAAATTGTAATTTAGGAGATTGCTTTAAAAGTTCTCCCCCCCAAAAAATTTTCCTTTAATTTAAATTTTATAGACTTGTGATGAGAGAATATGCCTGAATTTTTCTCTGATGCTTTGAAATGTGTAGCCAAGAAGTTCATTTTTTGTAAATGTTCTATGGATACTTAAAAAGATGTAGTACTTGTTGATAGTTACAGTGAAAGTTAAATATTTATAAGCTAATTAAAACATTTGACAATTCACATTCTCAATCTCCTTATAAATTTGTTTTTGCATAAGAGTTCACAGTTTTACTATGTATATGATATTTTTGCCCATATTAAATAACTCCTTTGGACCATTTAGTGATTTTTTTTTTGCTTTGAATTCAACTTGGTTTAAAATGAGGATTTCTACTCAATTGCTCTTTCTTTGTATTTATCTAATAAATTTTTGCTATTCATGACTTTTTCTGGGTCTTTCCATTTTAGGTGCCTCTTTTCTAAACAGTATGAAATTAAACGTTGCTTTTAAATCCTAAGTAAGAGATGTTGCCTTCTAATCGGGGAGGTAAACTCAATTATGTTTATTGTTATAAACTTTAAGCTCAGTTTCTCTCCTATTTCAAGCTTTCTGTTTTTAAAGCCTTCCTTCTTGCTTCCTTCTCTTATTTATTTATTTTTATTTAGTTGCCCACATTGGTTGTTTCCTCTCGGACCTGGGACTCGAACCCAGGGGTATATGGCCTGCGCTCCTTTGAAGGTGATTGAAATAACCACTGCTCCACCAGAGCATGCCATGCTTCCTTTATTTTTGTCTCTGATATTGTTTGTCTCATCCAGGGCTAAGGAAAGTACATTTTTTTTAGGGCAGGACAAAGCAAGGCTCCCAGGCAGCGTGCTGGGGTCTCTGGTCTGCTGGTTTTTGGCTCTGTGACTCATGACACTGCTTAACCCCTCTGTGCTTTCATTCCTCACATGTAGAATGGAGACTGAGTGAAGTAATACCTGGCTGATACTACTGTTCTCATTATTCTTATACTTTCAAAATTCTGCCTGTGCTTACCTTTAGGTTTGAAAACGATTTCAACTAGATTCCTCTAACTATTAAAATGAGTGATTCTCTTCTACATAATTTCTTCTACATAAGATGATGGATTTAGCATGCTTTTAGTAATCCTTTCTAGCCTTCTACACTCAACTTTTCCATCGGAGAATTTGCAACCCTCTAGTTATTATGAAATTATTGTTTTTCTTTCATACATCCACTCTTTCCAGTATCTGCTTTAGAATTTAGTTTTGCAATCATGCTTTGCTGATTTCAGTGCTACCCACTTATCTTTCTTCTACATGATTATTAAGAACGTAACTGTAACCAATTCCTTGGTCAACATAGCACCCCCAAAATGCAGGTGGATTACCTTCTGAACCCACCAAATCTCAAGAATGAGTTTTGTTCCTCTTTCATTACCTCATGTGAGTGATGCTAATGTCCTAATGTCTCCTGGGTCTTAGAGTTTCTGAGGAAAATTGTCGTCTGTATTGCCCAATAGGTTGATGTGATTTAGTAAATTTTCCAGAAAAAAAAATTTCCCCCATTCTAATGAGGAAACAGGAAAACTTTCTGATTGGTCTTAATCTCCCAACCACCCTAGCCAATTCTGCACAAATTTTTTCATGTCTGCCCTTGATTATATTTTTAACCAAATTATTCTGGTTTCCTCCTCCAAAGTAACTCTTACTCTTGGATTTAACCTTGATTCAGTAGCCTCCAGTTCTGTCTTCTTCATCCTTTTCTCTCCTCTCTTTGTTCTTTCTGCTACCTTCTGAAAGATCTTTTAAGTTTGTCCTCCACATCTATTTTTTTTTTAATTCAGGGCCCCAAGGTGTGTTTTCTTTTTGCTTAAACAATTTTTGTTTTCGGGAACTTTGTGGTGATGTGAATCAGATATGTTTTCATGTCCTATTTGTTCATGTTTCTCAATTGTCAAGATCACATCTCCTTACACCCTGCATGGGATGCCCAAGAATCTTCTAACATTGCTTTTGGTTTCTCATGATCCAACATTCTTATCATCTTCAGGATTCTTTTTTCTTAATGCTGCAGGTTTGTTTCAAAGGCCTCCTGTAGGATCCCCATCCCTCCTTTCTTCCTCACTCCCACCAGCTCCCTGAATGAGTCCATCTTGAATTAGGAGAGCTCCATCCAGACCTGGCAAAGGGATTGCCTTGGGCTTCTTCTCAGCCTCTGGGTGACTGATTTTTCATTTCTCCAGTGAGAAGTAGGGTTCCTGGGTCAAGCAGGTGTCATCCAATGTGACAGGATACTTTTCCATCCTCACAAGCAGTCATGTGCCACTTAAGGACGTCCTGGTCAGTAATGGACAGTATAGATGATGGTGGTCCTAATGGGCTATATTATAGTATGATAAGCGATACCATCTAGGTTTGTGCAATTGCATTCTATGACGTTCATACAACCATAAAATTGTCTAATGACGCATTTCTCAATGCATGAGTCTAATCCTCTAATACCCCAATCCAGTGGCTTGAAAACATTTTTCTTTTTTTTTTTTTTAAGGAAAGGTACAGATAGGAAGAGAGAGGAGGAAGAAGCAGTCTATTTTTACTGAGTTGTTCCCATTGGTTTTTTCCCCAGCATTGGGTCTTGAAATTGGGGCCTTCGTTGTATGTGGAACTGTTCCCACACTACCGGACTGTTAACCACACAAAGGCATGCCTGGCTTGAAAACATTTTAAATCATGGACTCCTACCAGGGAAAATGCTTTGAGAATGCACCCTCCCTTCCTCTAAGTCTATTATAAATTTACACACATTATTGTCTATCTGCATATTAAATACTGGTAAGACTTAAGTCTTTTAACAAAAAAATAACTATGAATCAAAGTTCTGATCATTTCTTCCCACTGTCCCAGTGCCCATGTGTCCACACAGGAGGCTGTACCTCAAACCCAAGGAACCCATAAGAAACTACAGACATTGGCCCATGTTCTCAGCTCAGCTGTGCCCACAATGCAAGGGGGCTCCTTGGAGGATCATGTCAAACCCGTGCCAACTGCTCACAGCATTTTTGGGGTGAAGTCCTTTCAGAGCTGGCAGGAGATTATGGGAAGGAAAGTGTTCTTGCTCCCTGCCTTCTGGCTGGTGCAGACCTGGAGGTCAGAGCAGGGGCAGGAGAGAGGGGTGGGAAGCCTCTTTTTATTTTCTTACAATGGGAGGGCAACTCTGTTTCAATGAGGGAAAGAATGGGCCCACCCCCTTACTTTTCTCCAGTTTAGGAGCCAGGTCTCCAGAATCAAACTTCTCACTCACATACACACATGCAGAGAAAGATGGAAGTTGACACCATTAAAGACCTGGACAGTCTGAGTGCAGAACTGTGCCTTGGGAGGGAGGTGTCTAAAGGGATTTCATTCAAGAGGCTGGAGGGGTGTCTGCAGAACCGGGCCAGGAATCACGACTCGGTTCACTTTATCACGTGGGGGAGCTGACAGCCAAGCGTGAACTGGCAGACCTCTGTTTGGGGGAGCCAGGAAAGCCTACTTCCCCAGCCTGTTGCTGTGGGAACCAGGCTCTCCATCAGCAAGGCTGCTTGGTGGGTAACACTGTTTAGCAAGGAGCATCCTCAGATGGGCTCTGGGAGGCTTGTGGGAGGAGGGCACAGGGCCAGAAGAAGCCAGAGAACGCTAAGGGCCATGCTGTCAGGGCTCAGAACCCATGATGCAATGCCTCACTGGGGTCCAAGGAACACAGGCTTGATGTTGTCACCCTGCTCCTGGCCCAGGCGCTGCCCTCCCCATCGGAGGCTGTCCTGGTGATTTCTGATTCCCTCTCCCTCCTTGGAAAGAGGAAATGTGAAAAACCTTTGTTGTCACATAAAAACCAACCCAAGATATGAGAAATGTCTTTTAAAATGCATCTTGCCAAAGAGGGATTTCCATAGCAACTTCAGAAGTGTGTGTTTACAACTAGAGATAAGTCCAGGGTGATGAGAGCCCGGAATGAGGACCAGCCCTGTTCTGTGCATCAGCAGGCCAGAGTTGTTCCAGAACCCATCCTGCTGCTCTGTGACCCGGGTCAGGGGTTAGCCTCCTTGCTGTCTTCAGTCACGGCTGAGAGAGATCAAGGTCATCTTGCCCACCCTTGTCCGATGCTCGGGTCCCCGAAGCCCCTGCTTCCAGTTTCTGCCCAGTCTCCCACTGAATAGTCCTTGTTCCAAGGTCTCTGCCAATCTTACTTATTACGTGACATTGGGAAAGGATAATTATCATTTAAGCCGGATTCTCAAATAAATTGCTGGGGCCTTTGAAGAGAAGTGCTTTGTCTGATTCAGGAAAAAATATACTTATGCATAAATGTTTTCCTAGTTCCTTGAAAGAGTCTCTGAGACACTGATTTAAGGCAGGAGATTTGGCAGGGGATGCTCTCAGGATCAACACTTGTGGGCTGTGAGGAAGGCAGGACTGGGCAGAGGGAGAAGGTGAGCACCATCTGTCACAAGATGGGTCTCCAGCGATCCCCTGGGGAGCCCTGCAGCCCAGGAGGCCCTGCAGAGTGACCACTGTGGGTAAAAGGGCTCGAACTTTAAATTCTACAAGGATAAGTCATTGCATGCTTGCTGCCCCTGGGCAGGGGGTTGACCTCGGCCCTGCAACCGGGGGATTCTGGGAGCAGACTTGGCTACAGCCCACACCTCCAACTGAGGGAATATGCCTGACAAGAGGAGAAGCATCCACTACACTCAGATAGGCTTGAATGTCACATGCAGTCAGCCCTGAAGACAGTGTGAGGAAACGGCTAAGAGTACAGACGGGAGGCAGGCAGACCAACAAGACAGGACTGAAGTGTCCGTGTCTGCTGATGCTCCAATCAGGAAGGTTTTGAGGAGCATCTTGGGCATAGTTTCCTGGCTAGTGTGGCATTCAGCTGGGATTGTTGAGACGAATGTGAAGCTCAGAGTCAGAATCAAGTTCAAATTCTGGTTCCATGTTTGTTGGCTCTGTGACCTCAGGTGGCTACTGTCCAGGCATTTCCTTAAATTAAATGGGGACTATTATGGCACCACCCTCATAGGGCAGAGTGAAGACAAACAGAGAGCGCAGTGGAGCGTTTCACACAGAGCTGATGAAGGGTCTGCTCCCTGGAAATGGGACAGCGCCGACGCTCACGTGCTTGAGTGTCCCTTGTTTTAGAGGGAAGCCAAGCCTTTGGGTCAAATTGAGTCTTTTCACAAGAGAAGGGGACATTTTCAGAGAACTTTTGACTTGCTTGTTATTTCTCTGTGGCTCTGCCTTGCACTCAAGCTGAGACACGTCTGCCATGTCTGCAGAAAGAGGCCAGGTGGTCTGTTGGGCCCAGGGTAGCCCAGCCTCAGCAAAGAAGCATTGGAGGATGACCCAGTGGCAAATCCAATGTAACCGAGTACTTTACAAGCTACGCACATTGGAACAGGCGTATTTTCTAGTCACCCACACTTGTGACATTCCATCAACAATGAAACTCAACCTACGATAGGATTTGGTTTGTTCTTTAATGAGGACAGCCACAAAAATCCCAAGAGTTAGCAGGGGATCTCTGTCACTATTATTCATTTCACTGTCTTTGTGCAGCAATGTACAGGTTACACAGAGTATCTGTCTGCCTCTAATGACAAATTCTGTAAAGTAGGAATTATCACCCCCAACTTGCAGATGAGAAAACTGAGGCCTAGCGAGGTAACGTGGCGGGCATGATACTGCCCCGCTAAGAGTACTATGAGGGGCTGCACATGTTCTCCGCACAGAGTCTGCTGACCAGAGGAGCGCATGAAGCATTGTGTGCTCTGGTCCTGCTGAGAGCCGATGTGGCAAAGCCAGTTGTCGAGAGACACGGGGCTCTGAAGAGGTGAGTAGCATGTGTCCCTGGGACTTAGGGTCTCCTGGCGCTGCGCTGGCTCTCAGAGGGGAATCCTGTCATCCTCAGGAGCCTGTGTCCTGTGGCAACCAAGTCCCTTAGTCTGAGTGCCTGCTGGCCCAATATCTGAGAGAAATGTCTGCAAACTGAGCACCTCAAAACAAGTGGAACTCTGGCTCCACATGCCAGAGAGATGAGGTAGTTTTAGACTAACTCTTCCCCAGACTTCTTTTCCTATTTTCTCTCTGCTGGGACACTGTGCATGGAAGGTTTGGAAGCACAACTGAAAGTATAAATGAATCAAGGGTCGGGATCCGCGTCAGCTACACAGGATGCTTGACCAGGACTCCCAACATCAATAAAAAAAAAAAAAAAAAAAAGCACCTCTCTCAAAGGAACAGGTCTTTCTTGGCTCCCAAGTGATCCTCATCTTAAAATGAAGACTGAGGCCCCAAGAGGTTAAGAGATTTGCTGATGGTCTAACAGCTACTAAGGGCAGAAGCTGGCTTGTAACCTATGCTTTCAGACTCCAGATGTGAAGTCAGATCACAATGAACACTGAGGGCCAGAATGAAGGGGGAGGAGTCACCAAATCAGCCTCCGGGGATCATGGAAGGAGGAGCAGCAGCCCTATGTGGAGTCTCAGGGAGGAGGGATGGCAGCTCTGAGGGGCTGCCATTGTGGTCTCTGAGTCACTGGCCGGCCAGCCTCCCAAAAAATGTTTCCCACAGGACATTCCATCCCTCCAGTGCATCTCAAACAGTAAGGTGCATGTGGAAAACTAGCTGAACTTGTTAAAATGCAAATTCAATTCTGTCCTTCTGGAGTGAGGCCTGAAAGTCTGCTTTGTAACACCTTCCCAGGAGCTGACGCCGCTGTCTGTGGACCAAGTGTTGAGTGGCGAGGCATCAGCAGGGCCCGACTCTGAGAAGGGTCAGCCGGCCAAGACTTCTGAGAAAACCTGGACTAAACACAGTGGAACCAGTTTCATTATTGCAGGACTTCTCAGGGCCTTTTTCAAATGCAAGTGCGCACCCTTGTTCTCCAAGAGGCAGAAGATGGAAACTGAAAAGTGTTAGACACCAGAAAGAGTGAGCAATGCAACCAGCACGCTTTGAAATATTGATTCACAGAGAAGGAACAGAAAAGGAAGAATTTATTTACGTGCTTTCCCCAGCTTACCTGGTTCCAGTGTTGAAGTTCAGTCATCTCCAGCTGGACCCTCCCCTTTCCTACTTCCTCCTGTTGAGGTGTTGGGTACTCGCGGTCACCCCCCACAGGCCACTCACACCCGGCTGCCCCGTTCCACCCTCCCTCCCAGCGCAGACACACAGAGACCCGGAGTAGGAAGAGACCGACCCGCACGAATACCTTTCGCAGACGCGGACCGTCCAGGCAGCGATGATCCACAGCGAGATGCTGAACACAAGCAGCACGGTGCCGGGGCAGATGGTCATGAGGGTCTTCATGACGAAGCGGGTGTTGAAGTTGATCTTGTTGAGGGCCCCGATGCTGCGGGACGACGCGTCAGTGAAGAGCTTGCTGTGCAGCAGCATGACGCGCGCGATCAGGTACAGGCGCAGGAACATGGGAATGGACAGGATGATGTCCACGTCCGCCTCCGCCCGCGAGGGCGTGTAGGAGAAGGCCAGGCGCGCCGTCCAGAAGAACTTGTACTCGCCAGGAATGGGGTGGATGGCGCACACCAGCATCTCCAGGCTGATGTACAGGATGCGCTCGTAGGTCATAGCTATCCGCCAGTCGTCGGCGCCATTGTCAATCACGAAGAGCTGGGGAACAGAGAGCTTGTTAGCGTTGGCACAGAACCACCGGGCTGAGGGAAGACAGGCCGGTTGACCCACCGCAGGGCTCTCTTCAGAGGACCAGCTGCAGCGTGAGCACCCAGGCCTGACGGAGACATGTTTTTCTCTGGGCCTCCATTTCCTCCTCCGCACATCCATTGCCGATGTGACCTGAGACCACTTTTCTGGAAGATGCCCCCAAACAGGCTGTTTCATGAGGTGGAAGGACAGCTCATGTATATTCAAACAGGACGCTGCGCCCCTGCCTGACCTCTGAGCGGATACGGAGAGGAGAATTCAGAAAGGCTGGCACCATTCAGCCCACATTCAGAGAAGGACCGACAGGGCTTGCGGGCAGCGCTTGGCTCTCAGACAGCGGCGTGTTGGTGGTGTGAGCCCTGGAGCCGCCACAGGGCCCTGGATCCCGCTCCTAACACAAACCAGCTCTGTGATCTCTAGCAAGGTGCTGAAGCTCAGTGCCCCCCATAGGTAGAGCAGCTAAGGCACAGGCTAAGAAAGCCATACCAGGTCAGATACCCAGGGCTGGGGGAGAAATGGCTCACCTGGTGGTCCAGGTGTTAAGTGTGTGGCTCTGGCATAGTCTACAGAAAGCCCAAGGGACCCCCCCTGCGCCCCCCCCACCAAGTTTCCAATCTGGAGCAGAGGAAACAAGCAAAATGAACAGCTAACTAAATAAATGCTTCTTCCTTCTCTCCCTTCCTTCCTGCTGCCTGCCTGCCTTCATTCCTGCCTGCTTTCCTTCCTCTTTAAATCATACTACTGAGATACACCCTGGTGGAGCAGTAGTTAGGTCAATCACCTCCAAAGGATGCAGACCTGATACCCCCAGGTTCAAGTCCCGGGCCAGGGGGAACAACTAGTGTGAACAATGAAATAAAATAATAAAATAAAATGCTCCTTCTGCCTCTCTCTTCTTGCCTGCTTGCCAACTCACCATCATTCCTGTCTGTACTTTTTCTTTAAAAAATTAAAAGTTACTGAAATTCTCTGTGCCTCCCTTCCCCATCTGGGACTGTGATCCTGCTGCATAGCTGTCACTGGGAAGCTGCAAGTCTCAGTATATACAAAACGCACAGAGTCTTGCTTAGCCCCACTGTCCCCCATCCCAAATGCTCTGTAAATCTAAGCTAGTTTTTTTTTTTTAACATTATTAACAGATGGGGGTCTTCATCTTTCTATAAATTGAATGTTCACCTCAGTGAAGCCTAACCTCCCTTGCAGTCCTCACCTTTCATAAAGCTGAGATTCCTGCTGTCACCCCTTTAGGGTGGACAGAGCAGCTGAAACAATTACCTATTAGGGACCTACTGTGTGCCCAGCCCAGGCTCAGTGCTGGGGTTCTCAAGGAAGTCCCACGGTGGGGTCCCACCTCTGCTTGATGACCATGAAAGGGACCTCATGTCCCCCCTTCCATGGCCCCTGTCTCCACAATGTGAAATAAGAGGCCTCTAAGGGTTTGTCCAGCTGGTGCCTTCCTAAGGTTCTGAGTCCTGGAGGGTAAGTCTCTGTAGGGAATGGGGGCCCTGGGAAAGGGTGCACTTCCCTTCAGAGAAATGGTGTCCCACCTTGCTCATGGACACACCCCACTTTGGACCCCCACCTCACAGGCTGCCTACTCCAGGGCCAGCTGCTGGCACGGGCTGTAGGAGGACAAGAGGGCAGTTCCCTGGCCTGGCTTGGGTCTGTGCTCCAGAGGAGTCATCATCGCCAGCACAGTTGCATCCTAGCCAGGAGCCGCCCGGGAATCCCAGGAAGGACTGATTTCTGGCCACAGGGAAATGAAGCTGGGTTACAAATCATTAACGTTAAGCCATAAGATGGAAGAAGTTTCATTTAACCTGGAAATACATGCTCTGTTTAGAGGGACTAACAGAGAGGTTGGGTCGATATGGATTGGGGGCACTGGTCAATGGTTAAATTAGCCTTCCTCTTCACATCTCCCCACCTCGCCAAGAGATTAGGGACTGAGGGGGTCCTTTACTTTGTTTTGCTGTCTCCTCTTGGCCATAGGACCATCCTTCTGGTTCTGACAGCAGTCACCAAGTGCTCCCCTTCCCCTCTCCCCCGCAACCCCCACCTCCTCATTGGTCCCTCTAATATTCAAATTCTCCATACTAAGGATCCAGGAGAGAAAGCTAGGGCTCCCAGGTGGATCCCACGCCTGGGGGCCCAAGCCCATCCAAGGGTCTGCACCACACCTGACACAAATTTAAGACAAAACCAGCCCAGTCACATGTGGACAACAGGAGTCTCCTGGTTGCCTTGCTTTTAGTGTCTGCCTGTGATATTTGTGTTCATGGAAAAGTGTAAATCCCAGCAGCCCAGTAGGCTTCTGAGAGGCACACAGCTGTGAAAGAGCAGAGGGAAGGGAGGCAGCCACCTAGCTGGACCTCAGTTTCCCCCCTCTCCCTGCCCTGTGAACTCAGGAAGCCCTAATGGGAAGTAAAAGAGATCGCGGTGAAAGGGCTTCATAAACTACAAAAGATCATTTGTTCATTGATTCATTTAGCAAACATGTGTTAAAGGCCTGCTCTCTGCTAGCAGCTGGGGGATTCAGGGCTGAACAAAACAACCTGAGCATGGTCCCCAAGTGAGGATCAGGAAGGGAAATAAGAAGGCACTATGGGAGCAATGGGCTAAGGACCAGACCTGGGCTTCTGAGTCTCTAATTAGCAAGGTGTGACCACTGAACAGGAGAGGGTGCCCAGGACAGCACCAGCAACACACCCGCTCCATCCCTCCCAGAGTGACTGGTTTTTTCCAGACACAGGTATCCACCATCAATTAGAGTTCCCTCTGTGCCTAACTGGCCAGGCCATAGCTATGTGATTGGCTTGTCAAACGCTTCAAATGTAAAACAAAAACCATCCTCTCAATAATGCCAAGCACATGGAGTTACTATAGTACTGGGCGACTCTGGGCAGGAACTGAAGCCAGGAGTCAGCGATTCCTTTGATTCCCTGATGGGGAATGAGATAGATGGTAAAGATCAGGGTGAAGGGAAGGGTGTGTCGGGGGCTCTGCCCAGCTTGACCAGAGGGGTGGGGTGTGTTACCACCTGGCTTTCAGATATCAGGTTTCAGTTCCTGATGCAGAGGGCAGTGGTGTGGGCACCCTGGAGTGGTGGAGCTGGAGGCTGGAAGGCTGGATTGAATCTTGTGCCTCCGGTTATTAGCTCTGTGGTTTTAGGCAGGACATTCTCTGAGCCTGTCTTCACATCTCTGTTGTGGGACCATTATAACCTTACCCTGCTCAACTCATGGAATTCGCAATCAAATTCACCAAGCAAATAAATGAACGAAATAAAACAAAAATAAACATTTAGTCTATAAGGCCAAGTGGTGGTTTGTAGAAGGCAAAAGATATGGGGGTAGGGAAATCAGATAAATAGGGTCGCTCATATGGTGAGAGACAGAACTGGACTTTTAGTGGTAAACATACTATAGCGCACACAGATGCTTTTAGTTGCTGCTGTTCTTGTTTTTTAGGAAGGAAACAGAAGTGAAGGCAAGTAGGCAGACAGGAAGGGAGAGAAGAAGTAAGTACTTCAATTTATTTAGTTGTTCATAGTGGTTATCCAACCCACTCCCCATCCCCACCCCAGGTCACAAACCCAGATCCTTGGGCTTTACATGGACTTCATCATAGCCACAGACTCGATGCCACCAGGGTGTGCCCAGATGGTGATGTATAATGAGGCACCAAAACACACACAATGTTATTAGCAAAGCAACTGCATTAAATAATTATTTGAAAATAAAAAAAGTAAATACGCACAAATTTATCATAATAAATATATGGAGATGACTTTAAATTTATTTTAAAATTATAGAAAAAAATTAAAAATTTTAAGTTAAGGTGCACCCTGGTGGAGCAGTGGTTTGGTCAGCTGCACCTGGCTGAGCGCAGTTCGCATGCATCCCAAAGCCCAGGGTTCGCATTCCGGGCTGGAAAGAACAGCCAAGACGTATGGCTAAACATAAATAAATTTAGAGCTTCTTCCTGCTCTCTCATCCTGCCTGCCTGCCTACTCACCTTCATTCCTGTCTGTAAAATAATTAAGTTAAAAAATAACAGGAAATATACTTTATTAACTACTCAAAAGATATGAGAGGCTATTAAGTTGACTGGCATTCATAAACAGAGTATGTGTTGGAAGGATATTGGAGGAAGGGAGAAGGTATTTCACGTTGCAGATTGACAGTTTCTATTGGGCAGGGCTCCAGTGCAGGGATCTGTGGGTCTGCAGGGTGGACAATATGACCTAGACCACAATATCACTGTCCTGCATCAGGATGCCTGTGTCTTCTCTGTCTGAGCCTGGAATCACAGCTCCCCCAGGTAACCTTGATCCTTGCAGACTTAGGGAAGATAACAGACACCCTGCCCTGCCATGATCTCACATGGTATCCTGTTTGTGATTTACAAATTGAAAACTCAAGTATGTGTTTATTCATACTTACTTGGTTTTTGTCTGTCTTTGCTCTACAACCTGGCTGCACTTGGAGAACTAATTGAAAATGTCCATCCCTAGGCTTACCCCAGATCAAGTAAATTTGAATCTCTGGGGGTAAAGCCCCAGCACTGGGATTCAGCTTCAAGTCCCTCAGCTAATTCTAAAGTGTAACTAGGACTGAGGCCCACCAGAAACAGCTGGCACTGCAAAGTGACAGTGGGTAGCTGCCTTGTTTTGCAGGTGCCTCTAGCACCCAGTCCAGAGCTTAGCATGCAGCGGGTGCTTGATAAATGCTTCTTTAGTGTACTAATAACAACAACTTCCTGTGTGGCCCTGGGTGACTAAGCTCCCCTCCCTTGGGCTCAGTTTCCTCCTCTTTGATCAAGAAGATGATCATCGTGGTGTTTTCCATTGTGAAGAAACATGATTCTGGTGTCCTCCCCTCTGGTGGGCACCTCCCACCATGTGTGTATATTCTTAGGGGCAGGACCCATTCCTGGCTCATCCTACCTTTTTCCAGTGCCTGAGTGCCTGGCACACAGTGGAAGTAGAAGTGGATAAAGGGGATAAGTAGGTGGATGACCTTGTCATATGAAAAAAGGACAGGTTGCAGGTAGCCCTTGTGAATCAGACAGAATGAAAATTCTTGGAGAAACCTCATTCTTAAGCCTGCAAGCAATGAAATACCTGCCCTTCATCTCATGCTATGGGAAAGCTATCCTCCTGTTCCCAAAGGGTGGTCCCATCTGGATAAATTGTCCCAGGTAACCACTAAGACTTAGAAAGTTCTGGAGCTAATCTGGAACCAGAATGGTGAGTTGTGTTGGGTAGAGGGGTAAAGACTAGTCCGCAAATGGTTCTGACAAATGACTGTCCTCCCCTGTGGTTTGGTCTCAGCCACCTACCCTGGTTCTACAGCAGCATGACTGTCTGCCTCTGATGGATTTTGGACAAGTAAGAGGTGATATGATTAAGGGCAGAAAGCACCAGGGAGCCCTCAAGTGGTCTTCTCTGGGCTCTCAAGGAACAGAAGCCTTGGGGTCTTGGGGGCTGACAAAGGAGTGTCTTCTGATCTTGCCTGAGATTGTCCTTTACACCAGCTTCCCGGAATGGGCAAGGAAAGGGTGCTCCAAGGGCTGAGTCTTTCTGCCTCCTGGACCCAAAACAGTGATTTCCCCCAGGGACTGTGGCCAACCTGAAATGTAATGTAAGCCCTACTCTTTCCTCTGAGTGCCCCGTTCAGAGCAGGTTGCAGACTGAGTGCTCTACCCATAAGTGGTTCTAGGCGCCTATAAAATTTTCAGCCTGTTAGTCTCATTCTGAGAGCTTCAGTGGGCACAAGGGCGAGAGGGATTTTATGTGACAACAATTCCAACTTGCCCTCAAGGAACTTGTAACCAGAAAGAAAGGAGAAGCAACTCAATTCAACTCAACTCAGTTCAATAAAACTATTAGTCAGAACCAATTAGTACTTGAAATCTGCTGAGAGAGTACATCTTAGTTTCACACACATCCACAAGGTAACTATTTGAAGTGACGGATGTGTTAATTAACTTGATTGTGGTCATCGTTGCACAATGTACACATATATCAAGCCTTCATGGGTATACTGTAAATATATACCATTTTATTTGTCAGTTATACCTCAATAAGAAAGAGCCAGCTAGGTGAGGACACTGGTGATAGAGCGAAGAATCAGATACAGTCCCCAAGAATCAGCAGAGTATAAGAGCTGTGATGAGGGCCCATCTTGAAAGTTTCTGGGGCAAGATAGGGTTTCCACAGTGTCTGGAGGGCCTGGATCAGACAAACTGGTGTGGTAGTTTATGGCAGCCACAGACTCCTCCCTGCCCCTTCTATTTTTCAACTCCTTGAATCTGAACTTGGCCATGGACCTTGTTTTGGCTAAAGGAACATTAGAAAATGTGATGCAACAGAGATCTGAAAACTACTAGGGCTGGGACCCCATTTTCCCTGTTACCCCAGGCCACAGAAAGCACTGGAGTGAGGCCACCCAGCATGAGCTGCTCACAACCGGTGCGACCAGCAGAACTACCTGACCTGGGGTTTGTCCCACCAACCTCTGAGCTGAATGATGATCCTTTGAAGTCATTAGTTCGTGGGCTGCTTTGCTGGGTCACACAACTAGGAAATAACAAATGTACTAACTGACTTAGCACACATATCAGAAGAGTTGGGCAATTTGCCTGCTATGTCCAACATTTCCTTTAGCTTCTCAGTCACAGCGCCTGATGGGAACCCCCAACCCCCACAGCTGGTCAGTCAGTGCTGCTCAGTCTTTCTCAAACAGCTGGGTAACTGGGCAGGGAAGGGCTCATGCTCAAGGGCCATGCTGGCTCCCCCAGCCCCAGCCCTGCCCAGGAGACCCATGACATCATATAGCGAAGAAGAGTGAGGAACATTTTCAAAGTTGTTTTGCCAGCCACTTCCTTGTGCTGCACGTCGTGTGGCTCGCACGTGGGGAAGTTAGCTGGCAGACTGAATCGAGGACAAAGACAAAACAGAATTTATGGAGCAGGGGGAGAAAAACTGTAGGGAGTCTGGGCATAGCAAACCTCATTGGCAAATTTGGGGGTAAAGTGATTAGTTGGCAGCCAGCAAAGAGGTTAGTGATGTGCTTTCTGGAATCGTTGATTAGAAGCATCAAAGAAGGCTGTTTTACTCAGTTGTGGATTCTCCAGAAACCCTTGGATTTTAGCTGGCATGCGGCTGTGAATCCTGCCTCAGGGAGACCAGGTCAGTGGCCCTCTCTTAGATTCTCACAAAGAGCTCCTGGCACTCATGGCTCCCCAGGGGGCCCTGACTCTGAAGGGCCATTTGGCCACCTCAGGACAGAACCTCCGTCCCACCATATTGACTGTGGGGCAGGAGACAGGCTGTTTTGACAGGGAGGCGAGCTGTTTCAGAGCCTCCGGGGTCCATCTGACAGGGTGCTGAGCTCAGAGGTGCCCAGGGAAACTGCTGGGTTTTTTGTTTTTTTTTTTTACTTTCAAGGTAAATAAGTTTGGACTTGATTCATTGGATTCACTGGTTTTTCCCCATTCTATTTTGAAAGCCTAGAGGCCTTTGTGATTCTTTATTTAAGCAAAAGCTTTCATTTAAAATGTTCTTGGCTGTTCGGGGAGATCCCGCTTAGACATTTCTGACCCACCTAAAAAAGTTTCATTCTTCTGCAACTATCAATTTTTTTGAAATTAAAGGCGAGAACATGGAAAAGGCCTTTTGTGTTCTCTGCTGTTCTCTCTCTGTGGGAGAAAATCTCTAGGGGAAATTTCCATCATTTGAAAAAAATTATATGCAGGAGAAAAGCAAAAGGAAAAAGAATTAAAGATTGTCTTAAAACCCAGTAATAATATATATGAATATATATATATTTCTTCAAACTCCCCGGAGCATATATTTGGCATGTACACCATTACTATGGGGTTTCCATGGAAACGACATCAAAAGCCCTGTAATACCTAATTAGGTTTCCCCAAGGACAAGAACTGATTGCCAGTGATGAAATGAACCCCTGGGTTTGCAGTAATGGTTAACATAAAAATTTCCAGTCAGCATATGTTCTATGGAGCTGAAGAAAGGGAGAAAGGCAGGTGGGGGAGCAAAGGTAGAGAAAAGATTTCTCTAAAAGAGGCCAGCAAGTAAGTGGGCTGGCAGAAAAGTCAATGTTCCTACCTCCCAATAAGACTCCACACTAACCAGCATCCTGCTGTGGCCCTCTGGGCTGGCTAAGCCAGGTTTCTCCTGGTTGTCCCTGACAATTACCAGCACTGTGCATGAGAGCCTATGGGGACTTATGAGCCCGCCAGAGATGAATGGTGACCATAAGTCCTTGCTCCCGCCCCCAGTTCTTAAAGATTAAAAACCCAGCTATAGAATTTGAGGAAGCAAGTATTTTTCACTCCTATAACAGGAATGTCCTGATTCCTGACCCAGCACCATTAGGGACAGAGCATTACGCCTCTGACCGTCTGGTGTGGGCGTGTCCCTGTCCCTCTCTGGCCCTCAGCTCCTCCACGTGTAACCTAAAGGATTGCTTCAATGTGTGGCTTCCCCTTTTCTCTTATGCCTGGTTTGCAGATGAATAAATGAAAACCTAGAGAGGTTAGATCAATCACCTGGGGCCCTTCAGGGTTCTGTGTGACTCCAGATCACATGTCCTTTCATCTGCCAGCCTCCCAGGCAGACCCCTCTTGTGGGGGACTAGCCAGCTTGGCTGTGCTCTGTTTTATTCTAAAAAAAATTCAAGTGCACGATTTAAATGTTCATTTCTCTGAAGACTCTTCACTGACCACAAAATCAATAGACAATTAAAATAGGCTGGGTCTGCACCACCCTGAGGGAACTATATTATGATCAGCAATCCAGATTGGTTTCCACGTGTAGGACCAAGAGTATCCCTATACGTCCTTCCCATCTGTCTCAGGATCTCCAGTGAGTAGGTATGGTAGTGGGGTCCCCAATGGGGGAGAGATGGTCTTCATTTAGAAGCCCACCTACATATCTAAGAGTGTTTGCAAGGAAAGAAGATTCCTTTGGGGCACAGTTGGGTGGGGTCAGAGGAGACCTTAATATATCTGTCCTGAACTGAGCAGGAACATTGCAGGTTGGGGACTGAGGGATCAGAGGCCAGTCCCATGACAGGAAGGAGGACAGAGCCCATGTAGAATGGCTGTGCTGACCAGCCTCCTTTGAGACTCCCAAGAATAAGACTATGCCAAGTTCAGCGCCATCTTGTTTGCTGTGCCGGCAGCAATGTCAACCCCTTTCCTTGTTCTTGAGTCACAGAAAAGGGGGCTAACCTGCAGGTCGTGGGTCCTGTGGAGATGAAGAGAACAGGAGGTGACCTGGACACTGCTCAGGATGGAGGCGGAACATTTGGTAGAAGAGGGAGTTTAGCATTAGAGAGAGAAATGGAAGTTCCCAAGAACCCCAAGAGAGTCCTGGAGAGTGACTGAGTCCCCCTCCTTGGTGGGGTGGGAGTTTGTGCCCAATTCTGTTTGAAGCAGTGAGAACAAAATGATCCTGGTCAGCCTGAGTGACCACCTGGTGTCTTGATATGTCCCTACTCCATTGAGCTTCCATTCAGCTTCCATTCTGCTGCCAGTACACATGTTCTCAAATGCAAGCCAAACCGTGTCACTGGCCCTCACAGAGCCTTTGGATGGTATTCAGGATGGTATTCAGGATGGTATTCAGGATCAAGTCCAACTTCCTCATTATACTTCTTGGGGCAAAAGAGCCCTACCTCACATGGCCCCAGCACCCCACTCCATCTCAACCAGAGACCTGTGATCCCCAAAACTCCATCCCTGGAAGTTTTGAACAAAGTCTTCTCAACTTCTTCACCAGGCAGCCCCTCTCATTCCAGAAGATACAGATAAGTCATCTCTCCTTTTCACAAGTCTTAGCTGACCTCTCCCTATCATCCAGCAGGTAGGTGCCCTCCTTGGGGGTTTCTAGTCCCCATGGCCCACACTATCACAGAGCCGATCCCCATATAGCTAGGGAAGGATGGCCAGAGGTGCGGAGGGCTAGGCCCAGTTTCAGGGACAGTGGGGAGGAGGCAGGGTAGAGCAGTGGTCTTTTCCATCAACAGTGACAAAAGATAGATGTATTGCAGCCTCACTGTGTACCAGGCCCAGGCACTGCGTCATTTCGTCCTTACAGGGCTCTAGGGTCAGTATTATTATTCCCAATATACGACAGGGAAACTGAAGCTCCAAGAGATGATATCAGTTGTTCAAGGTCATACAATCACTAAGGAGGAGACATAGGCTCTAAAGCCAGGGCAGACAGGTTTCAAAGTTTACGGTCTTGACTATAGTCAAGGGGGGCCTTTGTGGGCTGACCTCAGAGTGTGCCACCTCCAGCCAGGCCTGCCGGTGTGTCTGGGTGTTGGCAGATGGAAAAGTTGAAGGGTTTCTCAGAGCCTGCTCAGTCTGGGGTAAAAAGTGTTTTCTCAACAGGAAGTTTCTGCTAAGTTTCCACTTCGTTTTGACACATAAAGCAATTCTGCTGAATGTTTGCCATCTAACAGCACCTCACTGGGGCAACTAGACCCAAATCCGTTGTTCACCACTGGGAAGGGTGCTTCACCCCTGGTTCAGAGGCATTCTATCACTACAAATAAAGATATTGGGGGCTCTTTTCAGGCCAGGGGAGTGTTTGCTTTAACCCAAGTGACTATAAAATGCCCTTCAAATCATCCTCAAGGACCCGCTGAAATGTCACCTCCTCCAAGAAGCTTTCCCTGATCTCCCCAGAGCAGCAGGTATCACAGCAAACAGCAACAATGAGCCATTTGGGGCTTCCTGCTTGTCTTGGTCCAAAGTGCTTTTCTTTACATCAACGCTCTTAGTACTAAGAAGAGACCCATAGAAAAGTACGAGCATTGCCTCCAGTTTGTAGGTGGTGGAGACAGGATTTGAACCAATAGTACATGCTCTCCTCTATTAAGTGTCTTGCAGTCCTGACTGAAACGAGTCATCAAAGCCTGTCTGTCTGTCCACCCGCTGTGGGTGCCTGGCATCTGACACAGGGCCCCTCGGGGACAGGTTTTTCCTCGGACACTGTACCACCACAGTGCGGTGCCTTGCAGACACCGGCTGCCAGAGCACAAATGGTGCAAATGTTCTAAAGATGTGACCAGCTAAGTTGGCAAAGGCATTATAAGCGTTCTGTAAAGAAAAACATTTCACTCATTCACGTTCCTGTAATTCTCTGCCACAAAAGTCTTTCACAATATAGGTGCAAGATCAAGAAAGATACCAAAGAGCATTTAAAAGAGAAAGAGAACTGTTAAGAAAAACCGCTGTTAGAACTGCTAATAATTAAAAAATAAACGAAACCTACCTGAAGACAAACTCAATGCACATCGACAGAGAAAGAGTTGAATAAACTATGGCACTCAGGCTGTGGAACATCATGCTGTTTTTAAAAATGAAGTGGATCTATTTGTATTGACTTAGAAAAGATTTGTGATATATTAAGTAAAAAGAGAAAACTGCAGTGTAATGGGCAAAGGTTATTCCCCCCCCACCTTTTTTTTAAAATAAGAAAGCAAGCACCAACAAAAACAAAAATTCCTTGTACATACACACATGCATATATTTACATATATACACACATGCATACACACACACATGTTGGTATATTTTTTAAATGGACACACTCACACGAGCTTTCTGATTAATCACCACATTGTAATGCTAGTACCTTCAGGGAGATAGAAGGTAGGAATTAGGGAAGCTATTCATTATTTTTTTCCTTTAACAATTAGAACATACCTCTCTGTTACAGCAACCCTATATTGCTTTTGTAGCTTTGAAAACCCAATAAAATACTTTCTTTCAAAAAAAAGAACTGTCCCTGGTAAAGCCACTAGTTCAGCCTAATGGGGCTTCTATAAGAATGGCTGATCTTATAGGGAAAACGGTCTCCTGTGCCCTCTCCTGCCCTGCAATGCTCTAGCTAGAGCTCTGAAGCCCCCCAGGAGGCACCCCCACAGGATTTTTGAACAGAGCCCTGCTGGAGCGTGCTCAGAGCTGCCTCACAGGTGCCCCACTCCAAGGCCGATTTCATTGTTCTATTGCCCTTCTGACTGAGCCACCCTGTGACAAACACTTTCACCACAAAAAATTGAACAAAGGTACTTATTTCAAGGCCCACTTCTCATGCACATGTACATTCAGATAGTGAAAGCCACGTTAGTCAGCAGCCCTCCCTGCTCGCCCACCAGGGCCAGAGGCCGGGGCTTCCCGTGGGAGGGGTGGCTCTCCTCACAGCTGGTAACATACACCAAGCTCTCCTGCTCCCTGCTTTCAGGGGTGGCAGGTCAAGACCAGGGCTTGGTGGCCACAATCACAAGGTGACTGTCTTTGGTGCAGGCTCACCGGAAACTTGGTCCACAGGTGTCAGCGGCAGTGCTGGGCTCCTCCAGGTACAGTAGAGATCAGAATGTAAGTGCCACCCAGCTGGGAGCTTGGAAACCAACAGATGAGGCCGTGGAGTGAGAGTTTGCTGATGGCAGGGGGAGTCAGAGTGAGCACTATTTGCATCTCAGGTCCTGGGATACTGTTTTACCAGTGCTGATGCCTGGCACTGCCCTGGACACAGACACATGGGCTGCTGTTCTGCATCCCGAAGCTGGAAGGCAGTGCCTATCTTTCCTCTGGCCACGCCTCACCCATGGAGGCAGGAACCCACGGGTGAAGGGGCAGCATCCACCACCACTTTGCAAACCACCCTTTGGAGACCCAGAACCCTGAATTCCCTGACCAGCCTGCTTCCAGAAGCCACTTCAGAGGAGCTTCTTCTCCATCCGCCCTCCAGCACACAGATCTTGGCTGCTCTGCCCTAGGTGCTGGGCGAGAGGTGGCTGGGGCGTGGGCCAAGTGCTGAGGTACCCCAAAATCCTCAGGGGCCTGAATGAGCCATCAAGGGAAGAGAGGGGAGCATGCTAGGGAATGAGGACTGGGGACTTGGGTGTCCCCATCTGAGGCTGGCCCCAGCTGGGAGAGCCCAAAATCCTTTCCCAGTGTCTGGGACATATAGATGGTATAGTAGCAAATGTATTTTCTCTATTGTGCCAAGGTCAGGCGAACAGGACCCTGACACCCTCTGGCATCTTCCTGCTAGGGGGCCTGGCGACCCATGTTGGGGAAACATCTCTTGAGATTCATTAGGCTCATTCACCAAGTAAAGGTTCTGAGAATTCCTAAAGAAAACCAGTCAGCGTGGAAATGTGGCTTCTCAGCCTATCTGACTATGACTTGATTTGGAGTAACAGCTATTGATGTTTCCTAGGAGACTGGAGAGACAGGGCGTGGGGCATCCCTGCAACTGATAGCAGCAGGGACCTATATTGCACTGTGCTTGGACCGACATACCACCTAGTTCCCGGGCTTCCTAAGGTGACTCTGATGGACACACCAGAGCTGCCAAACCAGCCAGTGTCAACTCTCGCCATCAGATGGCCTCCTCTGCGCCAGGCATGCTCTCATGCTTTGTGGTTCTTCTATTGAACAAAAATGTAGGTAACGCTGGGTTCCAAAGCTTTATAAGTATTAACTCCTTCACCTCATAACAGCCCCATGGGGTGGGTTCAATCATTATCCCTTTTTAAAGAGGGGGAAACTAAGGCATGATGAGGCTGAGTGACTTGCCCAAGGCAGGGGCAGGGTGTGGACAGAGCCCAGGCAGCCTGTTCCAGAGTCTGTGGCTATTTGTTTCCCACAGCTGCGGTAGCAAATTAGAGAATGAATGACCTAAAATGATACTAACTTATTCTCTTCCTGTTCCAGAGGTCAGAAGTCTGAGATCAGTCTCATTGAACTAAAGCCCAGGTGGTCAGCAGGACTGATCCCTGCTGGGGGTCCAAGAGGGATCGTCTCCTTGCCTTCTCTGGCATTACCCAGCAAATTCAGCATCACCTCTTCAACTCAAGACCCTGCATTTGACCATAGCTTCCAAGTCCGTTTTGCCAAATAAGGTAATAATATTCACAGATTCCAGTGATTTAGGACCTGAATATTTGGGGATCAGGAGCATTATCTAGCCTATTACAACATACACTGTGTTTGTATAATTTTCTCAACAATTCTGGGAGGATGTTGTCATGATCCCTATTTTACACATTAGAAGACTCAGTTTCCAAGAAGTCAGTGGGCCTCCGAGGGTCGCTCAGTAGTAAAGGGCCCAGCAAGGACACAGATGACTTGTCTCTGCACCTTGTATCTGCCATGCTGAGACAGCTCAGCACAGAGGGCTGCGAGGGATTTTGAAGCAAGCACTACATACATTACCCTCTGGACCTACTACGCCTTTGACATCCGAACACCGCTGAAAACCTGATGAGAGCTATGGATCTGCCTTCCCCAGAACAAGATGTATTTGTACAACCTGTTGGTAGACAGTTTCTGGGAGTTCAAAGGCCCCAGATTAGGAATGTTTACTCCCGAAAGCGATGTCTCAAAGAGCAGCTGTATGCCCACGTTCACAGCAGCAGCATTCGCTACAGCAAGAAGGGAGAAGCAACCCAAGTGGCATTGATGGGCGACTGGACAAGCAAAGTGTGACCTACATAGTCATGCACTGTTTAATGATGGTTCAGTCAACAACGAACCACACAGACGTCAGTGATTCTGACAAATTATACCACAGAGTTGAAATGTGCTAAATTGTCTAGGTCTATGGAATTACCCTTTATTTTGTGGGCACAATAAAATCACCTAGTGATACATTTCTCAGAAAGCACCCCTGTTATGAAGCAATGCATGACTGTGTATCTAATAGAACATTATTTAGCCTTGAAAAGGAAGGAGATTCTGACTCCTGCTACAGCATGGATGAACCTTAAGGACATTACACTAAAATAAGTGAGACACAAAATGACAGATACAGTGCAATTCCACTTAGATAAGCTCTCCAAGGTAGTCAAACTCACAGAGACAGAAAGTAGCACAGTGGCTGCCAGGGGCTGGAGGAGGAGGGAATGGGGAGTTAGTGTTTAATGGGTATAAAGTTTTAGTTTTGGAAGATGAAAAGAGTTCTGGAGATGGATAGTATGATTAAGTGAACATATTTAGCCCTGCTGGTATGTTACCACGCTTAACAACGACTGTATGTAAATTTCACATTGTACGTATTTGATGACAATTTAGAAAGAACATTTGCTCTAAACCGAGGGGTCCCCCTCATCCCCTCTAGTGACGGGGGCATGGTAAGGGCTCCACAGACATCTGATCGGACGACCCTGATGCTGGAGTGGGTGACTCTGCTGCCTCCCCACTGCTGGGGGCTCAGGCTTCAAAAAGGCTACACACTGGTGATGAGATAGACCCACACTTGGCTAAAAAGAACATCAAAGAAAGCATTGAGAATGAAGAGCAGGGTGGAGGCCGACGGGTGGGCATGGTGGTAAAGAACGGGTGGGCCTCAGCCCTTCTTGAGAAGAATCTTGAAAGACAACAAGGAGCCCCTGGTTCTGATCATTTCGCAAGTAACTTGAGGCCCGTCTCACCTGAGAGTAACTGTCTTTCCATGGCTTCGAGTGCCTGGCTTTTTGAAGCTGTATCCCTCTGTTGCCCAGTGAGTAGGGTTACCAGGGCAGGTACCAGGGCCGTTCTTCACTTCTCCGCCGTGCGCATGAGTTCAGGAGCAAGAAGCAAGCCAAGCCCAGGAGCTGACTTGTGCTCCTCTGGACACGGTGCCACCTCTTAGATGTGGCCACATGGCTGACCTGTCCATAATATCGTGCCCTTCAAAGCCTCCTTCCACTGACACAGGAGGATAGCAAAAAAAAAAAAAAAAAAAAAAAAAAAAAAAAAAGCAATAGCAAGAAAATTCAAGCCAGAATGGCAGGTGCCACCTGTGTCAGGATCAGTGGAGGGTGAAGTCACTGGGGGTTCAGAACGGAGCGTCGGTGGAGGCAGACGGGCATGAGAATAAATCCTGTCACCATTGTAGTAAAAATGGGTGGTGCTCACTGTGAGGATCTCAGAAGGGAACAAAGGACCCTGGTGTTGATAATGGGTGTCCCTTTGCAGAAGGTCAGGTGACTCACGCAGTACCCCGGGACGTTCATAATAACCTCCTTGCTCCGGCCAGGTTCCCACCACCACCCCAAACCTCTTCCTTTAGTTAGGATTTATTAAATAGCCTTTCAACTAGCAACAGAAGGAAGTGGACTCTAAGCAGAGCCCAGTCTATAAATACAGAGTAACAATAGGAACCAGAATGTTCCAAAGGAAACCGTTAGGGCTCGCCCTCCCCATACAGAATAAAGAAGATTTTCACAGGGTTTTCTGCAGCCAACCTCTCCAGTTATAATCCCAGAATGGTAATAACAAATTGATGAGTTTATTCGGGGGACATTTTCTCTTTAAAAGGAAAGGAAATTTGCATGTTTTGTTACAACCATCCTTTATTTCAGCCTAACTAGTCCCTCAGAGCCTTTAACTATAGCAAGAGGGATTTTGGTTATAGAGACTGTCAAACCTTGCAGAAGGGGATGGGAGGTGGGGGAGAGAGAGAGAGAGAGAGAGAGAGGGAGAGAGAGAGAGAGAGAGAGAGAGAGAGAGAGAGAGAGAGGAGAGAGAGAGGAGGAAGAGAGAAGAGAAGAGAAGGAATAGATAGATAAATAGGTAATAAGTAGGTAGATGATAGATAGATAGGTGGATGTTGGAGAACTTTTCCCTGGGGTAGTGCCTTCATAATGGAATCCAGATATATCCATCTGAGAGAGAAAGTTTCACATGGGGTGTGTTCCTCCCCTCTCTTTCAAGGGAATCCCTGGTGTTATGGTCCTTGGCTCTGCTCTAAGAGCAGGAAGCCCCTACCTCCGAACCATTTCACTCAGGAACATTCTCGCCACAAACACCTAGAAGCCACTTTTTCCATTCCAAATGGATACGGACAGTTCAATCCATAAAGAAAAGGCTATTTAAAAGCTGTAATAAATCATGTGCCAAGTGAGGTGTCAGACATGCAAACCAGGGAATGGAAAGTCGGAGAGTTGCAAATGGAGCAGTGTGGGGAATCTTGCAACAGCTGCCTGACTCCTCCTGCCCACGGCAAGGGCCCAGCCAGAGGCAGTACCAACCCTGCCTGTGCACCAGGGGTACCCAAAAGTCTGCTCCTTGAGTGAGAGACTACATTGAAAAGTATACACCTGAATCCTCATTCCTGCACCTTACAGCAAACAGGAGGATGGGGAGGGCAGGGGGGTGTGGCAAGAAGAAAGTGGGGGTGCAGACCCTGATGTAGCCTATAGACAAAGCCACTGGGCTTGGGAACCGACAACCTCATCCCAAAGTCATAAACCTCATAAAAGGATCACCATTGATAAGCATGATTAGCGCAAACTTTAAATTCCCAATAAATCATGGACAATACGATTTAATAAAGAAAAAACAATAGATCAATCTTAAACTTTGTAACTTATTCAAGATGCTGGAGACTATTATCCAGCTGTTGGGGGAAAAAAGACAACACAAAATACCTGCAGCAAAATACATGTGTGAATGGCCAGACCAGTAATTTAGCTGACTTGGTCAAGGAATGCCAAAAATCTGAATAAAATCCTGCCCTCCATCTGATCCCCAAGGTCAGTAGTAGAAGCAATGGGGAGTGCATCTATTCTAGGATTTGCAAATACTCCAGAGAACACCCACATTCCAGCATGTTCAGTCCTTGCTGGTGTAGACCCATCGTTCCTCTTTGATGTGGTGGAGCTGCTCCTTGGACAAGTGGATGGCGCTGTCCCAGGTGCTGGAGACAGAACCATGGGGTTTCCCGTTGTGCAGAATGAAGACAAGTCCTCTCTTCAGGGTCTGTAGGGCTATGAGGGGTGAGGTCCCTCCTTGCCCACAGCCTCCTGTAGCATGCCATGCCCTCGCTCTCTCCACTTTGGCTACATTGGCCCTCTTTGGGGCTGACATACTCATCTTCTCCTTCCTGAGGGGTGGCCTTTGAGCGTCCTCTTCCCTCAGTCTGGATGCACTTCCCTTCACAGGCTAGCACCTATCCATCCTCTGATCAATTAGGCTGATCTTAGGCTCCTTGTGGTACTTATTGTTGTGGCAATTTTACAGTTATTTGTGCAATTATCTGACTGAGATCTGATCTGTTGAGAGACTGTAAGCTACTTGAATGCAGAAGCCACATCTGCTTCTATCTCTATGGTTTCCCCAGAACTTGCACTTTAATAAATACTTCATGAATGAAAAAATAAGGCATCCCTTAGAGGAGCTCACACCCAGGTGGAATAGACCCAGTTTGGGTCTCCATGTAAATGACTCATCAGGTCTTTCCTGCAAGACCAGTCTTTGGAATAAGGAATTGGGTCTCTGATCGGGGTCAGGGACCTTCTGAGAGGAGAAAATGTTGGATGGGGCAGGTAGCCTATTGTTGTACTCTGTATATTTCATTCTTGCCTTTCTGTTCCTCCCACAGAAAGTTATTCAGCTACACTGAAGCCCACAAGGGGAAGGAAGGTGCTGGGTCAGTGGTTGGGTCAGATGGTCATAGGAGTAGCAATCTGCCCAAGACTAGGCATTAGGCATCCAGGTGCAGCAGGAGGAAGGAAGCACTTGTTCATGGAGGGATAACAAGCTCTTTGGTTCCAAATGATTGGAGGTGTCTGCCTGGTGCCCTGTGAGAAGAATTCTGGGAAGGCCATTGAATTCATCTCAGAAAGAATGCTGGAATTGATTAGTCATGTCTGCTATAGGTGCAGCATGGGAATCCGTGACAGAATTGTCCACATGCTGGCCAGTCGTGTGAAAGCTTGTCTATTGACCTCCTAGAGATCGTTCCTGCCCAATCTCTGGCGACCTTTACTCTGTGAAATAAGGAAGACCACAGCTGAATGGCCATGGCTAGATTTCTCACCTGGACAGTTCACAAGTTCAAGTGGCCTGGACTTGTTACTGAGGCAGGCACCACCTTAGGCCATTTCCATTTTTCACAGAATATTTTAAATACTGCTAATGAAACCCTATGAAGGAATGGCATGTGCATGGCTAAGGAAACATGGGACCACAGTGCCCAAGTCCCAGTCTTCAGGGTCTTGGGACACGTGTGCAGCAATTGGTTAAATAAAACTGAAGTTCTGGCATTGAGTCGCCCTTGTATAATCTGGGAAGCCATGTCTCTTTGACTGACTTCTGAGGATAGAAATGACTGTCCTTGGTAGGCTAACCACCTGGGGGAAAAATGTTTTCTAAACATCAGAGGGCACACGTGAATTAGGTCTGAAGTGGCAGTGGACAGTCACTGCCACTAACCAACACAAAGACCCACTCTTCTCTGAGGAGGGAGGCTCAATCCCAGGACCTCCTGAGTTAACATCTGACAGGACAGCAGAAGTGGTATAGAATTCACTCCTTTGCCAAACTGCTCATGAGACACTTTGATCAAACACTGTATAAGGTCTGGGGGGGTTCCAGAAAGCATGCAACGCACTCATTAAGAGAAACAGTCATGTAAGGAGAGGACGGCAGTACACACTGAGGTATAACAGAGCGGGGCTAAGCAGGCAGACTCCAGCAGGGGCAGGTCAGGGAGACCTGGCACTGCTCAGGTGGCTGAGTCAGCATGCACCAACCAGCCAGGTGGAAAAGGCCCTCAGGAGGAGGACGGGCATGAGCAAAGGCCCAGAGCTGGGGAAGTGTGGGACACAGAGAACTCCACACACACAAGTGTGTTGGGAAGGGACTCAGAAGTGGCAGCAGAATGGACAGGGCCAGTCTACAGAGGGTTCTGGATACCATGTGTATGTCTGTTGAGTTCACCAGCAGCTCTGTAGGTGGGGTGGGATGATGGGCAGGAGGACAGGGGGTACAGTTAGAGGCCGCCTCCACAGGCCACATGAGACCAGGGTGGGGATATGAGTGGACACAGTGGACACTGCTGAAAGTGTTCTATCTTAGAAAAGACACATTTGGCACACTCTGGTGGCTCAGGTGCTAAGCCCATGCGTGAGGTTCAGTCCACATACAGCCCAAGAACCTGGGCTTCTGGCCCAGGGCTTGGGGAACAACTAAAATCAAAGACTAAATAAATAAAAGCCTTCTTCCTCCTCTCTCTTTCTTCCTGCCTGTTGCCTGCCTGTCTTCATTCCTACCTTACTTCATTCCAAGAAGGAGGAGGAGGAAGAGAAGAAGACTACTCAACTGTGACCAACAAAGTACTCATAAATTCTTGGAGAGTCGAGCTTCCCAGGACTCTTTTTCTGTTCTCCAGCTCATATCTGAATTCTTGCCCCTCCCGCTGGTCTCCATAGCTCTTTGTTAATCTCCTGTCTTCTTGAAGTACAGTCTACAGAGTGTGGTCCCCCTGCCCATTCTGGGAGCAAGTTGAGCGCCTCCCACACATCTCTGGATTCACCATCAACCCAACACAGTGCCTGACATGGAGGTGTCTATAGATACACGTTCAAGCATTCACAGAAGTTTAGATATCACTGTACCTGGATGGAAAGTTAGGTCCAGGCTTCACAGGCTATAATTCATCTGGCTGTGAAGGCTCACAGTGAACTGATTGCAAATTTGCAGCCTGGGAGACAAGCCATGATTCAAGAACTGATTGTGTCCATAAAGCATCAAGCTCAGAAGCGTCTGAGGCCAGGAGTCCTGGAGGAGGACAAAGCCCCACCGCCTGCATGACGCCTGCTGGTCTGATCAGTGAGCACAGACAGCGCAAGCCTAGTGTGTGAGGGCTCAGGGTTGCCTGTCAATCATGGGCAGCAAATGAGGCAGCTCCCAGAGGACAGGGCCCAGATTTTCTGATTTTGGCTTGCTTTTGTGATGAAACAAAGGGTCTTTCCAAATACGTTAGAGGGATTGAAACAATCCTAAACCAGGAAATGAAAAGGGCATCTGAGAGCTGGGACTTGACCATGTCAGCCTGGTGTACGTGCAGAAACAGAAGATGCTCTGAGTGGCTTCCTAAGGCACCTGGGACAAATGGTGACCTACAAAAACTGGCCACGGGACAGTATCATCGGCTAATGTCACTGCTAATGAGGTCAGTCCCAGGAAAGGAGGGGGAAAGATTGCCTGGATCACCCACCTCATCCCTTCTTCTAGAACAGAAGGCAGAGAGAGCCTGGTCTTGGAGTCTTCTAGTGCTCACGGTATGGGTTGTTATGTTCCCATGAACATTAGAGCTGTCCTAATTCCTGGAGATGGTGTAAAGAACTTGGACCTGGGAATCAGACAGAGTAGGGTTCAAATTCTGGTTCCTAATGTGATCTTATTCAAGTTAATTAATCTCTCTCAGCCTCAATTTCCTGAGGAGATAATACAGTGGTATACAGGGAAATGAGATGATATTAATAGAAATAAATCTAACACCAAAATCATCATCTCAAAGAGGTCTTTGTTGAAACCCAGCCCTAATTAATTCCCCCGCCTTCATTCTCCATCTCGGCCGGTTTTGTTCATTGTTCTGTGTCTGCCTTAAACTGACTTATCTGATTCTTGTGATTTCCTATCCCTGTCCTTCCTCACTGGACTGGAAGCTCTATGAGGGCAGGAATCCTACCTGTCTTGTTCATTATTATATCCCCAGTACCTGGAAGAGTGTGAGCACCCACTACAGTTTTGGTAAATGAATGGAATAGGGAACATGATGCCTAGCATATGGTATATGCTCAAGGAATAGTGGAAGGATGACCCAGACAGTTGGGAGGCCAAGAGGCATGGGCTGCAAGCAAAGTTCTGCCTGCAGCAAGTCTCCGTGGGTCTAGACGAATCTCTTCCCCATCGAGGTCTCAGTTTCCTCATCATCTAGGGGGAACATCTTCTCCCTTGTGAAGATGATAGCTGAGCCTTGCTCCAACATTCTGTGGCGTTAACTCTGATAATCTACACGTGGGTTCTGAACAGAACATACCCTGTGGGAAAGGCCAGCTCCACTATTGGGGCCTATGTGAGTAACTCTCAGTTCCAAAACCACCAGGCAAAATGACCCAGAGAGGCCTGGATGTGATTCCTTGCTAGAAGTGCCTTTAAAATCAGCCAGCAGTCACCCCAAGCCCCATTCCTCCAACTTCCATATCTTTTCTGCCAGCGTCAGGCCTGGGGGACACACAGGCTAAGACTCACCTCTTAATCTCAGAACTGATGTGAAAACAGGGAAAGCAGGAAGGGAGGGAGGGAGGGAGAGAGGGCAGGAGGGAAGGAGGGAGAAAGGAGGGAAGAAGGGAGAAGGGCATGGGTGTGCACTAGCATATGCCAGGGACTCTAGCTCTGCTAGCTTGTCTGATCCTCACCAAACCAGGGCCTGATCCTTATCCCCATTCACGGACCAGGAGGACATGCTAGCAATACCCTCAGAAGCAGCAAGTGACAGAACAGGAAATGGCACTGAAACTTCCCACTCAAAGTCTCCCACACTGAAGAACTTGGTGGAATCTAGACCTCAGGCCTCTTCTCTATGACTGTCAATCAGGAAATACCCCAAGTGTCATTTATAGCAAGAAAGTGCTACTAATTCAGGAGCAGCATCCGTAGGAAGCCTTGTCTACATCAACGGAACAATAAGAGCAGTGAAAAGCGCTCATGTTGGTGGAGCATTTCCTAAAGCTGAGGTAGGCTCAGTGCTGAACTCTTCACCAATGCTCTCTGGTTTTATCCTCACAAAAATTCAGTGAGGCAGTGCGATGCCATACCTACTCTGCCTGTGAGGAGCCTGGGCCTTAGAGAAGCAAAGCAACTGTCTACAATCATCAGCTGAAAGTGGCAGGAGTGAGATACAAACCCTGGTCTTCAGAGCCACCACGCCATGCCCCAGCAGACTGGGGAGGCCAGGGGATGAGTGAGCATTGAATTGTATGACACCAACATCATCGAACTGGTGTCACATTCACGCCTTGCTACCTACCGGTGACACATACAGAAAGGGGATGGTTACCATAGGGGATGGTTGCTGCAAATACAGCGCTACCCTGCGGTGCGACTGAGATGGAAAGAGGCCGGAGTTCTCTGTTCTGGGCAGCAGCACAGAACCGAGGAGATCAGGTCACTCTCTGGGCTGAAGAGCCCTGTCATTCCCTGGGTGTGTGCACAGCAGAGACAGGTGCTCGTCAGGGCCCTGTGCACGCTGCCCTTCTAAGCCATCCAAATAGCAGCCAGAGTTTCTGGACACACAGGCAGGTTGACCTGGCTCTGGTGTCCAGACACTGCAAGCCTATAAAGTGAAGCTGCCAGAAGCTGATCCTCTCCCCTTCAGGGTCATGGAGGAATCCGCTGTGCGTGCCCTAAAGAGAGGCAGGTAAAGGCAACGAGAGGGCCCGCTGCTTCCCCTGGAACACAAGTGCCATGGCTGACAGCCTGGTCAGCGTGGGGTCCTCACCCTCCAGGGATCAGAGAACAGAACCCCGGACCCGGGAAAGCTCGCTGATCGGTTCCGCAGCCAGACTTGAAGCAGCATTGAGTACTGGGGTAACTAGGGCTCTACCCCATGTCCGGAGACACCCACCCTACCACTGGCCGCTGGACCACCCCAGGCATTCCCTTGACCAGAGGCCTGTCTGCTGCCGCACCTGTAAACAGAGATACCAGTCTAGTCATGTGGGTGTGGCCTTGTGAACTGGAGACTCCCGGACAAATGCAAGGAACTTGGACTTTACTATTTGCCCCCGAATTCGTCAGTCATCTTTCTGCTTGAAGCAGTTTGTGTTCTGATAGAAGGGGGCCTATAAAGGGCTCATTCTGAAACCAAAGGAAGGCCTGGCCCTCCCTGTCTCCCCACACCCCGCCCCACAGTCCTCTCAACCTCCCTGCCCCCTGTGTCACATGACCCACATCAGAGCCACTGCCTGGAATCATGACACCACCTAACCCTGCTGGAGAAGAAGCTCTCAGTGCCCTGTTCATCATCCATTCCATCACAGTGGGTACTTCTTGAATCCCTACAGGGCAGGACCCTGTGCTAACGATGGAACACTATCCTTGTGTCCGCAGAGCCTCGCTCTACCATGGCACACGGGCAGGGAAGCCAGAGTTGGCTCAGGGATTTTTATGACTCTACTCGAGCCAGGAGATGAATGCTCAGGCAAGGCATTTGCTATGGAATCCCAATAAAGCTCGAGTGGTCTCGCTATAACCCTGACCAAGATGCAGGGCCCACAGGGAAAGCAGATGTCACCCAGTTCTTTACAGACCAGTACTGGCATCTCCTTCCTGGGCCCCAGTTATGATGTCAGCCTTAGAAGGGGTCTTTCCAGAGGCCCACAGAGCATTCCTTCCCTAGATGCTAGATGTCCCCAAGAGACATCTGTTAGGAAGAAACAGATTAAGATTCTATCCACTGAGCTGTCCTGGGTCCAAGCTATCCAGTAGATTCTAGCCTCCTTTCTTTGGGATTCTGGGGGAGATCAGGTGAAAAGAAAGAGAACTTCGACCCCACCAGAAAAGGACCTTCAATTTTATGTGGAAAGTCCTTCTTCTTTGCTCACTGTCCCTGACTAAAGAGAGCCATTTATCTTGACAAAAAGGGAGAAGGCTTTTTACATTCCAGAATTAAGTGTCAGCATGCAATGACAGGGCCCAAGATACCCCCAGAGTCACTTTTTATTATTTTCTATCCATAATAATTAGAGGACAAAAATCTTTCTGCAGCCTCTGTAAAACCCATTCACTCGAGGGAAATGGATCAATGAGAAGCCAGCACTTTCATTCTCCTCCAGAGCCCACACCCAAAGGAGCAAGGATGATCATTCCCGCTCTCTGAAAGAAGAATGAGCCAAAAAAGTTCTTTAACAAGATATCTATTTCGTATCATTTATACAATGAGAATAAAGGCTCTTTCTGAGAGTGCAATATCTTACACTTCAAACAAGTGCAACTTTGCCACTGATTTTTAAATGTACTTGTCTGCTAATGTGATAGCAAGAATCCAGTGGAGGAGAAAGCAAGATGGAGGATGCACAGCCGCTGCCAGAGCCGGCATCACTAGCTGGCATCATGAGCCAACAGCTTTAGGACCTAGAAAAAGTCCCTGAGAAGAGCCTGAAGAGCTGACAGCCCAAGAGGATGTGCAATCCAAGTGTGAAAAGCTCACCCTCTCTGCCCCGTGTATAACATGGCACCCGGTCTCTCCAAGAAAGTGAGTGTATGAACAGCAAGAGAGAAGGGGCCACAAGCATGAGAGCAGGGAAAACAAGAACATAACTCAGTGTTCTTTCACTTATTCATTGATTCTGCAATTATCAGCAACTGCTGTATGCCCAACATTGGCTTTGGAGATGGGATGAAGTAATAATAGCAACAAAACTACTAGCAGTGACCACATTGAACTCAAATCCCATGTCAAACACTCTTCCAAGTGCTTTCTGTGTGTGATTTCATCAAATGGCTACAACAATCCCTTAAGGACTCTGCTTTACACGAGGAAACCAAGAAGGAAAGGTTTAAGCAACTCGTCTGAGGTTACACAACTCATAAGAATGCTTCTGGGATCTCCATCACATGCCTTGGACTCTCATAGAGAAGAATGAATGATGACGTGTCCAGATGAACAGGCACTGCTCACACAAAGCGCACTGCCCTGCACCTAGAGCTTACCCTCCGGCCAGGAAGGAGGAAAATGTGTGAATGCAGGGAGCAGGACAGGATAGAGCCAGCCCCTGTTCAGTGACCACAGAGCAGCACTAGCCCAGACTCCCTGCGGGATCTTGAAGTCCAGGATCAGGGGTTTGGTTTTACCTAGAGTAACTGAAGGGTGAGAGTGAATGGACAGAGGGCAACCTACTCAAAGTCATGCTTTAGGAAGACTACCAGCTGCAGGCCAATATGGATAACCAAGAATATGGAGCAAAACATACTGTCTAGATGATTTTGGAAGGAAAAAAATGGAATCCATCTCCTGACACCCTTTAGCCCAAAGGAAGCAGCTGACTCAACCCCAGGAAACCTGGTCCCAGCTGCCTGTTGGACGGTCACTTGGCAGCTACTTCCTCGGCTTCTTCTCCAGCCTTGTCACCAGTTGCTCTGTCTTTGGAAGGGAGAGCCTGCTAGTACTGGAAGGGAATGCTAAGTTGGGACTCTGGCCTCTCATGGCTCACTGGGGTTATGTCAGGTGCCTCTCCCTCAACTGCCTCTGCTCCAGCTTGGAGTATTGGGCTGTGGACTCTGACCAGACCTGAGAGGTGGTTCAGAAATCCCCCCACACCTCACCTGTGAGCCCAAGGGCTCCCCTTCCTTGTGCAGATTCTGAGAGATTCCAGTGGCCTGGGAACAAGAAGGGACACTTCTGATCACCATCAAGGCACACAGGTAGATTAGCAGGACATTCAAGCAGGCCCAGGTGACAGCAAGATTTTGCCACAAGTCACATCAGGACTGTGGCTAAAAGGCCAGTCCCCTGGAGCAGGCTGCTCCAACAGAGGGCCCAGATGGCTCTGACAGCAAAAGGCGCTGAGCCGGAGGCCATTAGGGCACCTGTCATCTGGTGATGGTCTAGCCTCATTACTGGCTTACAGAATAGCCCTGGTAAACATACTCCTCCACATCTGTCTGTCCGGAGACAGGGGACTTTCTTCAAGCCAAGAAAACCTATGAGCCTGTCAAACATTCGGCCCCCCGCCCTTCCCAGGCAGACAGAGTTTTTGTCCTCTGAGCACATAGTTTACAGTTGGAAGCCCAGAAGGGCTGAGTCCTGAATTTACATGTGTTCAAGCAAAAGGGGACGGGAAACCTGTCAGGGTCACCCAGTAGCACGGCACAGCTGTTCTCACAGCTGGTGGCTGCAGCATAGCTGCAAGACCGTGGACCTACGTGAGCAGGCCACCAGGGAGTGACGGGGAGGGGGACCACAGGCCATCAGTGGAGGCTGGGAGGACAAACTGGCCCAGGGAATACTCGGTTCTCCAAAGAGCCTCTCAAGCCAAAGAGCAGCCTTTCTCCTTCCCCACTAAGCCCACAATGCTTTCACAGACTCAACCTACCTGGGCACCTGCCATGCCTCTCCCAGGGGCTATAAAGCACCACCCCCCGACCCCCACCCCCCCCACCCCCGCTCCTGTGTAGCTCCAAGGTTTCTAAGCAACTCTGAGTTTTCCTTTTATGTCCCTCCTTAATTGCTGTCATTGTCCCTCTTTTGCATGACTTGTCCTCACCCCTTATATTACCAAGTTGGCTCCAGCACACAGAGCCCTCCCTGCCAAGCCCTCCATAGCAGGAACATTCACGCTCAGCTTTCAGAGCCAGGGATGCACTTAGTAGGGCAGCACTCACAGGAATCACCTGAATCCACAACTCAAAGGATGAGTCTCGAGCTCCAACTGGGTGTTCCAGACCCTCATTTCGGAAGTGTGGCCAGCAGGGACAAAACCCATTACATTTTATTAGTGCTGAGAACTCATCCCTGGTCCCAGTGGATCCCCTTGTCGTGGAGGTGCTGAAACTTTCACTCCCACGTAATTTGGTTCAGACTCTTAGCACATTGACTCCTTGTCCGCAGCACCTCTCTCTCCCTACCAAGAGCAGGAGCTTTTAAGGGCAGGAACACCGTCTTGCCCTTTCCTCTGGGGCACTGATTGGCAATCATTGCTTGTTGAGTTCACTTGACTCCCCCAGAGCGAGGTTGCCAGGACACTTGAAGCAGCCGGAGCAGCTGCAGTAATACTAGCAAATGCTCACATAGTCATATTATGTGCCAACACTACGCTAATCCCTTTACCTAGAGAAAGCCTTGATTCTCATCCCACCGCTAGAAGTAGAGAAGTATTATCCCCATTTTATAGATGTAGAAACTGAGACAGACTAACATGCCCACATTCAGTCAGGAACTGTGGGGCTGGGATTTGAAACCAGGCCATCTGGCTCAAGAGACTGAGCCCTGACCCAAGAGACCTCTCAAGTGAAATCAGTACAAACTCTCTGAAACACAATTCATTGTCTCTTCTAGGACAGATCCTTTATAGAAACATAACATGTACACGGGGGGATTAATAAAATTCAGCTCTAAAGACAGTCATGAAGAAGGGATAGGAGAGACACAAGAGAAGAGGATGTCGCATTGTGCAGGGGAGATTCCTGGGTGAGCTTTGATGCTGCCCTGCACACAGCCTGGGTGCGAAGAAGAGACAAGGAGGGCCAGCCATTCAGGGCACAGGTCCAAGAGCAAAGTCTGGGGGAGGAAGACTGCACATAATTATGGGGCATGTCTGAGAACATGTCTGAGCTCTGTACAATGATTCCCACACTCTGCTGCACTTTAGAATCACCCAGAGAGCTTGGAAAATCCCTACACTCGGTCATTCCCCAGAGCCATTCAAACCCGGTCTCTGGGGGTGGGAGTCGGCACCAGTAGTATTTTAAAGCTCCCTGGGTGATTCTAACATTCAGTCAAGCTTGAAGTGTGCTGGTTCCAAGATGACACAGTGTTATTCACAGAGACAGTCTGTTCTTACATTATGCACTAAAGAAGGTATATGGGGATTCAAACTGGGTGGGTGCCTTTCATCCTCCCTCCCTTGTCCCCTGGTGGGTTCTTGGGGGCCACTCAGGGAAGTGCTGTGTCTAGTTTTCTAGGGAGCCCCCTGAATGGTGGTGGGTTTTAGGTTGCGCAACTCCAGGTCAGAGACAATGTTGTCACTTACCAGCTGCATATCTTAGGGAGTGTTATCTCATCCAGGGATGTTTCCTCACTGAAAAAAGGGAGGGGTAGTAGGTAGAATAATGCCCTCCCCTCAAATATCTATTTCCTAATCCCCAACACCTGTGAATATGTTTGGTCACATGACACAGAGAAATGAAGGGTGCAGATGGAATGAGAATGGCTAATCAGCTGACTTTAAACTCGATTAGCCTGGACCATGGGGTGGGCACAATGTCATCACTGGGGCCTTCAGTGTGGAAGAAGAGCGAGAAGAGTCCAAGTCAGACTGCTGCAGTGTGAGAAAGGTTCTATAGGCTGTTCTGACTTTAATTAAAGGCAGCTTCTAGAAGCTGGAAAAGGCCAGGAAATGGACACCCCCACCTCCACCCACAAGGAGCACAGTCCTGCTGACACTTTGGTTTTAGTCTATAGGACCCATTTTGAACTCCTGAACTCTGGAGCTGTGAGATGATACATTTTGTCTTGAAACACTAAACTTGTCATTGGTGGCAATGGACAGAGGAAGCTAATACAGGATGGATGGGAATAAATCAGGGACTGTGTAAAGATTGAATGAAAGAAATTGTGTCAAACACAGTGCTGTTTCTAGGGCTTTGTAATCACTATTATTATTTTTTTTTTTACTGCCCCCATCTGACCAGGGAGCTGCCACGTCCTGCGGCGCCGGTGCCTGCTGGGGGTCGCCCACTCTCAGTCACTCCCTCTGCTCAATGGCTCCAGATATGACTGAATGGTCCCAGACCCCATGTGTCAGTGATAAGTTTGGAGTCCAGGCTGGTGGGACTAGTCTGTCCTAGTTCCCTGGGGCCCTGTGATGCCCATGAGCACAGGACGGACCTGTGCTCTGCTTCCCGACTGTTCATGAGAAACACAGAGAGGGTGGTGGGAGGGAGAGAAGTGTGGGGAAGCCCCAGGGAGTGTGTTCTCCACCAGCTAACAAACACGGGTGGTCAGCAAGGGCCTGCCAGGCTCCCACTGAAGTAGCCAAAGGTGCCCAGCACCTCAGAGCTGAGAAAAGCTGGCAAGATCCAGACCACCTGCCATGAGCAGAGGGCTGGGATTCACAAAGGCGAGGGAGGCCAGCATTAAGCCTTAGTTGTGCCAGGTTACTGTGGCTGAACTCACAGCACCTGTGTGGCCATCACGACCCCACTGCATGTCAGAGGTGGCAGGCTCAGGGGAGTCCAGCGATGCCCCCAAGCTCACTCCTTAGTAGCAGAGCTGAGATTCAAACTATGATTCCAAATCTAGAATGCTCCACTGGGTACCATATTTCATTTTCTTTTCATAAAGGCCCAATTACTATTTCGGTCATTATGGATTAAATCCTAGGACCAGAAGAACACAGCTAGTGCAGACTCTCAGTCCACAGATCTCCCCTGAAATGTGCCAGCCACGAAAATGTAGAAGTGTCGAGAATGACAAACTAGAAGGCTTAGGGAAACTTGACGCCCGATGACTATTGCGTCGACTCAGACTTGCCGTAACTGCAGTTCTGCCGAGCAGTCATAAACCTCGGGTTTCCCGTGGCCGGGCAGGTGAGAGGAGAGGCGTCCACACCCCACTGTGGGTGCCCACGGACTCCCACCAAATTAGAATGCTGTACCAGCCCCAGGAACTAAATTTATCCTGAAAGGACGCCCAGATCAGAATGTTCTCTGCCACAAGAGAGCCTGTCCTTCATTGTCCTCCTCTTTCTTTTTCCAGAATCGGGCAGTGTCGGCTGTAAAACTCAACCCTGCTCATTCAGCCTGAAAGCTACGCGTATATATGGAGCCAGTCCATGGTGACAGGTGTCATATGTTTAGATATAAAAGGCAGGAAAGACTGAAGACAGAAAGGAGAAATGGAAGAGAAGGTGGAACGAGGCAGGTTTAGATGAGGCTGATAAGAGGATGGAAAAGAAAGTCAGGCAGTTACTGGCAAGTTCTCAGACGATAAGTCAACAGCAGGGTGAGCCAGTCAGTGCCTGTTGGACGTCAGCTGCTCCTTTCCAAATCACTTCTTCCCCACTTCCCCTGACTTTGCACTTTCAGAGCCCACTACAAACCCAGAAGCCCCCACACCAACCTGGGGTGATGTCACTGCTCTGCAGTTAACAGCCAGGATTTGGAGGACAGGAGTCCTTCCTGCCAGTGCTCCGGGAGGGTGGCCTTTCCTAGATGTGCCCCTCCCCAAACCAGCAGCTGGATCCCCGCAGGCAAGGGAAGGAGGCAAACTCCTTGCCTTCTGGGGAGCTCAGGCTCCCAGGCTCTGGGGAGCAGTGTATTTTTAGGTCGACACTAGGGTTGGGAACAATAAGAGAAGAGCAAAATTGTAAAATCCTAAGGTTCTTGTAAAATCTCATCAGCACAGTTTCTGCTAAACATCTAAAAAGAGCAACAGAGCAAGACAGTTCAGGCCCCCGAGGCTCCTGGAAGAGTCCCGTTCTATCAGTGAGATCACAGAACCTCAGATTCAGGGGCCAGGAGGGGTATTTTTCCATTCCTCTCCCTCTAGAATAGGAGTGCACCAGGGAGCTGTCAGCTCTAAAGGTCCCCCCAAGGAAGGAGATGTTACGATGTTTCCTTTAGTCTAATTCCACTCTTGAAAGTCAGGGCAAGTGCTAAAGACTCAGGAAGAGGGCAGCCTCCACCAGTGTCCCCTCCACACCACTATCCCTCAGCCTTAGTATTGACTATAAATGTTTTCTCAACAGAATGTACCTTTTGACCACTTTCCTCTGAACACCTTCCCCACCAACCTCCTCTTCTGGCAACTACAAGTCATCATGATCTCTTTTTCTATGGGTTTGGTTTTTTGAGTGAGTTTTTGATTCCAAGTATGAGTGAGATCATGTAGTATTTGTCTTTCTCTGACTTACTTCACTTAGCATGATACCTCCAAGTTCCGTCCATGTTACCACAAATGGTAGGATTTCCTTGTTTTTATGGCTGAATAATCTTCCATGATGATATGTAACAAACCCTCTTCATCCATCAATGGACACTAAGGTTGTTTCCATGTCTTGACTATTGTAAATAATGCTGTTCAGTGTCAGGGTGCAGCTATATTTTCAAGTTAGTGTTTTGTTTCCTTTGGCTCTATTACCAGAAGTGGGACTTTTGGACCATAGGGAAGTTCTATGTTTCATTTTTGAGGATCCTTCATATTGTTTCCAAAGTGACTGCACAGATGGGCCATCCTACCAACAGTGCTCAGGGAAGCCCTCTCCCAAGGCACAAGCCAGAACTCCGCCCACCCTTCCAGGTGCCCGCTATGGTGGCATCCCTGAGGGGAGCCCTCGCTGGGCTGCCATACCCTGCTCCACAGCTCGGCTCTCAGCACTTGGCAGCTGAGATGGTGAGTATTGCAGGCTTAGCCCCCCATTAGATCACAAGCCCAGTTAGGGCAGGGACCTTGTTGTCCCTGCGCTGCCCAGCTCAAAACCGACCTTCAATAGCTCTGTGTCCAATGAATGAATCACCTTTTGTCCAGTCCTCTGGGGAGGTGCAGAACAGTTGCTATTTCTAACAGCAGCAGGAAGCCAAATATTGCCCTGCCCACCCGCCTCCTCCATTCCACATACACACCCAGTGGCAGTTACTTCTCTTTGCTCTCAAATTAACAAGGTTTCTAGTGCTTTCTAGCAGCAGAGAGAGCAGGGGGAGCAGTGGAGAGCAGGCTGTGCCCTGGCTGCATAAGTGAGGGAGGTGAGGGCAGGGAGGGGCCAGGAGCACAGCCCCCACGACCACCACCCACCCCGGCCTCCTGGCAGCCGCGTGTGGCGTTGAGTTCAGAGGCTGTGCCCCTGCACCTGGCCAGTGGCTCCACCCTGGCTGGTGACTGATCTCTGGGGTATGGAGCAAGTGGATCACAGGCCAGCAGTCACAGCCAAGCCCAGTGATGTGTCTGTGGGAACACTGGTGCCATAGGGACGTGAGGCAGGCAGTGACATCCACTGGTGACACGACTGTTAGAGCAATGCTGTGTCAACTCAATCCTGCCAGGTGACCCAATGCCTTCACCTTTCATTCTGGACCATGGATAGCATCCACTCTGCAGCTTGGGGCTCTGTCCGGACCGTAATGCTTGCTAAGTGAGAGCATGAGCAGGGCATAAAGCCTGCAGAGAGGCCACAGTGGACAGAAGGAGGACCATCGGCAAGTCCTCGGGTCTCTTTCTCTCCAGCCTGCTTGCTTTAATCCAGTTAGAGGAAATCTACTTCCCCAGATGCCCGTTCTGGTTCAACGTCTGTATCGAAGGTTAGATGAAGTTGTCATGTTGGCGTCACCAAATGTGAGAGGATAGCAAGCTAGGTGGGCCTCACGCATGTGTTGCTGAGTGAGGCTGACAGACCCACCAACTGGAGCAAATGTGAGGACATGACAGAGGCGGACAAGAGGTGCAGCTCTGGACCGTGAAAGCCAGTTCCACGCAAGACCAGGAGATAGCGAACAGGGTAGGACCTGTGGCTTAGTAGCTCTGGGAAGAAGACAGGGGTTTTTAGTAAACAATCCATTCAGTGTGAACTAACAGGCTACTATGCAGGTAAAAAGAACAAACAGGAGCACCCTGGTAGCTTAGTGGTTAAGTCCACCGCCTCCGGCTGATGCAGTCCACATACATCCCAAGGACCTGGGTTCAAAAGATGGTCACAAAGATGGGAGGGGATCCCCAGCCCTTGATTACAATTTAATCAGGAATAAACTCTAGAATCCCAGGTACTTTCAAAACACACATCTCAGGCAGTAGGCTTCTCTGTGATGTGACCCAGAGGATCTTGCCCATCCCTGATCATGAAGCACTGCCCAGGGGAAAAGATCATTTATAAATAGTCACTACAGGTGCACCCTGGTGGAGCAGTCATTAGGTTAATTGCCTCTGAAGGCACACGGGCCACTTACCCCTGGATTCAAGTCCTGGATCCAGGGGGAAATAACCAGTGTAAATACTAAACAAAAATAAAATAAAATGCTTCTTCCGCCTCTCTCTGGCTAAGACTGCCACCTCCGGTCAGCACAGTCCACACACATCCCAAGGGCTCAGCTTCCTGACCCAGGGCCGGAGGAGACAACCAAGATGAACAACTAAATGAGATAAATAAATGCTTCCTCCTCCTTTCTCTTCCTGCCTGCCTGCTCACCTTCATTCCTACCTGTACTTTGCCTTAGAAAAAATAAGAGAGTCACTACAATGATTCAAATAGAATGCATTAACTTTGGACAAGTCATGAACAGTGTACATCGGCACTCTCAAGATATACAAGCATCTATTAAGTTGAACACTCATTCCCCAGTGACTCTGAACTAGTGGGAGTTTGTATTCATGGCGGGAAGTTGTAAGTGAACGCTGAGGAAGGGAATTCAGTCACTTTAATTATCCTAAAAGCTTTAAGATGTCTGACCGTTTATATTCATAAGAGACTTAAGAGGAGTCACCTTTAAACTCTAAGAAGTTGGAGCCAAAGAGCTGTCTTCGTGATGGTTCACTACAGTGTAAAGGGGACAGTCAGCTCCCTTTCTGGGAAAGAGAGACAAAGCATTAAGAAGGGACGAAGGTGCTTGGACAGTCCCCCTAGTGGGGCCTCCTGAATGCAAACTATCAGACATCATTACCCAAACAGAGATCATCTCGTCCAATCTGCCCATTTTACAGATGACAAAACTGAGGCTGAGGGAGAAGCTGCTCATCCAAGCTCAGTCATCAGTAGCCCAGACAGACCAGACACAGGTTCCTTGCACATGGAAAGGTGGCCGAGACTGGGTGGAGCCTCTGGGTTCAGGCACTGGGCTGTTTTTTCTCCTCAGAACTACTCAGCTTTCTGCACTGGGATGGTGATTTCTGACATCCCTGATCACAGAGAAGTTTCCTGACATGCTTGCACTGGCCCTCCCCTCCTCTCCGGCCCAGGGCCTGGGTCCTCTAGATTCCAAGGTAACACCCGAGCCGGAGTATCCAGTCTTCTGGAGTTGGCAAGGCCAGGGACACCGCTTCCCACTCACAAGCACGGACCCCTCCCCAAGGCAGTTTCCCTTCTGTCCTCTGCCGGTGTTTAAAGCAGAGGACACCCTCACATCCTGCACTCCTGGGTCTGTGGAAGCTTCCAGAGCACTTGGCAGGAGGCCTTCGCCTGGAAGTCAGCAAAGCCCAGCATGCTGGCTCCCGGGCCCGGGATTGCCCTCCTGGCCGGGCCAAGTCTAGACATGCCCAGGCAGCGGTTCTCACACCTGTTATCAGACACAGCACACACCCTTCAAGAGGCATAGAACAGAATGACATGCCCAAGTGATGAAACAGAGTCAAGACATCAGCCGAGAACAGCCTGCTGCCTCATGGGTGGGCACCTGGAACGGGTCAGAGGCCCCGTGTACACCTCCTGGAGGGGGAAAGGGTTAATCCCAAGTGTTTAAATATTTAGCAAATAAAACCAAAATGTCACAGGGAGACTGCCAGGACTGGAGTGGTAACCATGGCAATCGGGGCCAGCAGAAGGCCTGCAACTGAAGAGGGGTGGGGACAAGGCAGCCCCAGAGCGGCAGGGGGGCCTGCAGGTGGGGGAGCCTGCCAAGCCCCCCAACCCACATGATGCGAAAGCACAGGCCAGAAGCCAGGGCCGTGAACCTCAGGCCAGTCTCTGCCTGATGGAGACTAAGTTTTCTCTCCTATACTGTCAGGCAGACAAGAAATCTGGCCCCTCCCGGCCTCGCCCCCTCTTCATTCATTTACACTCACTGGCAACCCATTGCCTGTGCCAGGAGCTCGTCAGAGTCCCCACCCCAGGGACCCAGAGCCAGGTTACAGGCAAGAAATTGTGTTTTCCATTCTACAGATGAGCGGTGTCAGGGGTCAGAGTTGATGGGAAGTCAACTCCCAGAAGGGGAGCCTTGCCTGCAGAGGAGGGTAACCACCATCAGGGAGGTGAAGTCAGGCAGGAGAAAGGTCTGATCATATATGTGAAAACATTCCAAAAAAGACAAAGCACTAGACAAGATGAGGTGACACCATCGTCACTGATGCAGTCACTAATGTGCCAGCCTCCTAACTTTGTGCTCCAAGGAGAGTCTGACAAGGATTCAGGTGTCCAGACTGAGCAGGCTCATCAAGGGTGGGACTTCTACCTACCTCCTCTTTCCTGCCTTTCCAGCCCCACCAGGTGGGTCTGGTAGGAGAGCGGGGGTGTCCCCAGCTGATGCAGGGCCCAGGTTGGCACTGTGCCCTGGAACACAAGCCCCATGCTCAATCCTGAGTGAGCTGCAATCTATTCAGGAGCATTAAGAAGAGCAGAGCGGGGATGCATGAGAGCTTGGAAGAGGAACGTCACGGAAAACCCCTTCAGGCCTGTAGCCTGCGGTGCTTGAACTCCCTCCACTGCTCAGCACATTGGGTTAAGGAGTGACATCCTCCAATCAGCCAGGCTGAGAGGGCTGAGGGTCTCAGGGGTCCCCAGTCAGTTCTGCTCAAAAGGAAAGCCTTCAGGTGCATGTTGAAGTAGTGGTTTGATCAACTGCCTCCAGTCGAATCTCAGATCACAAGCATCCCAAGGACCCAGGTTCTTGTCCCAGGATGAGGAGAACAATCAACATGTACAACTAAATAAAATAAATAAAATCTTTCTTCCTCCTCTTGCTTCCTGTCTACCCACCTACTCGTTTCCATTTCTACCTGCACCTTTCCTTTAAAAAGAAAAATAAAAGGAAAGCCTTGGACGCTGGCCCTCTTTCAGCGCAATGAAGAGAATTCAAATCTGTCAGCAGTCAGACATAACCCAAGCAATGTCTCCCCAGAGCCTGCAGGGTCGTAGACTCTAGTCCCACTGGGGTTAGCAGCCCCTGCCCCGGAGGACAGGCACGCCCTCCCTCTCTCAACTGAAATGTTCCAGGCCAACCTCATCCCCCCCACATACAAGGTCTCTGCTCCAGTGACTATGAGACTCTGCGAAAGCCTCTTCTCCCCAACGAAACTTGCCGTATGTGGCCACATGGTGTGGTTTCCAATCATGGCGCTTATTAGCCTGAGTAACAGTGGAACGAGGTCTAGGGCGCCAGCTTCCAAAGGGAGGGACTGGATCTGAATTATTTCTGGATTCTCAAAGCCTCACACAAAGCAGTCCTGACCTCACAGGTAAGCTCAGGGTGGGACCTAAGCCCACTTTCTCCTGGAGAGAGAACAGAGGTAAGGGCACATGGCTAGATGCAGACTGAACCAGAGATGTGCCCCTGTGACAGCGAGAGAGGCGATCCCAGGCGGCACCCCCACCTGCAGGGCTATTGTGACACAGCGGGGAGCCTTTTTGAAACGTGAGCTGTCTCTTGAATATAATTTATGTCCTATCATTTAAACTAATTTCCCCATCAGCTGAGAACTCTGTTGGTACTTAATAAAAAATATCCGCTTTCACATACCTAATAAATTAAGTCTCCCCTAGTATGGGTCCCCTATGCTTTAACTGAATGAGGCTGACAGTCCATATGTTTCTAAGTTTGAAGTAGACTAGAACCCTTGGGAGGTCAGCATCAGATCTGTCAGGGATCAACCCCTGCAAACAAGAGCGGATACCCCACCCCACTGTCTGATTGGTGCCTTTCTTGCGCTGTGAACGTAGTCAGTAACCACACCAAAACTAATTCTAAAGTTCTCTCCATACACTGGTGATGTGAAAACTGTCACTGCCCTGGGCCGTGTCCTAGGCTCACAGCAGTCTCGCCAATTAATTCAACAAGCGTGAATGGAGCACCTTCCATGTGGCAGGCACCATCCTGGACTTTGGGACCCCCACCCCTCACACCCCTGCAGATTCATTAAAGGACCCCAAGGCTCCGACCCTCCCACCCCCGATTCAGGCTCCCAGGCTTAGAATCAGGTCGCTCTCTTCCTTCCCCATCTGCATGACCCCAGAACAGAGCCTGGGCCCCTGGTTATTTCCTCTCCCTTTCTGACAGCTGACAGATATGCAGCCACAAAACAGACAAGCATCCCTCCCTCTGCACCATGTTCTCTGCAGCTGCTGCTCGGGCTTCCCTCCATTCTCAGGCAACTTTGTTAGGACACTGGCCATGTCCATTGTCTCAGTGTGTTGTTACCACTGCTCATAGGGACTGTGCCGAAGAGGGACAAAGCAATTCCCCAGGGCCCGATGTAAAGGACCAACTCCTTGATCTGCCGGCAGCATAAATAGCACTCCCCACTCTGCCCTGGCTTTGTGAAGCCCCAGAGAAGATGCCCAGGTCTCTCTCACCTTCCCAACTTTCCTTCTCCTTTATGGGCTCCACCTCCTCCTCTGCTTCTCACCTGCTGATGTCCCTCCAAGCAGCTGTCCTGTGCTTTCCTCTCATCCCACTGCCCCTCTCATCCAGCCCTAGACTCTGTCACGGTCTGGGTGCAGCTGAATGCGTGACCCCCAAACTTCAGACTTAACATGTCCACACTGGTGTCACTATTCCCTACCTCAACATCCTTCTTGAAGTTTCTATGAATGACACTCCCAACCAATCAGTACACAAGCAGCTGGCAGACTCCTCCTCTGCCTGCAGACAGTACCTCCATCCTACTGGTGACCGAGTCCCATCAGTTCCACTTGTGCTCATCTCTCATGTCCAGCCCCACCGCCTCTCCCCACTCCTGCCTTGCCCTGCTTCAGGGTGTCACCATTCTTCACCTGGATCATGAATCTTCCTGCATCTGAAATTCGCCCTTCCGACATCCGTCTTGCTGTGAACAGAGTGCTCCAAAACACAAATCTGATCACCTCTCTCCCCAGCTTGAAACCCTCTGTAGTCCCTATGTGGCCTACAAGACAGTTCCACGGCCCCACTCCCTGCCCAGGACCCTGGCGGGGGCCATTCTAACCACACTCTGGGCCTTTGTTTATTTCAAGACTTCTGCCTGGGATATCCTTCCTACCCCGTCTGCCAGCAAACTCGTCCTCATTTAAGCTAAGGTGTTTTGCATATATTATCTAATTTGATCTGCACAACACCCTTTGTGGTAGCTACTATTATTAGTCCTCACTTCCCCTTTTTCCAGAAAGGAAACAGACTCACTTGCTAATCGCCACCAAATACACAAAAATGTGACAAAGAGCATAATTTGAATCCAAGCCGGGCTGCTCTGCAGTCCATGTTCTCAGCCTCCTGCCAACAGAATGGCATCAGAGACACTGATTAGAGTCATAGCATCACTTAAGCATCACTGGCAACTCCCTGGAAAAACCAAGGTGATTTCAGGGTTCGAGTGCAGAGGACTGTCACCCCAGGGTTTGCAGTATCAGCCTCATTAAGTACATGCTCAATGAATGCATGAGCTAGTGGTAATCAAGAAGCAGGCGGGGAGAAGACTGGGGGAGCAAGAGAAAGCTGGGTGCTTGATGCTGAGCCAGGGACAGGAGCAGGAGGCTGAACTCTACAGGTGCCACTGACTCTTCAGGGAGAGGCGGTTTTCAAAGTTTTGATAAGTAAACAGACTGCATTGTGCTGTCATTGCTTTCCAGGACACTGGTCTAAGGAATAAGATGCCTCAGCCTTTGAGGGCTGCAGGCTCTAGGACTTGAGAGAAGAGGGGATCTAGAAGGTGGGGGCAGCTATCCTCCAAGGAAGCATGGCGCCTCTGTCACCTGCCCCAGAGGCAGAACCAAACAGAGCAGAAGTTCCAGGGAAGCTCCTCTCAGTAGATGGGCAAACTCTAAAACTGCAAGCTGCCCATCCAAGGAGAGCCTCCGTCAAGAGGTTTCTTGTCACAAGGTTCCTGCACTGGGAAGCGGGGAAGCACACCCACCATCTCAGAGAACCTTCCAGGCTTGAGGCTCCATGACTTGAAACCAGAGTTTGGCTGGGAGTCATCCAACAAGGTTTCAAAAGTCTTCTTCCTCAAAAACACAAGTCAAGCAAATGAACAATCAGGAATACTATAGAAGGTGCTCCCAGCCTCGTGTGCTTGCTGGACTAGGTAGGGTCCAGGGCCTGGCCAAGCATCCAAGGCAGGGTTGCGGGGAGATAGAGACATGGTCATCTGGTCTCTGCTAAAATTTAGCCAAGGGACCAGTAACTGATAGGAACGAGGGATATGACAAGCTAACACAGCCCTGACTTCACCCCACAGAAGAGATGAGCCCACCCTGCCCCTGCCCTATGTCTGATATAAGAGCAGTAGCCGACCTCACCCCATGGAAGGTGTTTCCATGGGGCCCTGGATAAGCATGGTCTGTCACACTCAGGGTAACTCTTCCTTCCATTTTCAGGAAGCACCCCAACCAGTCATACAGCCAGACAGAAATCAGAGAAGTACAGACTTGGGGGGCTGGGGTCCTCAATGAACAGATGAGGAAACTGAGGCCCCAGACCACAGAGCTAAGGAGCGATCTAACTAGCTTTGGGAACTGGATATCTTAAATCCTATACTTCAGATGGGGAAACTGAGGCCTAAGAAGTTGCCACTGGTCCAAGGTCATCCAGGATAAAGTGTCTGAACTGGGATTCAATGTCAGAGTCTCCACTGGCTAATCCACACTGAGAGCTGGGCTGAGATGAGCGACTGAAAGAGCTTCCTCTGCTGCCTACACTGAGGACACAGCAGAGCAAGGACAGGGCCCTGGCAGCAGCTAGAGCTCAGCTCACACTGTGGGGCCAGGCCAGGCCAGGGAGCCTTGGCTGCAGGCCCCAGGCTGGGCACAAAGGCCTCAAAAGAACCGGCAAGAGCGATGTCTGGCTCTTCTGATACGGTGCTGGAGGGGAGGGCAGCCAGGCTGAGTGGACTAGAGATGCATGGAGGCTTTGGCTGGGACTGCTCCGCCCATCCCCACCCAGCCTGGACCCCAGCAGGGCTTTCTGACTCTGCCTTTTCCCTTGGCCTGTGTGCCACTTTCTGCAGAAGCCAGTGTGATGCACAGAATCTAGATTCCTCCAGACTCGGGGCAGAGGGGCTACCTGGGTCCCACAGTGGAGTGGTTTGGAGTGAGATGGAACCTGGTCTGGAGCCCAAGCTGTGCCTCCTGGTCCTGTCTCACATCCTTGCCACATTTCTTGTGCCTGTGTTCCTGCCTCCTTCCTGGGGCCAACTGGACAAAGGTCTGGGTGAAAGCACTAGCTTTGTCCAGTTCTGACTCCATGAAGGAAACCACTTGGTAGTTTCTGGAACTCTCAGTCCTCAGAACACAGCCTCCATTGAAACACCTGGGACCCTTGCAGACTCCAGAGTCCCAGCCTCCTAGGTTAGTGTCTCTGGTCATCGACAGACTGGAGATCCGCCACATGGCCTGGAGCCACAGCCCACAGCTCTAGGCCACCACAGTGACCCCTGACATGCAGCCGGAGGGCAGCCCCACTCTCTAGGAAGAAAGTGTGCTCACACCACGCCTGCCTGCAGCCACTGGGCCGGAAAGTGTGGAGTAACAGAAGGGCCTGGGTTTGAACTGTGCTTTACAGTTTACCGAGCACTTTCAAACACTCTTTATTCCATCTTTGCAATAACCTGTAAAGCGGGGAAGACCACCATGTTCCCAACATAAAAAGGGCCATAGGTTCCAGGATAGAAAGGTCCCAGAGCTGGCCAAAGATACAACTCGAGAAGTGGTCATAGCTGACATCAGTCCTAGTTTTTCTGACTCCGGGTTCTGGACTTTGTCAGTCTCTCCCCCACTGCCTAGATATGGTACTGTGTTCCTCCAGACAAAGGACCAGGGCTATTTCCAGGTTCATATGTCTGAGAGGCCTCAGGAGGGCAGGTCAGCCTACAGGGCTGGGCCCTGCGTTGGTCTGTGATCACAGGAAGATGCCAGTTTTCTCCCTCCTGCCCAGCCTGGTCCAATTATCTTTCCCACATTGGGTAAACTGGAAAGGCACCTGGAGGCTCAGCCAATATTTCTCTGGGTGCCAAGTCACTTCTGGGCAACAAGAAACAGAGGCCTCTGTGACCACAGCAGACTGCTATTCTATCTAGAAAGTCACCCCTCCCAGCCTGGCAGGGTCCAGTGGGGAAAGTCTATACCATTCAGGAATACAGACTCTTGGTGGTATCTGATGCAGAGAGAGAGACAGACAGACAAACAGACAGGTCTGCCTCACTTGGGGGACTCAGTGTCTCAAAGTCACTCACAAGGGTCTCTCTCAGCACATGGGGCTGAATGAGGCTCCTGAGCAGGACTCAGGATCGCCAAGCCATGTTTACCTCTGCAATCCTCCCAAATGAAGGAATGTCATCATTGCTCTCAAGGCCACAGGGCAGCCTCACAATCTCTCTCCCAGAGTCCAAACCGGAAGAGACACACCGTGACCTTGGACAGCAGCATCTTGTAAAATCACCAGAGTTGCTGCTTACAGGGTTTGCAGTGGAGACGGGTTGGATAGAGAGCAGAAAAGAACGGCCGCTACCTGAAGCAGGGAGGGTCAGGGCACCTACCTGCACTTCACGTGTGTGATAGGCGATGATCAAACCCAAAAGGATGATGGTAGACAGACTGATAAGGCATTTCAGGGCCAACGAAAACATGGAATCCTGCAAGAGAAATGGAAAGAGTAATGATTAGGGAGGGCCAAAATGGAGCCTCTCACTGTAATGCGAGGTTGTGTAAAGTTGGGGGGGTGGGGGGGAACTGTCAGCAGTGCCTCCCGGGAGCAGAGCACAGACAGGGCAGCCTGAGCCACGAACACTCGCTGGGCTGGGTCTCAGCGGACGCCCTGAGCCCGTTTTCTAGGCTTACATCATATTTGCATTCCTGGGATGAACTGTACGTGGGCATAATGTAGAATGTCTATCACACATGGCTAGATTCCATTTGCTGATGTGTTATTTAGAATTTTGCCTCTGTGCTCATAAGATGAGCACATAAGATGAGCATAATTCTTTTCTGTGCTATTACATGGCTTGGGCATCAATATCATACCAGCGTGGGCCTCTCTTTCCTCTTAACAAGCCCGAGTCTGAGGATGCCCAGGTTCCTTCTGTCTCTGACCACGCTGGGCTCTTTCAGGAATGAAATCCAAGGTCCTGGCAGCTCTCACCTCCTGGCTTGAGCCAAGGGCAGGGAGGGAAGCACGAACTGCTGGAGAGAGCAGGGGATTGAGCAGAAGGGGCTCCTGGGCAGGAGAAGGGCCCTGCTGAGGAGGGGGACCAGGGGGACTTCACTCTGTCTTCCTGCCCCAGGGCAGCTGACCACAGCTCACGTGGTTAGCAGCTAAAGGGGTGAGACAGCCACAGGGCCCAAACCCTGACAAGGCCACGTATGAGCCTGGCGACTTCAGCTGCTTATTCGACTGCTGTGAGATCTGCTGCTGCCTCCTGTGACCAGCAGGGATAACATTAGTAGCTGCCACACGGGGCCACTATGAAAAATACAGGCATCAGTACCTGAGCTGTGCCCTTGACTGGTGCCTGAGCACAGGCGGGCTCACCACTGCTGTCACTCCCTTCAAATCCTTCACAAATTTAGGGTGTCTGCTTGGGGACTAGGTGCCCTCCTGGGCATTTAAAAAACAGGAAGTAGTGATGGCTTCTGGTCCCAAAGTCCTAAAGGAGTCAGAAGGAAAGGTGGCTCTCAGTCAGTCACATGGCTTGGCACTCACCATGTGGTGGCCCTGTGCTTCCTGAGATACACACAGCACACAAGAACCAGCCCCTGTGCTCCCGAAGTTGGTGATTGGCAACAAAGCCCAATTTTTGGAAAGCACCTTACAGTCCACAGGTGGTTTCACCTATGTATTCTCACCCATCCTCATGACAGACCTTGGCCTCTATCCCAGTGTTATAGCCATTACAGGCAGAAGCTCAGAGGGGTGAGTGGCTTGTGCCAAAGTTCAAAGCCAAAGTCTCTGAATTCCAACCCAGAGCACTATCCACAGCCCTCACCCTTCTCTCCAAAGAGAAACAAACCTGAGCAGTGACCACTGAAACAGAAAGCTTAGGACAATAATGGAAGCTATGTCAAAGGTAGAATATGATCAATTACCAAATGAGGTCTGTCTACAGCAAAGCCGGGGGGTCGAGGGACATCACCATCCAAGCAAGCCTCAGAATCAGAGAGGTGGCAGGATCTGCAGACATAAGCACTCTCGCCCAATAGGGCAGCTGCTAGAGTAAGTAGAGGATGTGGACTTGAACCAGACTTCCAATGCCCAAACCCATGCACCCTCCACCATCCTCTATAGGCGGAGATGACTAGAATCAGTGGTCCCCAGTGTCCATTCATTTATTCGATAGAGTTGTTTAGCCTCTGCCAAATGCAAGCTAGCACAGGGGGCAGGGTGGTGGGGAGGGTCCAAGGGGTCATAATGAAGTAATTCATTCATGTAGTCCTTTCATGACAATTTCAACCACATCTCATTTCAAGAGTACCTACTAGTGTGCTAGATACTGAAGGATATTATAGAGGGCCCCTCCCACCAGAAGTTTCCAGCTTCTGGTGTGTATACAAGTTTTCTACACTGTGTGGGGTTGTCCAGCTGTGGGGAAAGGTCTTCATTCTGCATTACTCCAATGATGGTCTAAATATAAGCATTTTCCCTTTAGTCCCTGCTATATTCTATGGTCTAAAGAAAAACAGCTGCAACCATCGACTCAGCATACAGGTCTGACAGTGTCTAAGGCAGGACTGGTGCCCCAATGATGGGCATAAGGAAAAACAGTTCAGTCCACAAGATCTTTGAAAGCACTACTGGATGCCTGAAGCGCCGCCCAAAGTACAGACATAGATGAGGCTGAAGAGCACAGGTAGTGAACTCAGAGATGCCGGGACTGCTTTAGGATGGGACTCACTTCCCAATGGGAGTCAGCTGTGGACAACTCACAGTGATTTTGAAGAAACGACCATAATTTTCTTCTCAAAGGGATCTGAAGGCATCTGGGAAACCTAACAACTCTCCTGGGAAGAGTTTGAGATTAGCCATACATTTCAACCTCTGATTCATTTCTTTGGGGCAGAAATTAACTGAACTCAAGATCCAAGTCTAGTTCCATCATTTTTCAAGGAAGAGGTTAAAAAGGGGGAGGCCAGATACTGTCTCCTCTCCTTTCAGCCTCTCCCTTTTGTCCAAAAACTTTCCATCAGAGGTGACTCGCATCTGATTCTTGATTTGGGCCAGTGCCACCACCCTGACCCCATGGGGAGATGAGCTGAGCACTGAATCAGCAGGGGCACTCAATACTTTACAGACTCCTGTACATTCTTTATCACATCAATCAAAAATAAACCAGCAGCTATTTCTGATAGCTGGAAAACATGTCAAAGAAGCCTGACTGGGCTAGAAATGTTTGCTAATTGTTAAAAATGTTGAATTAGGATTTTTCCTTTGCAGCCTGAACTCCAGTGAAGCTTAAATTGGATATGGTTCTTTGGGTAATTAATGGTGGCAGGGGCTAATTAGCTAGCCTATACAACATGGTGGGGTGCCAGGCACCCTTGCTCGGAGCTACTCACTCCCAACTGTAGGCCAAAAGGGACTCAGGCTGGGAGAGTACTGTGGTCAACTGGTCGACCCTTCTCCCCAGCAGCTCAGAACTTTTCAATAACAGAGTAATAATCCTTACTACAGAGGAATGCTTAGAATGATATCCCAAGATATGAGACATTTTTAAAGCTATTTATTTCCAAATGCACAAAAATATTAGAGTAGTTAAGTGATGAAACAGTATGTAGCCACTAAAAGCCATTTCTGTGGAGAATATTTGAAGACACAAGAAAAGTTTCATGATATGATATCAAGTGAAAAACCCACACACACCCTAAAAACTATATTATATTATTTATACATATATGCATATATATAATATTTCCAATGATTTTTAATTTTTTAAATTTCTTAAGGTTTTGAAAAAATATCAATTATCCCACGATAGTAGAGAACTTTTCATATTGCTGTTTTTCTTTTTTTCCCCTAAACTTCCTATAATGAGAATATAATATTTTTATAATAGGAAAATTTTATGTTGTTTTTTAAAACCTGAGCTCCAAACTGGTAGAAAGAGACAGCCATTAGATGGGGTGATTCATCTCAGTGACGGGGACAGTGCCCTACCTGGGGTGGAAAATACAGGGGCTTACAGCCCCCGTCAGTGGGGGTCCCCTTCAATGGGGATGACGGACACACGCACTCAGAGAAGCTTTCTGAGTCCTTGATGCCCATTCCTAGCATGTTGCTGTAAAGTGTCAGGGTGCTTGACTTACGGCACAAGACTGTGTGCCCCTGACACACAGGGACAGGGGCTACTTCCAAGCCTGGGGCAAAGCAGAAAGAGTCACTTGCCTTTATTGTCTTCATCTACCAGAAGCCCGAGAATGAAACGTGTGACTGCGCTACCTCTGTGCTCTGGGTGCAGATCAGGTGCACTTCCTGAAACTGCTCAACAACCGCGCCTTTATTTCACCTAACGTGTGTGAGTGCCACTGCGTACCAGGTCCCAGCCTGGGTCTTCTGCCCCACTTACCTCACAGTTTCCTCCTATGTATGAATCCATGAAGTCTCCATCTTACTATATAAACTGAGAATCAGAGTGACAACGTGACTAGCCTAGTTTTTCACCATATTCCAGATTTTTCTATATACCAGGTTTCCCACTCCCCATCCCACCCACCTTCACAATGAACTAGGATCTCATCTGAGGCAATGAGCTGCTGTCTTCTAGTAGAGGCTGGCTACCCCCCATGAGGGTACTGTGGAGAAGGTTCCAGCATGGACCCCTCTCCTACATGATGCCCCATCCATGTGGTCTCTGCTGTGTTCTGGCCAGTAAGCCAGCCCTCTGCACATCTGTGAGTCCTCACTGATGGCAGTCTGGATAAGGCGCTACGGTAAGCTCCTACCATGCAAGGTGGGTGTCATCAACTCACTCTTACAGAGAAGGAACTGAGCATCCAGAAGAAACCCATGTTGTCCAAGGACAAAGCCAACAAAAGCTAAGTCCCGATTTACACCAGATTTGTCTGCCTCCGGTTACACACATGGCCTGTGTACCACCCCCGCCTGCCCTGGCCGCGTGCCTCCCTGGCCGCCAGCTCGGCCATGAGGCTCTCCGGGCAGCTCCAGCCCTCCCTCCCCGGGGCTGTGCCGGATGATGGAGTGTGTTCCAGACTGTGGAGTCAGCCATATAAATTGCTCTCCCAGCCTGCCTGGTAGCTTCCAGAATTGTAATGATTACAGTCGATCTTCCTAGAGACTTTGAAGTTCTAAATGTGTTTTATTGTTTGGAACATTTGAAAATAATAGAAAACTAGGCTTGCAGGCAGAGTCCTGGAGAGGCACCAAACGAACATGAAATATGAGCTTACCCAAAGGGTGTACGGGTAACTCCCCCAAACAAGCTGATCCCCTCAAAGTATATGTGTGTGTGTGTGTACACATATGTGGTCCATTAATGATTTTTGTCACTGGCTGGAGCCCCCACGGGGCAGAAGTGATACCCTCTAAAGCCTGTATTTACTGAATTAAGATCTGATGTGACATCACTATGTTTTGTGCATTCCTTTCGGGAAAGAATTGATTTAGCAATCTTTTCTGTTTAATAAGGTCAACTTTTCCTTCAATTTCATGGAGAGGCTCCAAAATTGATTGATATTCAGCATCAGCTTAATCCTGTGGCTGTGTAATAGTTGTTCTAATTAGACACTCTCACTAATAAATGCTATGCAGATTAAAACCAGCCCCGCGTCCGCCGGCGGGGAAGACCGTGTTCCTGGTAGCTCTTCTCGGAAACTCGACTGCTTTCCTCAAACCACCATGTTCACAGCATGAAGCCCCTGCCTTCTTCTTTCCTCCACTCTCGCCCTGCCCATTCTCATGGTCTCCTGCTCTCCCCATCCCTCTGCCTCATGCTCATCTCTGAGCTGGGGTCCACCCTCCCCGGTTCAACTGCCTGACTGAAGTATAATCAAGATGATCGGGCATGAGCCTCAGAGTGAGAGCCTGGCTCCTTAGAGAAGGCGGCACTTGTATTGGCTGTGGTCACTCACAGTGCAGAGTGGAACTGCTCTGGTCCTGTGCACCACTGGAAACATGAGGTGGGAGCATGGACCTGGGGGACCTCAGAGGGCACCGGGACCCCTACCGGCCTGGACCCCAAGGGACTGCATAACTAGGGAGGCTCTGGGTCAGCCAGAAATGGGTGAGAATCCCAGGCAGAGAGAAGGCTTGCACGTGGCTCCTTGAAAGACCAGAAAGTGGCCATGACCATGGAAGTGACTAGAGAGAGGCACCTGAACCCCATACCATGACTGTGATGTGAGGAGGGTGAACTGAGGGCACAGAGGGTCTAGAGGACACCTTCTCCCCAAACTCTCCTTGCTGACAATGCAGGCTCTCCACACGGGCATGTAAGACTCCTTCCTGTGCTCAGGACCCCCAGGTTGAGTGCCACACCTGGGCACTGGAGGCCAGCAGCTGGACCCCTGGACTGGGTTTAAGAGACTCTGGGGCTCTCTGCCTTCACAGTAAATGCTGGTTTGGACAAGCCATTCACTCTTCTAAGCCTCATCCTGCTCCCCAAAACTGAGATTCCTGACCAAATAGTCCCTGAGGTATATAGCTGAGCCTTATGGCCATATCACACAGGTCAAAGACATGTCAAACATTTCTTCCTTTTTTTTCCCCCAAGCATTTCTGTCCATGATGAAACTGGGACTATGAAAGTCAGAGAAAAACTCAGTCAGACAATCGAACAGAATAAGGTGAGGTTCTTATTTTCAGCCTAGGGGGTCTAATAAAGAAAGTTACCATTGTCACTTTCTAAATAACATGGGATTTGAAACCAAACTACTAAAATTCAAGTCATGTTTTTGCCTTTTCCTAGCTGTGTGACCCTGGGCCTGTCACTCAGCCTTTCTCAACCAAGTTCATTTTGAAGATGACAGGAGGTGGCATGGGGGAGACACAGGACATAGAAGAATCTGGCAGATGGCTAATCTAAGCTCACTGTGTTTCATTCTGGGCAAACCCGATCTCACAGGATCTGCCCTCACTCCTCTCACAGATGTTGGAGGAGGACGGGAAATAATGCAGATTAAAAACCTCATTCTCGTTTCACTTTTTCTCATCGCTGCCCAGATGTCAGGGGTGTAACTCAGCCAGCCCACCGTCTGGGCTGCTGAATGCACCTCCAATATCAACATTTTAGAACCCATTTACAAAGACTCTCCCCAGGCTTTCGGAAAGACCCTTTTCGCAGTCTGCAGTGGGCCAAACACTCATTCACTCATCCAGTCACTCTACAAATATTTACTGAGCACTCTGTACCCAGTGCTGAGTATTTGTAAAATACCAGGGATCCAGCCCATCCCCATGTCCTGCCTGAGCCAGCTGAGCCTGAATCCACCAGGCAGATGAACAGGGCCTGGCAGGAGAAATGGGGCTGGGTCAGCCAGAAATGGGTGGGAGATCCAGACAGAGAGAAGACCTGCACATGGCTCCTTGAAGGACCAGCATGTGGCCATGACTGTGCAGGTGACCAGAGAGTGGCACCTGAACCCCACACCATGACTGCAATGTGAGGAGGGTGAACTGAGGGCAAAGAGGGTATAGTGGACGCCTTTTCCCCCCAAATTCTCCTTGCTGACAATGCAGGCTCTCCATGCGGGTATGTAAGAGTCTTTTCTGTGATCAGGATCCCCAGGCGGAGTGCCACACTGAACACTGGAGGCCAAGCTGCTGGACCGCATCACCTCCTGAGGCCTGCCTGTACCAGATCCCAGGGCTGGACATGGGGCTCTATGTCCGGCCACCTTCTCTGAATCACATCATTGTCCTGCTTGGAGCTTCTGTTCTGACTCCCTCCCTGCCCCATGGCCTGGGGGTACAGGAAGCATGCTTCCAGTGCGGGCAGAACTAGGCTAACTCATCCACATACTCTGTCACAAATGCCAGCAGGGATGCTGGGAGCCAGCTGACCAGCACCAAGAGGAAGCATATGACCTTTGTCCATGGGAAAATGGCTTCTTGGAGCCCCGTCCACAGTTACCATCCCTGCCCAAAATTCTCACACCACCATCAAAGGCGGGGGCTGCTCCTTGCCTAAATGCCATGCTGGGTAACCTCAGGCCCTCCAAACCTCTATACCCTGCCCTAGCCCCTGCACCCTTCCAGAACAGACCACGCCTGCTGCCACTCTGTCAGCCACGGCCTCCTCTGCAGTCACAGAAACACTTGTCACCATCTAAGCTCCGTTTACCCACTGATATCCATCATCTCTCCCATCAGGATGGGAACCACAGAAAGGATTTTTCCATTTCATTTGTCCATCCCATGCCTCGGACACTGTCTGGTATAGAGTAAGTCAACGAATATTCATTGAATGTTGAATAGTTGAATGTAGGGGGCACATTTTTAAGACATGTCAGACAAGTAGACGCTTCCATCCTGGATGTCAAAAACACGAAAATGCAAGGGGCGTGATAAAAATAACAGCCAACATTTACCATGCCCTTACCACAGCCCAGACACCGTTCTCATTTCTTCAGAGCCTCAGAACAACTCATCGGGTATCTGGGAGGTTCAGTCACTTGCCACTGTCCCCAAGAGAAGAAGAACTGAAGGACAGATCCCAAGTCATTCACAAAGTTCTGTGTTCATTCCACCATGTCCCATAACCCACGATGTCACATATCAGAACTTCACCCTTCCAGGCCCAGACATTCCAGAAGACAGATTCCCCCATCTCGCCTGCCCCTCAACAAGACCCAACAGAGTCACCATTAAACCTTAGTCACTTACTGGCCATGAGCAGCCTGAGGTGAGGGCTGGGGGACAGCGTCATTGCTGTAAGTGTGGTCCCAATGGGCCTGATGTGAGGAGAGCAGGCAGGAAATACTGTGATTGGAAGAAGCTAATGATCTCAAAATCAAACTCATAAAGTCACGTTGACCTGAAGTACTTCGCTGTGGCTTCCACTTTGTCACTCCAGAAGGTGATGGGACCTGATGTCTAAGGGACAGCATGCAGTTAATAACAAGGGCATTTGGATCTGAGCAGAGCATAGCCTGGCAATGCTTACTGAAGCCAGCACCATGACCAGAACTCTAATTAAGAGGAAATGACCCTCCCAGACCCTGGCTCCCCGCTGTGTAGTGCCCCAAGGGAGGCAGGGAAAGGTCACCGAGTGACCACAGCACCAAAATATCAAGTCAGACGGGTCACCTCTTAAGGCCACAATAGTAATTCCAATTAAGGACACGGCTTCCTTTACAAGGTCTGAGCAGAGGGAAATGGCACTTCATTTCATTCCCTGCCCCACGTACAACATGACAGAAATTCCATGCAGTTTAATCAAAATTTCTTATTACATTCTTGCTCTGTGCCAGGCACTGTGCTAAGGGGTGGGGGGTGCAGAAATACACATAGTGAGATGACGGGGTTTTCTTAAGGCAGTTTGGTGTTTGCTACCGTAAGTGGATAAAGCTAGCCCACCTAGGGTCCTCCCGATAGGAAGCAGCACTTAGCAGATGTTTGTTGGGTGAATGGATATGGAAGGGTGAATGCAGCCTCCAACTTGTGAGCTTTGTGCCAAAACAGAATGAAACCAGAGGGAGTCGGATAGAAGTCAGCTAGCAGCGCAGCTCAGGCCGTTCGACCTCAGGTACCTTGACCCATTCCAGAAGAATTTACTCCAGTCTCTACAGGTGAGGCCTGTATATATACATACATACATTTTTTTCAGTGATTCTGATGTGCAGGTCAGAGATCAGAATTGCTTCTGGGGGTGCAGGGGGGCAATAGAAAGGAACCCAGAAGGCTGGGCAGCCATCACAGCCTTGAGGAGACACCATCAGACACTCACACGAAAAGACAGCGGAATCCCGCACTCTTGGAGTTAAATGAAATTTACAGGCTATCTGGTTCAATGGCCCATGACTCTCCTCTGTAAGATTCCTGGCATGTAGTTATCCAGTCCCTCCTTGATTACCTCCAGGGACAGAGAACTCACTTCCTTTCAAGGCAACCAATAGCTATTTTGGAAGCCTTTGACTTTTTTGAAGATTTGACATTAGCTTTTGGGGGGAATTTGGTCCCCCATAAAGCTAAAGAAATGCTTCTGTGAAGAGTCACTCTGATTTGGTATCACAGGTACTTATGCCAATGTCCTCTATAAATGAGGCCCTCCCAAGACAAATGCCCATAAAAACACATAGGTATCCTTGGAGATCAGCTGTCCCCACCCTTCCTTCTACATGAGACACTGAGGCCCAGAGAGACTGGCTTGGTCCAGCAGCCTGTGCAGAAGCAAAGCTTAGAACCTGGGTTTTGTGGGTCATGCGGTAGGCAGTCCTGCTACCTTTTCTTACCTGCTTTTGAAACATAACCACTAATCCCTGAATTTATTTGTTCTCCCGGGGACCTCTCACCTCACCCCTCTAATTCCCTCTCTGATGTGTTCTCCAATCTGGTCATGATGACATTTCAGTCTGCTCTCCTTATGGAACAAGCGTGCCCCTGGTCAGTCTGCAATTCTATCACTCTTATCAAAATGCCCCTGTGGCCTTCTCTGAGCTTTGATGAACACCTGTCACTATGCATTTCATTCTCAAGGTCCCACCACCACCTTCACCCCAGGAGAGCCATATACTGAACATCTCTGGTCCCGGCTCCAATATCCATCCCAGCATCTTGAGGAGTCCCAAGCAGCAGAGAGCTTAACCTTTATTCCACCTCCCCATGGGCTGAGGCCAAACCTGCTGGAAGGCTGCTCCGTGTGTCATCCTCCTCAGGGGTTCTCCTTGCAAAAACCCACTGCTCAGTGCTGTCCCCGTGTCCTCCAGCTTGCAGAACCCCGTATTTTCTTGACTGTTTGAAACAAACAAATGTGCTTTCTGGAGGGTTTGCTATAAAGTCAGATGATTTTCTCTTATTAAAATCTACCTGACCTGCAAACCAATAAAACAGCAGGAGATGACTTTACTTGGCAGAAAGCTATATGTGCACACAGAGTTTCCAGCTAGAAACAAAATAGCCCAGACCGGGCTGATCCAAAGCCTGGGCTCCAATTTCCCTGTCCTGCCCCAGGACCAACACCAGACTTCCCGACTTTCTGCAGAGGCTGCGTTCAACCAGTTGCAACATACTGAGTAAATTCACCTTCAGATGAACAAAAGACTCAAACAAAAGACGTTGATTTGCATCACCTGACAGCCACAGAGAAGCATATGCTGGGGTTCAAGGCACAGATCTACAGGTCTACAGCCGCCTGCCGTCCCAGCCCTTCGCCACTGGCTGCCTCTCCAGGCCTCGAGTGCGGTTTCCCCTTTTCTCCCTCCAGGCTTGTCTACACCAGAGGCTGAAGCCACTGCAGCAGCAACAGTGTGGCCAGAGCGGACTTTGCTGTGCTGGGTGCCTGGAGGCAAACTCCTCCCCACCCCTAAAAGGGGTAAAAGAGTCCCCAAAGCTTGAGCCATGCAGACATTTTAGGACACTCAGAATTCACAAATAGTTGAAAAAAAACAATGATCGGACGGGCTGCAAGGACATCTCTGTGTCCTGGAGCTTCCCAGGTAATGAACAGCCCTGTGTGTTTCCCCGCCCTGCATCCAGGCTTCCTAGAGCAGCCCCCTGATGACCCCATTACCTTCTTTCCATGTCTACATAAGGTCCCCACCAGTGAAAAGCCCCCTCCCCATGGGCAGACTCAGCAGGAGAGCCCTACAAGGGGAAGGGTCCAACTTCTCTGCTTGACAGACAAGGAAGCTGAGGTCCAAAGAGGGGTCCACCCCACCCAAGGTCACACACAGTAGAAGGGCCAGCCTCTTCCGAGGGCTGGGCGGGCATCTCACTGTGTCCCCATTCTGCCCATGCATCAGCCTGAACGCTCCTGAAGGTCAGCACCCCTGTCTTCAGTTTCGGGAATGAACATTTCTTTTATGGCTCATGCAAGGGTAAATTGGGAGAAATAGCAATTACCTACCCTAAGTTCTCCATCTTCTTTTTGCTTAAAAATATCAAAGCTTAAACATAAATAAGGAGAAATGGTCCGGAAAAATAACCAGTTGGCATGGAACAACTGGCATTTCAGCGCTGCATAAGAAATGGAAATTCTGTTTTTCAGAAACTCAGCATAGCCAGGAGTTAACTCCTAACCACTTGGCACCGGCTTCTCGATTGTTTGGATGTGATGGGCGATGTTGATAAAAGTGGTGGAGACCAAACACGAGCTATTAATAGGCCAGAAGTAGCACTTTCATAACTCCCTCTCCCTGTCTCTCTCTCTCTCTCTCTCTCTCTCTCTCTCTCTCTCTCTCTCTCTCTCTCTCTCTCTCTCTCTCTCTCTCTCTCTCTCTCTCTCTCTCTATCTCTATCTCTCTCACTAGCTTTCTGGCACCAAACTATGGCCAACCTGCCTACCTTGGCTTTGAGATGCCATCCATGCCAGCAGTGGGCTCCCCACAAGCCACGTGTCCTGCCTGGGTCCCCAAAAAAAGTTCATCTGAGAGCCACGGGGTCATCTGCCTCTGCAGAACACTAAGAGAACCACCGGGAAGTTTCCTCGGGTGCACCCCAGGCCCCACACTGCAGACAGACCACCCAGAGCCCAGGGCAGTGGGGATGTGCTCCCGTCCTCCACACTCACTTCAGCCTTCCTTCCTCCTGGAGCTCCAGGCAGCCAGATCTCCAAACAGGACCTCAACCACCCTGATTGGTACCAGTTAGATCTGTTTTAAGGCAAAAGATCCCCCTGACTCCCCATCGCCTGCTCTTCTGGGAATTCTCTCCGGATTCAAAGTGTATAAGGGCTTACTTACTGAATACTTAGCATGTCAGACTGAGTCCACCTATGTTCATAGAGGGGCAATGGAGCCTGCTGGAGTCAAAAAACTGTCTTATCTCATGTTGAAATAAGGAGAAAATTAAACCTCCTGCCTCAGCCATTTGTGACAGTGGAAAAAACAAGACACACCCTGGTTGAGAAGCGGTGGGTTCCCCGCCAACTACCAGCATAATCCACATGCATCCCAAGGACCCAGGTTCGCTTCCTGGGATTGGGGGAAAGCAACCAAGATGTACGACCAAAATAAATTAATTGATAAGTATTTCTTCCTTCTCTCTCTGCCTGCCTGCCTACTAAACTTCATTCCTGCCTGCACCTTCCCTTTAAAAAAAACAAATTTCATCTGCTGATTGTAACAGAAGACCCCCCACTGCAGCCCTCTCAGAGGACCTCTGCCCACTAGAGTCAGACAAAGAGACTCAAGACGCACCCCGAAAGTTTCACTATGAATGACCAAGCCTCAGACCAACTTCCTGCCTGGCCCTTTAAAATGACCCTCTACCCTGAGCCTAGGGGGACAGCATCTTGGTCTGGTACCTGAATCACAATTCCTATTCTGAAACAAATGCCTTTGGTTATTAAAGCCTATTTGATGACAGCCTGAAAGCTCTCGGGTTGATAGGCTTCACTTAATCCTCTAAGCAAGGAATCATTGTCCCTGCTTGACAAATGAGGAAAGTGAGGCACAGAGAGATTGCCCAATATGCTGGGACCAGGTAGTTAGTATGTGTTGGGGTCTTTGGATCCAATCCAAGGCAGGGTAGCTGCAGACACCGTGCTCTCCGTGGATGTGGCTACTTTGCTCCCCTCCACTGAGGCTCTCCTCCTTGGAGCTGCATTTATCCCCAGACCAGAGCTGCCGGTCCCAGCCAGCTATCCACTATGGCATCAGCCACTGGGGAAGCCAGGCCAAACCCACGTAGAACTATGTTTTGCCTTAACAATCACCAAATGAGAGTAAAATCCTTTCTTCCTTCCAGAGTTGTGATGAGGGAGACCAGGTAATGGCCTTGGAAATGTTCCACCACCCCAGGGTCTCTGGAGCTCAAAACAGACTCTGTTTGAAGTGACCATAGAGCCCAGGATGCGGGGTGACTCCAGTGCCTGCCTGTTGCCTGGCATAACTGTGACTATGACTAACAATTATGAATGTAAGACTCTCAAAAGTGTCCCAGTTTAGACAATGAATCATACTATCTCCCTATCTATGAAGCATTTGCTGCCAAGGGGCTGAGAGAATGGGCCCCTTTCCTGCCTCTGCCCCCACGAGCCCCAGCTCCCACACCCACCAGTGCAAGAAGAGGGGTGGGGTTGGTGCGCTGTTGGCAGCCCCTGGGCCGGGGTCCCAGCTCCCAGGTACACAGGCAGGCAGCATTTTGCTAGATCAAAGCAATTATTAGTAGACACTATTTTTAGCAGGGCAGTGTCGCAGCGCCTGGATTAATTGCAATTATACATCAATCCTTTAAGGTTTTATTCCATCAGTTATGGACAATACCAGTCATGTGCTTAGCCTGCCTTAACCCTTTGTGGTTTGAATTTCTTGGCACAGAGGAGTCTGTAACCATGGAGAGGGCTGAAGATCAGAATATATTTACTACTGAATCATAGTGATTTGGATGTCAAGTTCAGGCTTTCCTGCTTATAAAGCATTTCTTGTACATGTTCCTGTCTGACCCCTGGGAGATGAGGAGAGCCATTCCCATCTCACAGGCAGGAAAAATGAGTCTCAGAGTATTTAAGCCAGGGAGTCACCCAATGCATCAAATACTGCATGTCTGCCAGGCAGAGCTGCCTTGTACCTTGAGCATTTCAAGTAGACTTACTGAGAGGAAGAAAAAGCAAAGAAAGAAATGTCAAGAAGAATGAGTCCATGGTAGAAAAATATACAAATGTGGAGACCCAGAACCTTCCTTCTTTACCCAGGAGCACTTCTTACATGGAGTCGTGGTGGCAGGTCCCACAGGCGCAGCTCAGTGTTGAGATGGGAGAGCTAGAGGAACACCTGGGTCTTTGTCTGGGCTCCTGCCCAGCATCATGTGTGCCTTGCACTGGTCACAAAATGGGGAAACTGAGGCACCAAGCAGAGGACGGCCAGTCTATGACTGAGCTAGCCAGGCCACAGCAGAGAGAGAACGAGGGCCTTTCCCTCCACTGGCCTCTTGCAGGGAGCTGAGGGGCTGTCTGAGCAGCTCTCCTGTGGGAGCGTTTGCTGCTTTCTCTCTCCCATTTCTCTCTTGCCTCCGCCCTCCTCTCACTCTCTTCACCCACATTTCTTCCCTCTGGCACTATTTCTGTGTCCTGTTTTCTGGGTTTAAGCTTGTCAACTAAAGCTTCTAGTTCTGAATGAAACTCACTATGCTGATCCCCAAAATCCCACAGTCCTGGGGTCCACCAGGTGGTCACTGTAGACTCTGGGCCGGGTCAGGTCCTCTGTGTCTCTCTGATGCCTCCCCAGTCCCCTTTCCTTACACGGCACCTAGCAAGTATGACACAGAGAGGGAGAGAGAGAGAGAGAGAGAGAGAGAGAGAGAGAGAGAGAGAGAGACAGACAGACAGACAGACAGACAGACAGACAGACAGACACAGAGAGACAGAGACAGAGAGACAGAGATTGAGAGAGAGGAAGAGAAAGAGATTGAGAGAGAGGAAGAGAGAGAGATTGAGAGAGAGAAAGAACACCAAATTCCGAAGGGTGCGGAGCATCAAACAGAATCACTGCTACTACAAGCCTCATCGGTCAGGTCATGAACAGCACCTAGAACTGCAGAGAAAATCTGAGTCACCTTTAATTTCCTCATTCCACTGACTAAACAGATACTTATTTGTTTAGAAGCCATTGTTTGAGCCTCTAAACATAACAGATGTGATCAAAGACATAGGGAAACAGAAATGCAGCCAACCCCGCCTCCAGCTCCTCGCCCTGGAGCAGCTCTAGCTGCTGGAGCCCTGAAACGGGAAAGGTAGAAGAACAAATGATGCTTGAGGGGAAGACCTGTCCTTGAGCCCACAGCTGCTTTCAAAGCCTCCCACAGAAGTGGCTCTGAGGGTCCCTGGGCCAGAAGAGGGACGCAGGGCTCCCAGGCAATCCCCATAGATAATGACACACTCAGCCTTGAAATGCGGAGCAGAGCAAAGGGGAAAGACAAGAGCCAGATACTCTGATATCGCTCCACACAGATGTCACGGCTTCTCCAAATCAGCTGCCTCTTGTCCCTTGGGGCCAGGTGGATGGGGGCGTAGACACAGGGGAGTGATTGGTTCCATTGAAGAAAGGCAGCTGGTCTCAACCAGGGTTGTGCCTCCTGGGGAGCCCGGTGTGCTGGGACCAGAGAGAAAGGTATTCCTGCAGGGCTGGGAAAGGCCAGGCAGTCATGTACCTTCTTCCCGGAGGACTCACCCTTCTCCCTCCAGCTTCTACCAGCTGCTGAGCCAGTCAGGTGGCCCTTGGTGGATGGACAATTACAGAACACAGGATGTGGGAACCACAGAGAGGTGGTCATGGGTGCTGAGATATCAGAGCTAGGGCAGGCTCATCTATCTGAAAAACCAGGGTACTGAGGCCTAGACTTGGCCAGGGTCCTACAATCTAACGAGAGCTAGAGTCTAGCCCCCGGATGCCATCCCCGCACTCCTCTGTACTCCAGGCTGATTCCAGAGTGGTTCGCAAACAACACAAGCCCCGCTGCCTAAATCCCACTGCAGTTCCAGAGTAAAGGCGGGTCCCCTAAGCAAGGTGCCTGCATGATCTGACCCCAGGCCCGCTCACACCAGACTCCAGTCATGCTAAGTCACTCCTCACAAGACTCCAAAGCGCACCACATTCATTCTTCTCTGTGCCTTTGCGCATGTTTTCTAGACTAGGAACCACCTTCCTCTTGGCCTTTCACATCCTAGCCAACCTTCCAGACCCAACTGTGCTCACTATCCCCAGGCCCTACCCTCCTCTGCCCCAATAGCCAGTCCTCTCTGGTAGATCATCTAATGCACTAAGTATCCATTTATTCAGTGTGAGCCTGGCGTGTGGGATCAGGTTCTTCCATCTTTCAGTTTCTCCCCAACCCCCAGCAGCTAGCAGCCTGCCTGGTGTGTGAGAAAAATTCCATTAATGTTTGTGGAATTAGTTATCAAATGAAGGAGTGACGATGCCCTGGGCAGCGGTACCTGTGCCTTGTGTCAGGTCCTGTGTTGCTGCTTAACCTACAGAAGGACCAGCATCACAGAGCGTTCTCTTTAACCCCAATGTCCTTCTCCTCTCTTTCCAATGATGAGGGGGTGGCGGGGCTACAGCAGAGATGCATAAGGCAGTGAAGGAGCTAACTCAGGACACCCTAAGTCTCTGAACTGGTCTCTGTGGGCACTCTACTCTGAGATAAGAGACAAGGACAATGGAGGACAGCCCCAGAGACAAAGGAGAAGCTCCAATTCTTCTTAACCTTTAGTCCGTCCCCCTTGATCAAAGAAGTCATCTGCTACCTCTGAGCCTTCATCCTTCCCCTAATCCAGGCATGATCTTTTGTCTTTATTTTCTAGTTAGGATGGGCTTAATCCAAAAGATAGTTTATCAATAAACAGTCCTCTCTAAGAAGCCACTTGTGCCTCCTAGCCACTAATAACCCTCTCCTCTCTCCCTCGAAATCTCAGGTCCCCTTTCCATGGCCAAGCTCAGGATATAAACCATGGGTCTGCCCAGCTACTCAGAACTGACCACCATGTAAATTCTCTGTACTTACATTATTAAATTTGGACTTTCCTTTTACTATTGGCAACTAATTTACTCTGTTCCTTTGTCCAGCCTGTGAAGAATCTCAGAGAAATGGGAGGATTTTCTTTTGACACTCCACAGTGGTGCTCTGTGGGACAAACATCAGATGAGACCCTGGGGGTCACTGGCAGCGGTCATGAAACAGTGATGGCAGTGCGGCCAGGCTGTCACTGAGCAGCTATCAATGAAATAAGCCTGGTAACATGTGGCCACCACCGTTGAGTAAAGGCAATGAGTGGCTCCGGGAAACGGGCTGCACTGCTATCTCCCTGTCACTGCCCCAAGGTCCCCATGCTGGAAGGAATAGAGCCCACAACCCAGAGGACCCATGAATCCCCAGAAGACCCTTTGGGGGCTCTCAGTGATGTGATTTCACAGACCATCTTACTTACAAATTCTGTTTTCCCTCCGCAATGTATGGACAGACTATTCTACCTGGGTTCCTCCCTGATGGGAAGGAAGTTCCCACTGTATCCAGATGACAAGGATACCTGACCTGGGGGTCCTACATGGGTGACCAAGGGCTGGTTGGCTATGGAGAATGTTCCACCAGGAGGGTCACCAGGCTGAGCCTGCTCTTGGGGAAACTGAGGGCTCCCTGCCACATGCCTGGGGTAGCCCAAGCCAGCAGAGCCTCGGGCCTTCCCAAAGTCACCCCCGAAAGCATTTCCGGAAGCCTGGCCACCTGTAGAAGTGTTTTGAAGGATGGAGTGCAGAGACAAACACAGACGGGCCACAGAGCCAGTTGCCGCATACCACAGCTGCCTAGGCAGCGTTGGGCAGGGATCTCAGGGCACCTCAGGGGCACGGGGCGCTGGCTCCAGGGGAGAGAAAGGCCAGCCAGGCAGGGGCAGGTCATAGGGGTTGGAGGGTGCAAGAGGGAGTGCAGGGGCTTCTGGAACTCAACCTGGAAACCTGGCAGGAAAGGCGCTGGAAACTGTGCGTCTCCGTTTGGTTTGTCTATTTGTCTCTTGTAATTTATCTAGCACTTCCTGAAAGGTCACTGGGTGGCAATTTCAATAATGTAAAATTTGAAGAGATGCTCTAAAAGAAATGTACAAATTTCACAGGTTTGTGCTGGCTTAGAGGTAATCTATTTTATTAAAAGCATCTATTTTGAGTGCGCGTTGGATAGGATTTGGGGACCGATTGAGTAGAGATCTGAAAGGCCCTGAGCTATTAAAAGATCCAATGTTTGGGGGTGGGGGGCCTAAAAAGAAATAAAATCAAAGGCATTTGCGAAGGTGCGGCTTGTGGATGGAGGAAAAAGTGGCGCGGGAGATCACAAAATGCCTTGTCACCCTCCAATTTCCCAAGCGGGAAGCCGAGTAAGAAAGATGCTGATTAAAGGCAGAAGGAAGGCTTCCCACTTCTAGTAGTCTCACAGGACCCTTCTGGCTTCCCTCTCACAGCTCCTCATTAGCTAAATTCCATCTTTGTCATTCAAAGGGAATAAACAAGGAACAAATGCCTGAGGGGAGCAAGTCCCTAGGTCTGGACAGGAAAAAAAAAGGGTTTCTACAAGCCAACACCTCATCCCAAAGCCCCAGACAGAATTCTCCATTTCTCTCCAAACACAAGCCATTTCCTTCCCCTCCACACCATGATGCACAGCTTCCTGTCCGACAGCTGAGGAATCCGGGGGATGTGTCTTCCCTCACAGCCTCTGCCTGGCGTTGACAGAGCCTCCAACTTGCCAGGGGTCAGAGCTGAGTGCTTCAGAGACCACACCCTCCCCGCTCTTTCCCCACCACACCCTCCCCCCACCCACAGTCCCCAGGCAGCAGGAGGGTCACCAGATCCAGAAAGGATGTAGCCCATGCCAGTATCTTGAGCCTCTGTCTCTTGCAGGCTTTCTTGAGGACCAGTACCTCCATCCCCAAAGCCACCAGGAGATTCATGGGAGTCCTCATCCCAAGCCATCCAACCCAACTCCTTCCAGCTCCCCTGGGGCACCCCCTTTTAATCCTGAGCTGCCTGGGGACTGTTAAGGAGCTGAGGCTTGTGCTGGGCTGCAGAGGGGGGCCAGAGCTGGTGAGGGAGGAGCTTTTCTAGCAAAAAGAGTCCACTTCAGGGTCACCCCTCAAAGCAAACCCACCTAGTAGTAGCAATGAAAACCTCCCAGACCCCACAGTAAATGGAATGAGAAAGGGGCTGGGTGACATGTGAAAAAAATAATCACCTCCCCAAGTGTCTACACCATCTCCTTTAGTTCCCCATAAATGCTGTGATGGTGGTTCCCAATTTCATAGCTCATTAGTATTAACTGGGGGAGTATTTTTAAATCCTGACACCCAGGCTGTACCCCAGACCCAGACCAACAGTATCAGGTCCAAAGCAGGAAGCCAGGCATAAGCAATTTTTAAAGATTGTCCACAGGGAATGGAGGGGGCACCCTGGTGGAGTAGTGGTCAGGTCAGCTGCCTCTGGCAGAGTTCAGTCCATGTTCATCCCAAGGACCCAGGTTCACATCCTGGGTGCATGGGAGAGCAACCAAAGTGAACAACGAAATAGAATGTAAAAATTCTTCCTCCTCTCTCTTCCTGCCTGCCTGCTTGCTTTCATTGCTGTCTGTATCTTTCCTTTAAACAAAAATTTTTTCCCAGGTGATTTCAAAATGTAGCACTGTTTAGGAACCTCTGAGGTGGATGCTATTATTACTCTCATCTTCTTCTTGAGGAAACTGACACTCAGAGAAGTTAAGTCACTCAACTAAAGTCACACCACTTACAAGAAATGGAATCGGGACTATAGTTCACATAAGCCCCCTTACTCCAAACTTTTGAAGTCTTTCAGATTCACCAGGTACTGCCCTCCCAGCCCCTCTCACCCCAATTCAGAGCATCCCCAGACAGCAGCAGGGACCACAGGCAGGTCTCGGGAGCTGCGTAAAAGGGCTGTCCGGATTGTGTTCCTTCCTCACCTGACCTTCCATTTAAATTATCTAAGAGGGTCCTGGGAGAATGGCCAGGTATGAGGAAACACAGGCAGATTTTATAGGTGGTGAGTGAGATCTGGGGAGGGTGGAGCCCAGGAGGCAAGAGATGGGAGACTGGTCCTGCTCAGAACCAGAAAGTCAGGGCACAACTTGCTTCTTCACTGACTATGCCAGGGTGTCCTCTGGTGAACACAGGTCCTTCCAGCCCTGTCCTCCACCTGCAGAGAATTCTGGCTGCTCTGAAGGCAGCCCTGTTCTTGGGTCTGAGCAGATGTGGGTGTAGAATCAGCTGTTCCTCAGGCCCACAAGTTCAGGCACCCACAGACTGGCTCTCAGGCCACCTGCCAAGCATATGGGCTGAGGAGGAGGGCCCTGGTGGCCTGCCCCAGTCACAACCCCTGAGCAGGACTTGCACAGTGTCTGTCGCCCCACCTCACAACCCCCTAGTGGGGCAGGAGTGGGTGAGAGTATATGGAATTACCCTGATCACCTGAAAGCCCCCCTCCCCATCCCAGCCCTGCAGCCTGCACTGGCCTCTTCCCAAACGCCAGGCAGAGTCCGGTGTCCCTTCTGTGTTCATTCAGGTGTCATCCCTCTGTGTTCATTCAGGTGTCACCCCTCTGTGTGCCTTCTCGGGTCCTCCCTGGCATCATTAAATCCCTTGTGTTACTTCTGCTCCTCGTCCAAACCTCTCTCCTTGCTCACATCTCACTTCCCCATGCCCACCATCTGCTCGCACCTGTCACCGGGAAACCCTCAGGGGAAGGGTCGGGGTTGCAGTCAGCAGGCACTGAAGCATCATGGTCAGGAGGTTGGGCTTTGGAGGCAGAAGACCTGGCCTGCGCCCTGCTTTGTGCCTCACTGGCCTTGTGACCATGACTTAACTTACTCATCTGAAAAATGGGAAAGGAGAGCAGGGACTTCATATCATTGTAACCATTCCATGAGAGGGCGCATGTGTACAAGTGACTTCACCTGGGGCCTGCCTCGGAGGGTAGGGCCTCAGGAAAAGAGAGCTCTGAGAGCATTTTAACTCCATGGTCCTCGGGCCCAACATAGCACTACACACTTAGTAAGTATACTGAACTGAGCGGAGCCTCGGGTAGTTTGCAGCCCAGCAGAAGCAAGCCCACCCTCAGTCAGGGCTGGTCCCTACAGGCACCAGGCGGAAAAAACAAGAAGCTACTCTTGCCAAAGATGCAGCAGTGCCTTTCAGAGAAGCCAGCTGCCAGATACCCGGCCCATGCCAGCCCACCTCCCCAGCTGCTTCCAATACCCCTTCAGCCTAAGCCTCCCAGCCCCAGGCTTCCAGGCAGCACCCACGGGGGTCAGGTCTCAAGAGTCCTCAGTCCTCATCTTGACCCTCATGGGGGAACATAGGGTGAGCCCACTTACAACCAGAGGCCAAACTCTTCAAAGCAATGAGCAGAAAGGTCCAGAGAGAAACGCGGGAGGTCAGGTGTGGAGTTTCCGGCGTCGCATTCTCACCCTCACTTCCCAGGGCCGCAGAAAGCAGCACTTGACAACAGTTACAATTCCAGACGGTACTTAACGAAGCCCACCACCTCGGCAAGACAGATGCTTGGAGAAATAATGACCCGGGGGACTTCTCAGAGAAAGCTGTCTGTACACGGAGGGACGACTGTGAGATTTAATGAAGCCAGTTCTGCATGAGAGGCAGGCACAGGGCTTGTGCCCCTTTCAGTGACACTCCACTAGCGGGCGTCATGCTGTGTAGACAGCCAGCAGAGGGACAGGCTGAGGAAGTCACCCTGAGGCCCAGGGCCAGCAGAAGGAGGAGGAAAAAGCATGTGTCCCCCACTCCACACAGATGGGGCAGGCATCCTCACCTCCCTCCAACCCCCTCCAGCCCCTCATTATGCAAATCAAGTGACTACATCATTTGCATAATGCATGCATTATTAGTTCAGGCTTTTGTCAGGCTTTCAGACTTTATAAAGCAATTTTGTTATCCTTGATAGAGACTAAAGAGTCAAAGGGAAAGATCTTCTGTCCTTTTCTTATTAAACATAAAAACAGACTAAATCTTAAATTTGGGAGCAAGTCTATGAGAGACATGAAGTGACCTACAAATTGGATACATGGCCAAACACAGGACTGACATGTGACCAAGAGCATAATGGACCTGGGTGCTGAGCACTGTCACATCAACTGTGTCCCTTACCCCTCAGACCATGGAGTCGCTCTCCTCAAGGAGGTTAAGTACGCTGACATGCTCATTATTAGGGTGACTTGGGGCTCCTTGGTGATGCAGGAACTACGAAAGCCCCATTATGCACATGAGTCGCTTCTTCATACTCGACAAAGTGCTTCCCTCCACTCCTGCCCAGCTCCCACATAAACCCATCAGTTTGGAAGGGCCACCTGCTTACCCACACCTAAGGGATGAGGCGATGGGTTCCCAGAGCAGTATAAGTTACCCCTCTAAGATCAAATGCAGGTTCTCCATGCTCTTTCCATACCAGGGATGGCAAATTCCTTGCCCACTTCTCCATCCTTCCTTGCCCAGGACAGACATCACCAATCAAGCACAGCCTTCTTCCCACCAAGCTCAGATTGCACCTCAGAATCCTCAACACAGCTGGGGTGGATGCTGGTATCAACTGTTGTGAACTGACATCCAGATAAAACCTGTTTGTGCTCCTGCCCTCTACTCTGCCAAATCTCCGCATCCAGCCAATATTGTGCTGTGCCATGAATTTCTGGGAAGTGCCTACAGGCTAAGCTTAGCCTGGTTGCTCAGTCCCCAGAGCCCCCAATGGCCACCTGTCAGCCTGCTCACTGGTTCCAAATAGGCTCTAAATGTAACCAGATGTACCTCTTCGGGAGAAGATCCAGAAAAGGGACTGCCACTCCCCCAAGTCCCTGAGGTTCCTCTCCCCTCAATGCACCACACAGGACACTGAGGCCCATTTCAGCAAATGCATGTCTACTCCAGACACAGCAGGGACCGAAGTGCCTGGTGCCTAAACAGACCGGGCTTCACTGTTCCCTGGCAAGGGGCCCTCCCAGGGGTTCAGGCAGAATAGATGCAAAATGCTGCCAGATCCCCTAATACTACATATTGCTCTGGGGCCCAGGGCTTGACAAGCTCCAGGGACACACTCTCCTCCTTGTACATCTGTCAAGTTCTCCAGTTTAGAGAGATGCTGCCACGGCCCTGAGGAAACGCCTTAAATCATGGCCATAAACCTTTTAAGTGCTCCCACGACCCTCACACACACCCTTACCGGGCAAGCCTTCCTGCCCTCCCCAAGTCCCCCCAGCTCCTGAGCCCCAGAGCAGCCCTGGCCTCCTCTCCCTACCCTGAGTGGAGGAGCCAGCTCCTTCTGGAAGGATGGAGAGCAGCCAGAGAGCAGGGTGGCACAGCACCCACACAAGCTGGCACCAGCCACCAGCCTGGGGGACTTTCCTTCTGAAACCCAGAGTTCAGCGTTGGCATCCTGCCAGGCCCAAGGGAGCTGGAAGACAGGGCTTCCTGCCGTGTCCAAGAGCCCACGCGAGGCACATCCTTCACCTTCACACTTCCACGCCCAAATCTCATCGCCCCTACACTACCCTCCCATCCCGGGATGTCCCCAGGGTGCCTGACCTACACCGCCACTTTGTCGTAAATGAACACTCTCCAAACCTCTGACACACACAAACTCACAGACACACGCAAACGCACACACACCCCTTCCACCACGGAACACCACTGCCGTTAGGAGGCTACAGCCGGGCTCTCAAGGGCCGGGTCACATTTCAGGGGAGGAGAGAGCAGAGGAACATTGGAAGTACAGCCGGTCTTCACTGTTGGGGTCATAAAGGCATGGGGGGCTACCTGGGGGTAACCCTGCTGTCTTCCTACTGTACTTACTCAAAGAGAGTGTTAATGCGTACATATATGGCCATTTAACCCAGTGTGGGAAGCACTGGAGGGCCTCCCAAACCCAACCTCCCATGCCCACATACGGGTAAATCCACGAAGACAAAAGTTCATCCTGTTAGCAAGTGACGCTGGCAAGACTGTTTGCCTGCTCCCTTCACTGCCCACCCCAGGGCCCTGGCCCATCCTCCACCACCCGCTCTATTCCCTACGCCACCTTCCCTTCACTCACTCACCAAACATTGGCTGAGAGCCCCTCCAGCACTCCGAGGAGGGTTTTCCCGCCTTCATTTCCTGGGATCCTCCTGACCACCATGCCAATTTATGCACAGGGGACACTGCCCGGCAGAGAACCTCAGTCACACTGGGAGGGACGGCAGAGCCACAGCAAACATCAGTCAGTCACTGCTCCCCAACCCAGGGCGGAGAAGCGTGAAGGCCACGATGAGGCCTGCCTCCCCAGAGCCCCCACTGCTCCCACATCATCCCTGCCCTTGGCCTCCAGCCGGTTCAGACCTTCACTTCTCTACATCTGGTGCAGCAGTCTTCTAACCAGACTCTCTGCTTCGACATCCTCCTTTAGGGATCCAGCCTCCGCTGTGTCTTGATCACGCCTCTGCTCTGCTCAAATGCAGCAAAGTGCAGTCTCCTCAGCCCACAGCACAAAGTCCCCACGAGTCCCTGTCCAGTCTTCTCCTAACACCTCCATAAAAACCGACTTCCTTTGTCCCTCCCAGCTTTGGGCGCCTGCCCCAACTGCCCCTTCAGCTCAGACACTCTTTCCCTTTGTCTCATAAAGCCTGACGTTGCTTCAAAGCCCAGCCAGACCCCTCCTTCCTCTGCAAAGACTCCAGACATAGAGTCACAGGCAAGGTGCACCCTTGTGGCTTAGGCGATTGAGGTGCTGGTGTGTGGACCATGTAAAGCCCAAGGTCCCGGGTTCAAGAGCTGCGGCTGAGGTGAAAAGCCAAAAACATGAACAACTAAATAACTAAAGATGTTTCCTCCTCTTCTCCCTTCCTTACTCTAAAACAAAAATTATTTAAAACATAGTTGCAGGTGCTGTCAACATGACCTTGATCTCACTAGCACAACTGTGACACCGGCGTCTCCTCAAATGGGCCAGCCCTCACGTGCACATCCTCCATCCCTATGCCCCGCACACACATTTTTGGAGCCAGTGTCTGGCACAGAGAGGGCATGGTTTTTGCACAGACTGTCCTCAGAGTGTCAACACACTGACGTAGACCCCTCCCCAACAGTGAATCCTGTCTTTCTCTGGGGCAAGTCTTGTGCGCAGAACAAATTCTCATCTTCTCAAGGTGGCCACTGGGGATCCAGGCCCACTCATCCTGAAAGGATTCTAGTGATGCCCAGGCTGGCGGGCGCGCTCCGCTCACTCCCTGCCAGGAAAGCTGCCACTCAACCCGCTTTGTCTCCCACTCACACGGCACAGAAATAATAGCCCGGCATTCTCCTGCAAATTCCATCTCCAAATGGAGACGTGAGCTCCACCTGTTCAGGGAAACACAAAACATGAAGCAAGGTGGAGCAGGCCTGGTTGGAGAGCCTCGTGGCCTCACACAGACCATCGGGGTCTCCTGGGGTGGAAGGCTATAGCCCCGCATACCGTGCTGACTGAGAATCTTCCCAACACTGGCTCCTGCTGAGTCCCACCATTGTGGAGACTCACTGTCCCATTTACAGACGAGGCCTCCAACAACAAAAGCCACTGTGGCTAGAAGCAAGGAAAGCATCACTGAGTCAGGACTTAAAACGCAGTTCTCCTGACTCCTGGCGACACGAGGCTGTCCAGAGGAAGAGGTGACGGAGAAGGGGCTCTGACGGTGCACTGGCTGAGAGAAAGCAATCTCTCTGTGTTCTCATTTGCCCTCACAACAGGCTGTGGGAATGAGTCCTCTAAAGCAGGTCTCTCAACCTCAGTGTCGGCGAGTCTTTTGTGAGGACAGCCCTGTGTCACAGGATGTTCAGCAGTACCCAGCCTCTCCCCATAACATCCCTTCCTAGCTGTGAACAACCAAAAGTTCTCCAGCCATTGCTAACTGCCCCGCTAGGGAGTAGGAGAGGCCCACTTGAGAAGCCCTGACCTAAAGGCAGAGAATTGGAGACAGGTTTCACAAGAGGGGAGACCTCTATGCCACCCCCACTCTCCCATTCAGATAGAAGCTTCTTTCTCTCCTACTCAGCCTGCTCGGCGGGCATCCTCACCCCCACGCCAGTTCACAGCTTCCCTTCTGCTCCGTCTCCCTTCACTCTGGGGGCAGAACCGACCTGTGCATGGGCATTCCTCACCTTTGGCATGGGAGAAGAAAGGATTCAATATTTACTGAGAGTCCACATTTACTAAGTTCAAGTCACTGGGCTGAAGTCACTCATTAACATAGATTCACAAAACTCCTACAAGGCAGGCACCGTCATGCCCATTCAACACATAGGAAAATATACTCAAAGATTAGATCACTCAAGCCCCACAGCCAACAGGGTCCGGATCTGAGCCAGATCACGGTCTAGGATGCCACAGTGGGGGACTCTGGTCGACGGGTTCAAAGACCCTCACACCCTCCAGGCCTAGATCCCAATCAAACACACCAGGAGGGTTGGGAGAAACTTACAGGCCCCTCCTGCCTCCTTCCTTCACGCTCCTCCCCGCCACAGAGGGGACAGGCATGGCAGCTCCCTGTGTGGTCCCTGACACTTTGGGTTCAAACAGCTGGTGACATTATTGGTGAGGTGAAGTTGGGGATCCCCAGTTCTGAGTCCTTGAGAAGGCTACTCACCTCTTCCTTAATTCCTGTGCCCCGCCACCCCACACACATCCCTGCAGAATCCAAGTACTGGAAAATTAAGAATGCATGCCTTAGAGCTTGGTATCATTTCAGTAACTTCCCATTAAATCAGACTTCCAGTCATGCTGGGGAAGCTTTTGACCATTTATGACCCTTTTTATTCATTGAACTGTTCTGGGGTCAGCCCAGGGCTGGAAGATTTGACCTTGAAATGTGAACTGACACAGAAAGGCCTAACAACTTCCAGTTACCTTCAGGGAGTGAGAGCAATGATACCGGAGACACAGAGAACTCTGAATTTTTTAAAAACATGACCAGCTGTGCCAGGGGTTGCCTCTGGAAGGGGTTGGGGGCATCCATCATGGCACAGGGACCAAGGCAGATGTCTCAGACCCAGGCGCCGTTCTCTGCCCTCTCACAACCTCTGTGGCCCGTGTTACCCAATTACAGTAAAATGTGCAGCCTGCAAAGCTACCCAGTCCAACTCCAGGCTCCCATCTTCCCCACAAGAGCGCTTCTCCCACAGTCTTATTTCAATGAACAGAATTCCACCCTTGTATTTGTTTAGGCTGAAGTCTTGGCCTCATTGCAGATTTCCCTTTCTCTCTCCACCTCCCGAATCCAACACATCCAATTCACCAGGAATGCCTTCCTTCCAAATATTCCAAGCATCCAACCACTCCTCACCTTCTCCCTTGCCTGGGCTGACACCGCAGTCTCTTAACTGGCGCCGGGCTGTGCCCTATCCCCTTGTCTCTCCCCATTATTGCAGCCAGAGCCATCTGATTAGAATGGAAATCAGATATTCTCACTTCTCCACTCAGAGGCTTCCATCTGCTCCCATCTCACCTGGGGTAAAAGCCAAACTCCTCACAAATGTCTGCAAAGCCCTGCAGAGATGGTCCATCTCCTCTCTGCCTTCACACACCCCCAGGCTCCCCCAACACTCCCCGTCTCCCATGGAGTCAGCCTCTCGGGTCTCCTCAATGCACTGTCTGGTAACAGCTGTCACTTGACCACTGAGCCGCTACAATATGGCGATGCACAGAAATTGCAATGTATTTTACCACTGTGAATTTACATTAAAACACTGAGACTCCATTCTCTCCTCGGAAAACTCTTTAACATATTTTCTGATGCACCTGCTGGCTCAGGTGTTCAGCCCATGCCTGGAGCACAGTCCACATATGGCCCAAGGACCCAGATTCATGGCCCAGAAACTGGGGAAATAACTAAAATGGACAACTAAATAAATAAAATACCTTCTTCCTCCTCTTCCTTCCTGATTGCTTTCTTTCCTGCCTGCTTTCCTTTATTTTGGGGGATATATATATATATGTATATATATATATTATGTATATACATTACATATATACACACATAACATACATGCACACACACATTTGCAACAACTTGGGCGAGTCTACCTTTTTTCAATGCAAATTTTATGAACTCTAAAGGCAGACTAGGGATTTCCAGTGAAGATTTGGTGTCCAACTGAGGTGTGCTGTGAAGGTGCACACAGACATAGTCTGAAAAGGAGAATGTAAGTTCTACTCTGACCATTTTTTACATTGATTACATGTTGAGATGATCATCTAAACTGCCTGAGGTTAAATAAAGAATACTGCTAACACTAATTTCATATTTCTGCTTTTACTTTTATTGATATGGCTACTAGATCGTTTAAATTCCATGTGGCTCGCGCACTATCTCTGTTGGACAGACAGTGACAGGATAACCAGACCCGGTGACTTCCCATTGTTCTCTCTAGTTCCCCAAAGGCCCACTCCCTAAAGATCTTTCTTCAGTGGGACTTCTCAGGGAAACCTCAAGGTTTCCCCCAAAACTCATTTAAAATGAGTCTCTTCCCTCAAAACTCCCTGCATGTCCATCTTGGCTTTAATTTTCTTCATAGCATTTATCACCATCCAACATCATTGATTTACATAGCTTAGTGTCCATCTAAAATGTGCATTCTCGGAGGTCAGGGATTTTTATCTCTGGTGGTTTTTTCCCACCTAGATCTGTGCTGCCCAGAACCACCCTGGCACACACTAAGAGCTCAGCATCTATTTGTTGGATGAATGCAATTCTCCTTCTGCCTGGGCTCCCTGTTGGGCCAGAAAGTTCTCAGGGGCAGCACCAAGCACAGAGCAGGCGCAGAAGGGCACGCTGCACTGTTACTGGGACCGTGGGAGAAACCGAGGCAGCCTCACTGAGTCAACCCCCAGAAGTGCAAGTACTGAGGGTCCTTGAAAGGGACTTGAAAGTCCTTCCCTACTACCTACACTCCTCTCCCTGTGTCCCAGAGAAAGCTGCCCATCAGCCCCACAGCCATGGGGACTGCAAGGAAGGTACATTTCCTTTCCTTCCCATTGATTTTTATTCTCCTAGTGAGTAGACAAATCTGTTTCTCCTCTGCCAGAAGGCCTCCAGCCATGGCTACTTACATTATAGTAATTAAATCCCTGCTGCTAGGAGGGTTCAGGAGCTGAACAGGCCTCATGCCAAGGGCTGGCCTGCAGGGAGGAGGCAGCAGGGAGGGAGGCTGGCCAGAGGAGGCTTCTCAGCTGTCTTCTGATAGTGAGAAAATCCACTTAGCCACAGTGCCTACGAACTGAGATAAAACCTCCCCCCAAAATGTGCACATTGACCAGCCAAGCCTTTCTCTGTTCACTCCTTAATCCCACTGATCCTCAGGAAACTCCCACAAAATGGCCAGCAGAGGAATTATCATCATTATTATCACCCTCAACCTCAATTCTCCCATTTTTCAGAAGACAAAACAGAGGCCCAGAAAGTACATTCCCTACTCCTTATTCAGGGATTCTCTCTTTACACACAATTTTTACTGGGGCTCAGTGATGGCCCCACATCACACACTTTATATACAGGCATGTGTTATTTAATTCCCACAAGTGCCCCCAGAAAGAAGGTTCTGATTAACCTCCAGGAAACAGAGTAACTGCTTGAAAGCAATTTGCCCAAAGACACACACAGTAGGTGATGGGGCTGGGGTTTCAGACCTGTCCAGTGTCAAAGCCGGACTACACAGCCCAAGTGTACATGAGACTCAAGGGAAACAACAAAGCGAGGTGAGATGAACCTGCGGGAAACAGAGGGTAGAGACCAGGCAGAAGGAACGGGAGACTCCGCTTCAGGTTTGTGGGTCAAATCGGGCCCACGAGTGTGTGGTTTTGTCTCCTTTAAAACTCATCATACCTGTCATTACTCATTTAACACCAGCCTCCCCCACCAGCCTATGAGCTCCCTGTCTTGTTGGGGGATGAACCCCCAGAGCCAACTAGAAGCCTGGCACCTGTCTGCCCTCCTGAGTGGTTATCGACAAAGTGCAGAGGTGTCTCCAGGGCAAAACTTGCAGAGGGACCCATAGAGAGGAGGGACAGAGGCACCAAGGTTTGCAGGAAAGTGGGATGCTGGTCAGTTCAGGCAGACAGAGGACCCTGCGAGGGGTTGGGAGGCAAAGTAAGGGGCTCAGTTTTGAGTCTGTGTTGGCATTTTTCAGAGCATAGCAGGCCCTTGAATAGATGTGTCGTTCAAAATGGATTCTTTAGAATACAGATGAGAAAAAACAATCCCAGCCAGTGCTGCACAAAACGCCATTATTCAAGGACCTGCTTTCATTATAGGTCATTTTGTTTAAAGCTGCAGTTTCCAAGAACCTAAGGACAACTTTCATGAGGACTTACTGTAATACGACGAGAAAACAGACGACAATAACACCCCGCGTTTGCCAAGCCCTTTCCCACGTCCTGGCTCTGTCTTCTCTCATTTGCTCTTCCATGACAAAGTGCCCAACCAGGTTGTATACAGTTGGGACAAAAACACCAAGGCACACCCTGCTGACCACTCAGTTGACCCCTGCCCGATCCCGGGAGACCACCCTCAGCCTCAGCCTCAGAAACCCACTCTCCGGCCACTCATCCAGGGCACCTGGGGCTTCAACAAACCTCTAAACTGTCATCCTCCCCTCCCTGGCTCCATCCGCCCTCCTTCCAGAGCCCAAACCCGCCACAAGGCTCTGGACAGTTGGGGGGGGGGGGCGCGCTCGTAAAGGGGTGGGTGCGAGCTGCGAGACAGCATGAATTGTCTTTTGGCTTAAAAGAACCCCAGCCAGGAGGTAATCTGCAAAGGCACATCTGCCACACAGGGTATCTCACTGGCTTTAGGGATTTGAGGCCCTGAGTTCAAATCCCTACTATCCCACTCCCTGGCTGTGAGAAGTGGCAAGTCACCTAACCTCTCTGAGCCTTGGACCAGTCATACCTAAAACAGGGTCTGTGGTGAGCGCTCAGTGAGTTGAGGTGTGTAGAAGCACATAGCAGGCCCTTGATAAATGTTCCTTTTCTAATCCCCCCCATCTTTCCCTTTTTTCATTCCTGAATAAAACTCAGTATTGCTTTGGAGTCATTTTTCATGGAAAGGGAAAGGCATTTCTATTTTGTGAGCGCAGTGTGTTCTCCTGAGCTGCCCAGGACAGAAGCATTATAAACGATCTTCTCCACCCTCGAAGAAACCCTCAGGACTCAACCTCCATCCTGGACTTGCTCTCCGCCACATCAATTCCATTGATCTTTCCACTGCCTGCACGCAGCATGGACCCAGACTGGTATCTCATGCCAAAACGTCCTCCCACCAGATCAGCGGCATGACTCCCCTGGGAGCTGGGGACAGCATCCTGGCAGAGCTGAGTGCCAGATTTGGCGGGAGAAAGGGGGCAGGGAGTTATGCGTCCAACTCTGAGAGACCATGGCCACCAAGCTGTTGGAAGAAACCACCAAAACAAAGCCTGTTGCTGACCCGCATGGACCAATAAGTCCCTGAGGCCAGGTTTGCACTTACGGATCCTCCGCCAACTCCCTCAGCCAAAGGAATAAGAATTCCACTTTCCAGAGAAAGAGGCAACAGCTCAAGGCCATAGGTAGGGTCTGAACCCAGGCCTGTTTGAAAGTTTGAGCTCTTTTTGGAAATACCGGTGGAGACCAGCACATTTCATTGAGGAGAAATCCTTGCAGCTGACTTGAATCCTTAAGGGCACAGAACTCTGTATTCCTGGAGCCTGGGATAGGGCTCGACATACAGCACGTGTTCCATGGGATGAAAACCTGGAATTCCTGGATTCCTCGTTCACTCTTGCCACTACAAAGCTGGAGGTCATGGACAAGTCACATGACTTCTCCAGGTCCTGGGTCCTATACAGAGGACAGCCCAGGCACTGCCTGTTTCACCAAGGTTTGGGGGATGTCTGCGCAGGAGCCACGCCCATGAGCCACGCCCACTCCGGCCCATGGAGCTTGGCCGTTCAGGGGGCTGATGGGGCCACACCACCACTCCCAGAAGAGGCTTGTCTGGCTCATCCCACAAATCCATCCAGCTCTAAGTCCCTCCAAGGGCAGTAGCCCACGCAGAGCAACATGCTCACCCAAGGCCTCATCCAGGAGGAAAGTAACATCACCTGTGTCAGTGGGTCTGGGCAGTCCCACAAGGATTAGCCAAGCCAGCCAACCTCTGCCCAGTGAAAGCCAGAAAAGAGAGAAAACGACTAAGTCCCAGTGTGTAACATTCCAAAATCTTCTTAAAAAGAACAGTCTCTACAAGTGGACCCATATAAGGATGTGGGAGGTGCCAGCCAGGCCCAGGCACCTGGGGAGTGCCAGCCACCAAGTTGCCCACCTACCCAGCCATGGTCATGATGAATACTCACTGGGTTGGTGAATGCCACTGTCTCTGCTTACGAATGGGGAAACTGAGGCTCGGAGAGTTTGAGTCACTGGTCTTCTAGTCACGCAGCAGCACAGGAGTGGGCCAGAATTAGCCTCCAGGGCAGTGTCCTCCCTGCTCCCCATGGGCTCCTTTCTCAACCAGATCACCTGTTTTCTGAGTGTCCCTGGTCAAGGTCCCCACCTCTCCAGGCGTCTCCACCTATAAGCTCAAGCTAAACACCAAACAAAGGTTTTTGTAGATGACAACTGGCTGGTCGGACATGCAAGAGCTCTAAGGGGTGGGTGCCAGCCCGTTTAGCCTCTGTGGGAGCATCCTTTAAGAAAATGCCCAACAAGCAGACTCAAAAATAACAGATGCCCATTTGCATATTATTTCACACATCATTTGCATGTTGTTCATTTAGTGTCACCACAGGTCTGCTCAGAATTCCACTCTGGCTATCTTGCGACCAGGCCCTGTGAAAAAAATACTGGCCCCCTGCCGCAGGACACACCCCAGTCCCCTCACTTCCCTCCGGTGCCCACTGCGCCTCCTGCCATGGTGCCTGGCGGGGTAGATACCACCTGCTGCAGCAGAAAGGGGAAAGTCTCAAACTCCCATAACACTTTGAATTCAAGAGGGAACCCTGTTGTAAGTCTGGAAGGAAAAGCTGTGTTTTCTTGAAGATGCATCAGGAAAATCCTAATATTGTTCTTTCTGGTTCTGTCCCATGATGGCCTACTTGTCCCTCTCCCAGGGCGCCCCCGGCTCAGCCTCTTTCTGCCTGATCATCATGTGTCCCCCTGACCTTCCTCTGGGCATCTCAGCCTCTGGTCTGGCTCCCTGGGCTTATTTTTATTCTCTTTCCACCTGTCCAATTTGCATGCCCACAACCAATTAACTATGCCCAGGCCACAGACTGCTGACTCTGCAGATAGAGTAACTAGGTCCCCTGAGGGAAGAAAGCTCCAGAAGCCAGGCCAGGCCACCTCCTGGGGACACCCTGCTTGCTTCTTACTCATATAGATTCACGTATGGGACCCAGCCAGACACAGGACAGGTAGCTTGTCACCCGAGATGAAACCTTTTGATGTTACGAAACAAGGGGCATGTTTCAGATGTGCCACCTCCTCCTGAGCCCCCATACACCTGTGTGGAGGGGTGACATGTGCTTGTGCTCCTCCATGTCTTCGAGTAGCTGTGGGTTAACCAGAGCATCTTCTAGCACTGATCTCATGAAAGCAACAGCTGGCAGAGGTCAAGGTACAGGGGCACCCAGTTCCATGCTGGCCATTCCGCTACAGGCTGGGGTTCTGTTTCCCTCTGAACAGCTGAGAAGCAGGTCCTGGGTTCAGCAGAGTCCCCGAGGGTCCACCACTGGTATGTCACCAAGTTAGGATTCGAACTCAAAACTCAGGACTTTAATTATCACATCAGGCTGCCTGTGTCCATTAAGCTCACTTCTGATGATGGGCATGAACCCATCACTGCCTGCACAGATCCTCTCAGGATCTGAGGCCCAGCCCCAGCAACTTGCCCAAGATCCTCTGTCTTCCCTCCCTGTCCCTGCACACCCCACCTGGAGGGAACCCAAGTACCCCTGCTCCCTTCCCTCGCTCGGCTCCCCACCTTCCCATACTCAGAAAAGTCCAGCCTGTGACTCTCTCCCCTTGGTCCGTCTAATCCTTCAGGGGCACCACATATCCTCCCGGGAGCCTCCCGGACAACGTCCTGAGTGACTGCACCTTCCTCTAATGCTCCAGCACCACTCCCAGCAGAAGCAAAGTCTGGTCCTGGAGAAGTGTTGCTGGGTGCAGACCTGACAGCCCTGAGAGCAGAGTTTAAGGACTCGCTGTCTTTGTGATGGAGCATCTACATGTTCATATACAGTAAATATCTGTTCGGCGGGGTCAGAGACAGAGTCTGGCCCTTATTTTAAGCTAGAGACGCAGAGTGGGGAAGGGTCTTAACAAAGGCCACACAAGTCAGAAGAGATGGAAGCACCTACTCAGGGCTCTTTCAAAGCAGAGAGCAGACTTCGTTGTCACTGATGGTCACTAATGACACTACACAAAGCCAGGAAATAGGAACCTGGGACTCAAGGATGAAGGAAGTTCTTGAACCAGGGATGGAGAAACCCTTGAGATTCCTTCACTCAAATCCTTAGGAGAGGTTGGTGGTGGGATTTGGAACAGAGAGACAAGAAGTGCACTAGAGACCTGAGCTCTCCTTCCAGAGCCAACTCTCCTGAGAGGAATACTTGTCGAGAACCACTCAACCCCTCCCTGACCCCCTGTGCCTGGGTTTTCTCATCCCTGAAATACTGAGTGTAAGGCCTCCCAGGGTTATGTGGGGACCCCTGGGAGCAGCATAAAGACCCCTGCGACTTGTAAGGTGCTGGGCCACAAAGGTAACCCTGCACACAGTGCTGGAGAAGGAGAGAGGCCTGAGGCCTGAGCAAGGGAGGGGCCAGAGCTGTGTGCAGAGGGGCTCCCAGCGGGGAGGTTGGCTCTCTGGCAGGAGCCCACACAGCCTAGGCCTTCGCAGGAGGGGCCTGATCTCTCTTGTAACTGCCTATCTGCCCCCATGTCAGCTAGAGGCATCCTAAGGACTGGCTGTGGGCCTGGCCAAGGTCTCACCAGGGACTCAGGCTGCCTCCAGGGACCTAGGGGACACTGGTCTCTCACACCTTCCATCAAGGCCCTTCCTGCCTCTCTCTTTGTAAACTTCCTCTCATCACCACGTAGGCCCATAAGCCATGATTTGTCTCTTTTAAGAATGATAAGCCAGTTATCCAGCAGCAGCAGGCAAAGGGGACGCAAAGCTGGGTACTTATCCCAGGACTCCACATCTTCTGGGCCCGGTGACTTGTCTATAAAGGGGACTGTGCCCACCTCCTCCTTCCAGAACTCTCAGGTGCAGAGCTGGTGCACTGAGCAAATCATCCCTCCCTCCCCTTTCCTGTCACCCAGCAGTGCAGTCCCTGCCCCCCTCCTCCCGCCTTTCTCTCAGATCCCAGCTGAGCTCCTGGGGGTGGCATGGCAGGTGGGGGAGGGGGCACCTAAAAACCCATTAGCCTCCTCCGGACTTTCCTTACCAGAAAAAAAGGCACTAGAATTTTCCTCCCCACAGCTCCCAGGGAACAGCAGGTCTTAAAATTCCCCACCCTCATTATTTAAAGGGGAATAGGTGGCTTTCTTCTTTTTCTCTCTTCCTTGGGGGTTTTGAAAGAAAGAGCAGAAAAACAGCTATGTGCTGGCCTGCCTGCCACTGAGCGTGTAAAGCGGTATTTCGTCAATACACCGCCCCCCCACACCCCTTCTCTCTCACACACACGCATTTTCCCCCAAATATGCTTTACCAACAACTGCCACCAAACCAAGCCTCTCAGTTCTGACTTCATTTCCATCTGGGCCTCAGCTCACTACAGAGGTTACTCAAATTTCTTTCGGTATCGGCGGGGAGAGGGTGCTTTTCTCTACCTTACATTTTTGAAGACCGATCTTGGGGCCATGGCCTTACCAGGCCCCCTTCCCGAAAGTGCAGTGAGACAAATACAAGACCGTGCAGCAGCTTTCTAATTAGTTTGCACCGCAGATAAATGCCCCAGAGATGACGCTAGTGCCCGAGCCATGGGTTACACCGCCTGTGAGGAAGGGAAGTCCGGATGCATTATGAAGTCTTCCCCTGGGACGGTTATAAATAGTGTGATGACACGCAAAGGAGAAGCGTTTATGAAAGCTAGCTGTCCCCTCTGTGGGTTACAATGCTTGACTCATTTGCAGACTGTCCACAAAGGTTAAAAATAAAGTCAGCACCACCCTGGGTGGGACGAGGGCCTCCTTTGCAGGTTCCCAGAACCGCTTTTGTCCTCCGGGCCAAGACACTCCCTGTGACCTGGGGGCCCCTGGCGGCTGACTCTCAAGCCCCGGCCTGTAGCCAATCACTTATATTGGGTCTCTTACCTTCTGCAACCCTGCCCTACGGGTTGTCCCAAGGGAGACCTGCAAGAAGGGGGTCTGTCCTGTGTCTGCTTTCTCAACACATCTGAAATCACAGACACGAGTGCCCTGAGGCATCATCTCCCAAACATCGAGACACCCCCCCGCAGCCACCCGCCCACCCCACAGTGGCTCATGGGTGTGGCAGGAGGTGCAGAGCCATCCACCCAGTGTCCCAGCAGATCCTCTGGCCTTCTCCATGACTGGGGATTCCAGGGACCAGAGGAGCTGGGACCAGCCCAGTACTCACTCATTCCAGCTGGGGGCTGGTGGTGGGTGCCTCACTGACCTCTATTCTCTTTGACAAGTGAATGGCCAAGGCACCAAGCTCCCTGGTGCACAGAGATGCTGTTCTGTCCAGGTCTTCAGGGCATCGTGGAGAAGGGAAAGGAAGTCAGGTGTGGGAGTGGGCCGGGCGGGAAAGCACTGTCACATTCACTCCTCTGTCCGTGGCCCATGGACTGGGGGACACAGGAACAAGGCCAGAAGGGGTAGCAGTCAGCACAGAGGGGCAGGAATGGGCAGGGAGGGCAGGAACAGGGCACAGAGGGTACAGACAAAGGGCACTGCCTACGGGTGAAACAGAAAGTTGTGAGACCAGGTGGAAGTGGGTGGGGAAGTGGTTAGCAGGTGTGCAAAACTGGCAAGAATGGAACGCTGCCCCCACGGCGCCTACATTTCCCGCTCTCTGAGAGGACCCCACAGACCCCTGCCTGAGGTCCCTGAGAATCAAGACTCACCAGTGACTCGCTAGCTCAGCCACCATCAGGGACCGGGAAGGGAGCCCACCGCCTGGGGAAGTGGGGCTGGCCCGGCTGGCCTTGCCCATCCCCAACTCCAGACCCAGCAGAAAAGCGCAGCTGGCAGCTTAAGGCAACCAGGTGGGGTACCTCCAACCAGCTCTGGATGAAAAGAAAGAACACCAAGAAGGATTCCCTAAATGCTTACTGCCTTGTCCTGACTAGCAATAACGTGGTAGAGACAATCACTAAGACTTCTCAACAGAATCTCTAGACCAGTCCTATCATGGTGCCTAAGCCCTCAGAGATTACATGCACTGTGTATATACATATATATGTCCCTGGACTCCTCATGCGGGGTGTGGGGGGCCCAATACCATGAGGACCCTGAGAGGACCATCCCCACACTTCTCTCCTCAGGGCCCTCAACAGCTCTCCTGGTCTCTGAGCCCACCTTCGATGCTTCTGGAATCAGGAGCCCAGGTCCCGTCTCTCCCAATGTCTGACTCCTCACACTGCATGAACTTTAACTATGCTTAGGAGACATGCCATGTGCCTTCTCAAGAGAGACAGACCAGTGTGGTGAGTACCTCCCCACAACGCCAACAGATCAGCCAAAGACAAGCAAACAGGAAAGCCACAGCACTGTGGAGAAAAGCAAAGAACTTCAGAAAGCAGCAGTCTGGCACAGGTCAGTAGCTGTCAATCAAGACGGAAAAGTGTCTGCCACCATCAGTGCAGAATTACCCCCATCTAACTGGGATGCCTGAGGTCACCCTGTCCATCCACCTGCCTCCAGCAAAACCAACCAGACACACAAAGTTCTCCAGCAAAAGAGACTGTCACTGACCATCTCCGAGTTCCCCCAGATGGCAACTTTTCATTCTAACCCAACTCTCTTGCCATAAGAGAGTCCATTTTCTCCATGAGACTGGGGAACTAAGGTTCCTCTTGCCTAAAGCAGACCCCTGTGTGGAGGTGAGGTCCAATCAGAAGACCCAGCTCCTTCTCAGAGCTTCTCCCTCTAAGATACAACTTCTCACTCCATTGACAAGTCTATTTCCCAATCTGTTGAGGCCCAATTAATTCCGGAGCCAGAGTTAGATAAGAGAGGAACAGGATACCGCTTTTCCTTGCAGCAGCAGCATTGTTAGTAAGTCCCATGTACAGAGCAGGTACGACATAGTGTGCCTTGCACAGATTAATTCATTCTCCCCACTTGACAGCTGTGGAGACAGGCTCCTAGAAATTAACTGGCTTGTCCAAGATCACACAGCTAGAAGGGGCAGAGCTGGGATTCAAACTTCAGTTTGAGTCTTTACAGTAATCCTATGGGCCTCCAGGAGAGGAGAGGGATACTGCCTCATGGGGCCTCTGAGCATGGAGATGCCCAAAAAAACCTCCACACGGTGGACAGATGGAATGATCGTGAGCGAGTTAACGTGAGCCCTGCTCATCACAACAAACAGCAATCCAAGGGGCACAGGGATGCCCCTCAACAGCCAAGCCCAGGGCCTTCCCAGCTGCTGCTTCCTCAGTGACTCAAAAACGGGTGAAGCCCAGTATGTGGATCACCCCACTCCTCCTCCTCCAGGAATCTGCTTTCTCTGGCCCTGGGAAAGCCCCCTTCCCTGAGTACCCCGCATGATGGCACCTGCTCCGGGCAGGGAAGAAGTACTTTCCTGCCCGACGGCTCCCTCCCTCCCTTCAGGATAAATGTGCAGGCTTCTGTGCTGGGAGCTGTCTCTAGATGAGCCGTTCCCTCTAGAGCTCGAACCATGGTGTCACTAAGAGAAATCAATCTGGTCCCTTCCCCCAGCCACCTAGCACTTGGGCCTTATCAGTTACCCGCCTTTGAGGGTCCCAGGCCCCAAGGATGACCAGAAAGGGCCAGGGCTATGGCCAGGGCTCTGTCAGCCCTGCAGAGGTTGGCAGACCCCTGGCCCGGAGCTCACAGCCAGAGGCGATTCTGGGGAGGCAGCCACGAGCAGACCAGCAGACTCAGAGGCTCATCACAGGGGATGACTAAGTGAGCTGTGATTCCAGGGAAACCCCACTCGCTCTCTGCTGCTCACTGAGGGGCTCCAGTCAGTCCTTGAGCTGATTCAATGAAGCCGGCTTCCAGGAGTTGCTCCCGACTTGGGGCAGCCCCCTCTGAGCAACCAGGTTCCTGGGGGACCCTCTGCCTGGAATTGTGGGTGCTGGCTACCCAGGTCATCCACCAAGTCTGCCCCACCCATCTCCAGAGCAGGCAAGCCTGCCCATCCCATCAGCGCATGAGGCTGGGAACGGGAAATCCGATCAGCACCTCCTAGGTTTTTGCAGCTGAATTTCAACAAGGAATGTGACAGTCTGGCAGCAGCTGTGCCCAGCCTGAAACAGGCTCTATTTGAAACCTCCAACAGCTGAAACCCTCCCAGCTACCCGCCAGCCAGCCCAGCCACCCCAGCCACCCCCTGCCCAAAATGACAAGAAACAAGCAAGCATGCGTGTGCACGCACACACGCACACACACACGAACACCAACATACTGGAGCTGAGGGGAATAGTGGGAAAAATTCCACTTGTCCAGAGACTCCCCAGCTTTCCCACCCTCCCAGCATGAAGGGCATTGACAGAAACCCACCTTCCTCAAATCCCATTCCCTGGGAGGATGTGGTTGCCAAGCCCCCACTGGGAGGGAAACCCCTCTGGTCTTGGGGCTGCGCTGAGGCTGGAGCAGTAGGGCTGGTTCCCCGAAGAGGCAGCACCCGCTGCCCTCCATCCGGGTGCACACACACACACACACACACACACACACACACACACACACACTCATCCTTATTTATCCAAGGAGTTGGGGTGGGAGGAGAGAACCAGGGTTGAGCCGGGGGGTGCCGGTGCTCAGGGACCGCCTGGGAAGCCGTGTCACCCCATCTGAAGAAGTGCTACCCCAGGCTGATGCCAAGGCAGCGCCCATCTGCTCTGCCCAGGTAACACCTGTAGCCATCTTTACGGGGGGCTGTTTACAAGGTGGCAGTAGGTTTATCCTGAGTCCTCTTTCCCCAGGGACAGGACTGCTGATTTCCTCCACCTGTATTTTTACCCCAGGCCCCCAGGGGTGTTCAGGTGCTTTCCTATTTCACCCTAAGCCTCTCGGGGAAGAGGTGGGAACAGAAACTTGAGAAGAGAGGGAGACGACAGAGAGAAAAGGGACTTGGGAAACAGCACAGAATCCCCACCCCCTACCCAGACATTTATTTCTTTTTTATCCTGGGGAAAATGGAGTGGAGCAGGGAGGGAAGGAGAGGGGGAGTCGCAGGAACTGGCAAGCACATCAAGGCAGAGTGTAATTAATTGGTGCGTTAAGCTGCTGGGTTATGCTTTAGTACGAGTGAGGCAGGAGGAAAAATGATTTCTCAGAAGGGATTCTTTAATCCTCCCTAACACAAAGTCTGCAAATTAGACACAGTGTAGGGGGATGTCCCCCCTACAAGAAAGCCAAGAATGAATTCTCCCTGGATTAAGAAGGAAAACCATGGGAAGTTAGAGTGTTCAATATAATTGAGCACATTGCCTCTCCCCACTGCCACCGACCTCGCTCTCCAGTCTCTCTCTCAATCTCTCCATCTCGCTTTCTCTCTTGCTACCTACATACTTCTTTTGTTCAAGGTATAAAGAGAAACCGCAGCCCCTACCTTTGAGTACAAACCCCAAGAGAGTTCGGTCTCTATCACCATAACAACAATTCCAAACATCCCAAAAATCAGAGCATAGTCACTGAGTCGCTTTCTCTTTTCAAACAGGGCCCTCCTGTGTCCCAGCTTATAGCCAATGTTTTGGTTTTTCCGCTTGTTGGCTTTGGGAAAGGTGGTGCTGCTGGCGGTGGTGCCGGCGTGCTGGTGGTTGTGGGTGGCGTTGGGGTGATGGAGTAGGGTCTGGTGGGCATGGTTGTCCTCCCGGGAGGAGATAATGATCTCTGGGGGGTTGCTGGGGCTGAAGAGTTGGAGGGGTTGGCCCTCGGGTTCAGCCTCAATGAGGTTCCTCCGGGAGGCGCTGAGGCGGCTGAGGGGCTTCATGACCCCACCGCTGTACTTGCAGGAGCTCATGGCGATCTCCGTGAAGGGGTTGCTGTCCCGCCGATGCACCAAGGGGCTGGCCTGTCTGTGCCGGCCGCCTCCAGCAGGCCCACTTGTAGCTGTAGAACTTGGAGAGTGGCCAAGCAAGTGGTCATTGAGATTGAGCTGGCTGCCTTGCCTGGAGGAAGGGTGGAGGATGGCGGTAGAGTTGGACGAAGGGGGGGCCCTGAAAGCGGTGGGAGAGGAGTGCAGCAGGCCGGGGTGGACAGGCTGGCTCTGGAGTTGGGCGAGCTGAGACAGGGGATGTGGGAGCTGCGGCTGCGGAGGCTGAGGCTGCAACGGGGGTCCCGGGGGCTGCTGGGGGGCTGCTGGAGGTGGTGGCGGTGGTGGTTGCTGCTGCTGCTGCTGCTGCTGCTGCTGCTGCTGCTGCTGCTGCTGCTGCTGCTGCTGCTGCTGCTGTTGCTCATCCCCGGAGGATGGACAGGGGCACTTGGGGTCTTCATCCAGGTCCCCCACCCCCGAGTCATGGAAGTGCCCAGAAGTGTCCATCTTGGGGCCTGGCTGGATTCCCTGCAGCACAACCCCCCACCCCAAAGCCACCCTTGCTCCAAAGATGTCCTCAAAGAAAGCCAGGCATCCAAGCTCCCCCACCAGAGTGTCTTGGCTCCAGTCCTCTTTCTGGCTGGCTTCGGTTCTCTGGGGCTGCCTGGAGTCCCGGCGCGGCCACTCAAGAATGCATTGTACGGGGCAGGAGGGGAGCTTGGAGAAAGAAGGAAAAAAGGGGGAAAAGAACTCTGTGTCTCGGAGGTGGTCCTTTAGGAGCGTGTGAGGCCGGCTCAGCTTCACTCCTCGCTGGCTCAATAGCTGTGCTCTCCTCCTCCAGCCACTGTTACACTGTAAGCCAAGCCCACTTATTAGCAGCTGGTCTCATTGGCTGGGCTTAACTCTCCAACCACCTCCTGACTCCGCCCCCCGCACAAGCTCCTCCCTGGGGCGGAGCCTGCACCCTCAGCTTCCAGCCCCGAGGCCGCGCAGCGAGGACTGGGAGCTGTAGTTTCCATTCCCCGCCGGGCGCTGAGCGGCTGCCCTCCTTCCTCTAACAGGTAGGGCTGAAACCTGAGAGGCCTAGACGGTAAGACAAGCACTCTGGCGCGGGTAGGTGGGAAGGAGGAGCAAAGGGTTTCCCCAGAAGGGAAGCTGTGCACCCCGAGGGGCGTGCAGGAAGCAGGAAGACACCGTTATTAACCACCCGGGTCCACCCTAGGTTCTTTGCACACATTTTATCCAGTTACGTCCTCCAAACACCCAAGGAGGTGGGCATATGTTCCCATCTTACTAACTGACCCTCAGAGATGTTGAGTAGCAAAGTAGCAACTTCAAGGTCACAGAACAGAGGAAGCCTTCTTCCTGGCGCCAGGTGGATAAGCTCACCTACCACTGACAGAATGCCTGCAATATGTGTGCAGGCACCTCGCTGTTATTTCTAACCCTCACATCAACCCTATGAAGATGATGTCATCATTCTCCTTTTACGGATGAAAAAAAAAAAAGAAAAAAACCACTGAAGCACAGATAAGTAACTTGCCAGCTGTCACCAACTTGTAATTAAGCATGCTGAGATTTGAACCCAGGTCAGTCTGACCCCATACAGCTCCTGTAGCATCTCCCAGGATGCTTTTCCACTATAATTCTCCATGCTAAGTGGTGGCGCCAGTAAAGGCTGGGAAAGTGCCAGGGAGAAGCCGTGGGGGAACAGCATCCTCCCCAAAGGCAGGCATGTGAAGCTGACCCTCCTGTTAGCCCCTTCCCTGACAGCTGGGCATGGAGTCATCAGAGGGTCTAACAGGCAGACTGAAGACCCCCATGGTTACTCCCCACCGGATCTGCCCTATGGGACACTGAGGAACAGCTGCTGGCTTCCCAGGTTTGGGACTATCATCATCAACTATTTATTAAACTCCCACTGTGTGCAAAGAAAGTTCCAAAGAGACAGGACCAGAGCTAATTCATTTCCATTTTTAACTATGGCAGCCTTAGGGCTCCATGAGGAAGGAACCACCATGGGATTGCCAGGCACACCTGCGGTTTTAAGAGGGAGGCAACTTCCTGTCCCCTCCTGGGTCACCATCACCCCTTGGCCTCTGTCCAGCTCCTTCACTGGATGGGAAAGCCATTCACACACACGCACATAGGTTTGCTCACACTGACCCACATACATGCACATACACACACCCATGACACACGCAGTAAGCTTTGAAAGAGCTCTCTTGAATGGTGAGTGGCAAGTGGCAGAGGCAGAGAGGGACAGATTGCTCATTGAATGAGTCCCGAATAACCTCTGTACCAGTTCTCACCTAATCACCTGGTGATCGTGAGCTAAATGTTACTTGGAATTATCCAGAAATCTGAATAATTACCATCACTCATACAAAACAATCTTGATTATTATTATTATCATCAACATCACAGTCACTTCATCTTCCTCTCCACTCCTACAACTCACAACACTGGCCTCAGAGACATCCCAGGGTCTCACGTGTTTCCCATGACCAGACGCCACCCCCACCCCAACCCCGGCCCTGGTACCTCTCCCTGGCTTTGCCCTGCCCTCCCTTCCCTGCCCTTTCTGGTTTCCTCCCTCCAACCTCAGACAGAAGCCACCTGTTTGGTTAAAGACTACCAATCACATATTTAGGTGTAATGATTCCCAAATAAATGATCGTTATGATGCTGTTGGCATACAAAATGAAATGTTCGTTTTGGTTTTCAGGGCCATATACAGCATCTGTGAAAACTGCATTTCAGGGACAGCCTCCAGACCTGGGCATCTCTGCACCCTCTGCACCTGCCATCTGCCTCAGCTGTCCTTTCTGGGCCACCTCCTGCCTCCAGTTCCCCAGGCAGCGCAGCATTAGAGTCTTTCCTGCTGTCATGGATGGGGGCAAAGCAGCTGGAAGGGGGACAACTGGAGATGCATCTGGAAATGAGCTGGAGCTTGATGGCCAGTGCCGTCAAGGCATCCCATATCCCTGGACATTGCCACCCTGTTGGAATGGGGAACAGTGTCAAGGTTAGATCTTGGGGGGAAAAAAAGATTAGATCTTGAGCTCTCAAGTCAGACTGCCTGGGCCGGACCCCTCTCTGCCACTTGATGGCTGTGTGACCACAGGTAGGATGACCCCTTTCTGATCCTCAGTTTCTCTACATAAAATGGGAGTCAGAAGGGTCCCTCCATCACTGGGCCTGGGGGAGGATTGGCTGTAAGTCTGTGGTGGAGGCCCCACCCCATGTGGCACCCCTGAACTCCTTGGCGGTGTTCCGAGCTGGCTGATACTGGCTTGTAGAAGCCAACTGTGCATGTTTCTGCCCAACTCCACGTTTGCAATCAGTCACGGGGGAGTGTTTACACCACAGGAATCGGCACACCGTGCAATCAAGGCTGATGTCTGTTCTGGAGAGCCGGTTGTTAAACACTTCTTAGCATACTTCTTCCCCTTCTTGAACATCATTATGTACAAAATGTGCTATCCAGGTACTCCTCCTTCTCTTCTCACCAGCATGAACTCTGCCACTTGCTTGCTGTGTGACCTTGGGCCAATTAATTAACCTCTCGGGGCTCTTTTCCTTAAATCCAATGAGGCAGGTAGTACAACTCACATACTTTGCCACAGTTAAGTGTCTAACAGGGTAGTGAGTCAACAGGGAGCTGCTCACCCACAGGACCCGACCAGGTCTTCATCTTACCCTACAACCCACTGCTCTCGGGCTGCTGCTCACCATTGCTGCTGGAAAGCCCCTGACCCTCCCTGGCTCCCAGCTCTGCCTACAACTTCACAGCAACCTGTGAGCTGGGGCTGTCACCTACTTAATAGATAAGGAATTTGTCCATATTCATGGATTTAAAATTTGTCCCCAGTTCCTAACTAGTAACCATGGGCATAACTGGAATGAAACCCAGGTCCATCCTACCCCAGTGACACCTTCCATGTGTCCTGAAACCTGCCTTTCTAGTATCTATTAAACTTCACCGTATGACTCACATAGCCAGGCCTCCACGATGTATGGTCTTGCTGTAGAGGCAAGTGTCTTCACATGGGATGATAAAGAACCATGATAATAGGATCTGTTGAAAGTAGTCAAAGTAGGCTTCATGGAGGTGGTGGAATTTGAATAACACCTCAAAGGATGCGCTGCAACATTCAAACTGCCCCAAAATGAAGGCTAGAGATATACAAAGGTGTGTAAAGATGAAAGCCAAGTGGGACACTGTAGCGTGTCCTAGCTCAGAGAGTGCAGGGAAGGTGAACAAGGACACAGCAGAGGTGAAAATGGCCCTTGGTCACGCCTGCTCCGGGTCATGTGTGCACAGCCTCCCTCTTCCCAGCCCTTCTCGTCACCACCGCTGTCTTGATGCCCCAGCCGCAGCAGCTGCAGGTAGTCCCTCGGACACGCCACACTGTTTCACTCCTCCATGCCTTTGCTCTTACTGTTTCTTCTGCCGAACAGGTCTTTCCCTACATGGTTCACAGTTCTTCTTTCTGGGAAGCCTTCCCTGGGCTCCTCAAATCCAGACTGAGGCTTTTTTTCAGGGCTCACGTCTATCCCTGTCTTTATACGCAGCATAGCTGTGAGGCACTTGCATGTCCTTTTCCCTGCTAGACTGTGACTTCTTTGAGGGCTGGAATAACGTCTTCTCCATCACTGTATTTGCAGTTCTTGAACAGAGCAATAAATGTTTAATATTAAGCTGAAGTGTAAGAGATCACTTGGAGGCCAATAAGAAGAAGCAGTAACACATTCCATAGTGGATACTAACCATCAGTAAACAGAGTGATGTAGAAGAGATGATTTCTAAGATCACTCAGCTTTAAAATTCCATAATCGGTGGTCTGTGGAACTGGCTACTCCCAAAAGGTAGAACTGGCTGAAAATAGGCTTAAGAAAAGTAAAGATTTGTGGTTTATATGGCTGTCTTCCCAGTAGACTGAACTCCTTAAGCAGAGAGAAATTATTTCATTTTTCTCTGTATCCCCAGCACTGAGCAGGGTGCATGGCCATGAATATACTCATTACAGGTTATTAAATGGATGGATGGATGCATGAATGCATGGATGGACAGGTGGATGGGTGAATGGATAGATGAGGGGTTGGATGGATGGACAGGTGGATGGGTGAATGGATAGATGAGGGGTTGGATGGATAGGTGGGTAGATGGATGAATAGATGAATGAGTGAGTGAGTGGATGGATGAATGAATGAATGATGGGTAGATTGATAGGTAAATGGATAAAGTTTAGATACTTAGTGACAAATAATATCAGGGTTGTTGGTTTTGTTTTGTTTGCGGGGTTTTGGGGGGCTTTTCTGGTCTTTTTTTTTAGAAAAGTCAGTGGTTTCCAAGGGATATCTTTAACTTTATAGAGATAGACAGCGTCATGAAGATCAACCATACTCTCCCTCAGACTCTAGATAGTTCTGGCTGAACAGTCCTTCCAGATTCTATCATTATTGTGTTCTTATAGGTCAATTAATGCTCTAGTAACAAACAAACTAACAAAAACAACCCTGGGTTTGTTTTCTAACTGCTTTCAATAAAATGCTTCATTTGCACCTCTTGGTAGGCCTGGGAACCAGGCCAGGAAGGGTCTGTTGCTCCATGGTTTTTCTCAACCCCCAAAACTAAAGTTTCTAACATTGTAAGTGACTTGTTCGAAGTCACCAGTTAGTTGTGGATTCAAACCTGGATCCATCTGACCCTAAATTTGTCTTCTCTCCCACTCAGGCTGCCTGCAGTGCCATTCCACCCCTTGCCCCCACTGGAATTTAAGGAGGATACGGGTCCCACCTCAATTCAAACCTGCCCAGACCCCCTCCTCTGCTGTTTTCCCCAATGTAACCTCCTCTCCCTCCTGTGAATCCCCTTAGCCCTTTATTTGTATCTCACCTCTGCCTCATACTGGAGTTTTCTGTGTTTTTTCTCCCCTACTTTTAGTTTGCATCATAGTTCTCTGTGACAAAGCACACGCCACACACCACACACAGTGCTGTCCCTCACCCCACACCCACACTGTCCGTTGACTAGTAAGTGAGGAGTTGCTGCATGAGGAAAGTCTGAGCACTCTGACCCTGGGCACTTTGCTTGGTCATTACTCGTACCGGCCACTGACACTCCCAGTGGTTAAGTGGTGGTCTGGAGACCCTGAATATGCAGATCTGGGGTGAGGGGTCGAGTAACTTAAAGCCACCCTCCCTTCCCCAAGTCACAGTGACAGAGGGAAGCAGGGCTACCACAGCCCATCTTCCTCCAGGCCACCCACCAAGGACTCTTGACCACATATGGACTTCTCCCACTTCAGTGTTCCAGTTCCTGCTTTGCTGAGGAGAAGCTGAAACCTTGTCTGGGCCTCTCAATAAAGAGGCCAAAAGGCTCCCACCCTGGTGCGTTCACTGAGGACTCTCTATGCACACGTGGCTGGTGCGGGGTGGGGCGGGGTGTGCCCTTGTGACCTAGCGGTCTAGTACACCTGGGAGCAGTCCTACATACATCCCAAGGTCCAGGGTTCAAGACCCGGGGTCAGGGTAATCAACAAATGTGAACAACCAAATGAAAAAATAAGTAAAGCTCTTCCTTCTCTTCTCTCTTCCTTCCTGCCTATTTGCCTACTCACCTTCATTCCTACCTGTACCTTTCCTTTAAAAAAATAAAATAAAGCCAGTGGGTAAGACTGGTATTCCATTCAACAGATGAGGAAACTGAGTTCAGTTCCCGAGAAGGTAACCACCTTGCCATTGCTCTCAGAGGCGCCAAGAGGCCAAGCCTTGAGTCAAATAATTCTGTCTACCGGCACATGGGTCCCCTTCCCCACCAGACTTCTGACCCTTTCAGAGAAAGAATCCTCCAGCCCTGGCTCCTGTGATAGTTTTTCTGTGAAACCCTGTCTGACAAAGAGGTTGGGGAAGGTTTCCAAAGAACAGCTTCATGGAGACCTGTCTGGAAGAAGAGTAGCGATTCTGTTCCAAAAACTCTAATAGGCAGACTGGTCCTGAGTGTAGAGAAAAGACGGGGTGCAGAGGCCAGAGAGAGCTGTGGGTCCCTGTCTTAGATCCCCTATTTTCCTGCTTGTGTTGTGAATGACAACACCGAGCCTACAGCATGGGGCCCCTCCATGCCTCCCTCCACAGGTGGGTCGTGAAAATCCAGATAGTTTTTAAAGGAATGGCAGGCAGCAATGAAGGCAAGGAGGCAGCCAGGAGACAGATGAGGAAGAAGCATTCATACATTTATTTAGTTGCTTGTCTTAATTGTTCCCCCTGGTCCTGGGTCGCAAACCCAAGTCCCTGGGCTTTATGTGAACTATACCTCCTAAGCTACAAACTTAACGCCTGGGTCACCAGGATGCGCGTGCATTTTTTTTTAATAGGAAAGGTGCAGGCAGGAATGAAGGCGAGCAGAGGCACAAAGAAAGAGGAGGAAGAAGCACTTTATTTTATTTAGTTGTTCATCTTGGTGGTCTATCCCTAACCCCCAGTCCCAGGACGTGAACCCAGGTCCTTGGGATATATGTGGACTGTGCAAGGCCCAGGCGACTGACCCAACTGCTGCTCCACCAAGGTGCACTCCAGATGCATTTAAATGCTTCTCTGAACCTGCTTGGTGTGTAGACTTGCCATTCTGCTCGGATGTGTCCATCAGATGGGAATGTTTGAGGGGTCCAGGGTCAAAAGAGAGGTGCTGATACTGTGTTCAGAAAGAAGGCGTGAGAAATGGATACAAGATGCCAACACTGCCACCAACTCTTCCTGCTCACAGGGCGCTGCTGGGGGTGCACTCATTTCACAAACTGAAGTGTCTCCCATGTGGACTGGACAAGTACTAGGAACTGATGTGGCTGCGGAAGGGTCCATGCAACCTTTGCTTGACCAGAGCTCAGCCTCTGAGCCTCATCCTGGATTCCCGGCAGGTCCAAAGGCCTATCTACTCAAAACTGAGTCAGAGAGCCCCACTGCCTTTCAGACAATGTCCCGCCCAGACTTAGGCTCAGGAAGGTGGATTGCTGTCTGTTTTCTTCACCCCTGAATCCCAGCATCTAAGACAATTCGGAACATAAAGAACACCCTCAATTAAGATGTTTTGAGGTGCGCCCTGGTGGCCTAGAGGTTAAGGCCTCCAGACACAGTCCACATACATCCCAAGACCCATATTCCAGACCTGGGGGCCAGAGGAAACGACCAAGATGAACAACTAAATAAAATAAAATAAATAAGGTGCTTCTTCCTCCTCTCTCCCCGCCTGCCTGCCTACTCACCTTCATTCCTGCCTGCACTTAAAAGAAAAGATGTTCTGAATAAATCAGCTTCCTGGCCCAGCCCTAAAATGTTCTGCAAGGACTGTTATCACTAATCATGTTCCAAACCCAGAACAGGCACCTGAGCTGTCCCCAGGGGCTCAGAACCAGGGTGGCCGCGGACCACGGCGCACAGACTGCAGGGCGCAGCACCGCCTGCAGTTAGTGGGGAGTGAACGACACAGCTGAGCCGTTCCCCGGACGCCAGCGGCTGCCCAGCAAGAGGTTCTCGTGGCTCCACGGCCGTCTCGGGCTCTGAGATGGAGGCTCCCGCAGACCGGCGTCGTCCAAGGCTCACCCACCTGGGGCGCCGCAACCTGGGGCGCATTTGTGAGGAGTGTGGCGACCTCTGCTGGTGACATGTGCACATAGCTCCGCGCTCCCGGCACCTTGGGCCACGGGGAGGGATCTCCCACAACCTGAGCCCTGGCCTGACTTACTGTCCCCCTGAAAGGCCCCGAGACTGGATCCAGGGCCAGTACCACCTTTTGTGAATATGTTACCAAGATAGTGCCTGTGTGGCAAATCCCTTGAGTCTTTGCACCATTGGGAAAGGAGAGATGACCCCTGTGGTCTGTCCGCATAGAAGCTTTGTATGGGAAGGCTGGAAGGGAGCCCAGGACCCACCTTGTTAGGGAGAGGAGACCTCCCAGAGATGGGAAACAGCCTGCCTAACCTCAGGGACAAAGCTGGAATCAGTCAGGTCCCCTTAATGTGTCCTCTGCAAGGGGCCTGCCATCTCTCAGTAGCTGTTAGACAGGCCACCCTCAGTCCACACATCCTCTCCCACCTGCTGGTCCCCACCTGCACCCACACTGAGCTTCCAGCTACATCTCCTCTAAGTCGCTGCCATGACACGAGAAAAAAGCCCCCTCTCCTGGCACCACATCCACCGGGCAGTCAGGAACCAAAGCCCCCATCTCCCAGTACTTTGATATGAATAATGCAAAAGGGCAGGCACCTCCCTACCTCCCTTCCCCTGCCTGCGCCTCCTTCTCTCCCATAAAGGTGAAAGCTGAAGGGTTGCTATGGACACTGCACTCAGTTCTGCCTTCACAGGAGGAATCTGGAGCCGCCCTCCCTGCTGGAGTCCCGGGTCTCTAATTGCCAAACCAAGGAGGCAGCAGGGAGGCTTCCCAGGAGGCACTGGGCAGCAGAGGATTAGACGGGCTAAGGGACATGAGAATGACAAGATGGAAATCACCCGAAATTGGAAGCAACAAGCTCAACCTATGGAGGTAGATTGACAAAACCAATGTTATTTTGCCCGAATTAGAAAAGCAATAGTGTCTTAACAGGCATCCCCATCAAATCGGACACTTAATCACTGTGGCCAATATCTTTCAGGCAGGATGTTGAGAGGCAGGAGGGTAGAGGAGGGGCCCTAACACTGTGTGCGTGAGCAGTGTCTGCAGGAAAGACCTTGACCGCCCTTTGGCTCTTATATAAGAACAAACCAGGGTCCAAGAGCTTTTCTGAGCTGGACTCCTAGCCATGCTGCTGCCTGTGGGAAGAGGCACCCCAACTTCCCAATGCCACGCAGGCCCCCTGGTTTTTCTGTCCGGAAGGTCAGATCATTATCACCACTATTCCCCAACATGAGAACAGAGCATCGACCTCTATGGACATCAGGAAGACAGGACATTGTCACTGCTATTCTTATCCCATATTGACTTCTCCCCCATGAAATCAGAATAGTGTCACCTCTGTCCATGTCCCTCAGCTAACCACCTACACATTGGATCAGGTCACCAAGACCATGGACTCAGGTCCACATGGACAGGAAGTTTCAACATGAAGCACCCATTCTCTGCTTTCAGTTGAATGCCACACACTGCCAGGCAGGGCATGGTTGGCTTCCCCTCCAGGGCCCCTAGTGACCACAACAAACTTTTAAGGGGAGGGGGATAGTAGCCTTCTGGGTCTTTCTATCTTGCCCAGAGTGTGGCCACGAGGAAGGCAAGCTAGCTTTGCTCTGATCAGCTGCACAAAACTCCCTCCCACATGCATTAATTCTGCAGGGAGAACATGAATGGGCTAGGTGAACCCAGGTCCTCCTCCAAGATAGAGTGGAGTAGAGGGAGAGATATGCACAGACAGGATAAAGATATATAGACACATATGCATATGCATATCTATGTAGATAACTACACAGATATATCTATATATATGACTATAGATGTATATACGTGTATATATATATGTACCATAATATATAAAGAGATGGAAGAAGACACACAGGGAGAGATCAAAATCTATTCCAAATTTCAGAATCCCCACATTTAATAATATCTATCATCTACCTTTCTCATTTTTTGAATTTCTGCTGTTTGGCATGCCCTGGTGACTCAGTTGCTAAGCCCACACCTGCGGCACAGTCCACATACAGCCCAAGGATCCAGATTCATGGCCCAGGATGGGGGCAATCAACTAAAATGAACTAAATAAGTGAAATGCTTCTTCCCCCTCTCTTTTCAATTCCTGCCAGCTGCCTGCCTGGATTGCCTTCCTCTTAAAAAAAAAATAAATAAATAAATAAATAAATAAATAAATCTGCCATTAAATACAGTAAAGCGGAAAAGAAATGTGCTTCTCCTCCAGGGAATTCAGGAAATCCAGGACTTCCCTTGAAAAGGGCCACGTCGTCCAGGAGCTGAGTGCAGGGCCATCAGCTGGCGAGGCTCATGCGCCAGTAGTGACCCACCCCGACACTGCCTGTATAACAAGTGGACCTCCAAGCCACTCTGGGAAGACCCCACCTCCCTTCCTACCCTGGCCCACGGGAGCACTCAGTGCTAGTCCTTAGGGCAAAGGTCAGGGCCAGAATGTCGAGGGTCGTGTCATTAGACAGAAGGATCCTCTGTTGCTGGACAATTCTTGCAGCAAAATCCCTTTTGAGCAGAGCCACAGCCCAGCCTGAGACCCCCTCCACCCCACCCCTTGCCTTAGCAAGTTTTTCTAGTAAAAGGATAGAGTCACGGAAGCAGCGGAGATAGCCGTCTCAGAAAGTGCCCATCAGCACTGCGTGGAGGGCACAGAACTCCGTGAGGTGTGGCGGGGCTGGGTGGGCCTCCTTCCAGCCTGGCCTCTGCCTTCCATCCTGGAATCTCTTCTTCCTGCTCATGAGCTTAGTAGATGTCTTTGGAGGGTCAAGAGAAAAGAGCATTTTTATTCTGCACGTCCAGACTGCCTATCATTGGATAGGGAGAAGGGGATCATGGGCTCCCTCCATTCCTTAGAATCAGCTCCAGCCCACAGCTGGGGAGCCCCTACCAACATGCTGAGCACCCCCAGCTGCCCATGACCCTCTGACACTCTGTGATACAGCTCTCGTTGTACCCATGCTACAAGATAAATAGGGACCCCGCAGGTCTGGGGACTTGTCAAGGTTAAAAAACTGAGCTTCTGGCATCAAAGGCCCAGCACCCTCATTGACTATTTTCCCATCTGGCATTTGAAAGTCACGCATCAAATGGGAATGGGATGAGGCTGTGTCTCAGAAAGAATACGTGCCCAAAATAAGCCATTCTTCCAACAGAGCGTTTTTTCCTACCATTTAGGAAAACTTGCCTCCTCTAATTGCTTCTGAAATTGTGTTCCCAGTACTGATTTTATGATAAATTGTGGCGCTAGCAATCCTGATGGCCCCTCGTGAGAGCTCCTGGAGGCCTGGTGAGTGCTAATTCTCTTTTCTTTGCACAATACCCTTTTCCTCCTGCAAACCCAGCGATCAGGTCTCCTGGTGGCCCCAGGAACTAGCAAATGTGAGCCCAGAAGGCAAAAATGACCGGTGACTTCCTACTTACTTCTTGTCACATCCCTAAGAAAAGAGGGTCAGAGAAGGGGGAAAAAAAGGGAAAATGAGTGCACCCTGGTAGCGCAGGAGTTGGCTACAGTCCACATACATCCCAAGAACCTGGGTTCAAGTCCCAGGGCCAGTGGAGCAACCAGGAAGAGCAACTAAATCAAATAAATAGAGCTTCTTCCTCCTCTCTCCTCCTGCATGCCTATTCATCTGCATTCCTGCCTGCACCTTTCCTTTAAGAAAACAAAAGAAAAAAGAGAAAATGGTGAGAGCTGGCCTGACAGCCCTTGAGCCCCTGAGAACTTATTATAGCTACTTCTGCACTGTGAGCCTTGACTGATCAATGGGCTTATCTGAATCTCCCAATAAAGATCAAAAATGCTACCAACTCCCTGCCTGCCCAAGCAAGAAGTTCTAGGTTGCCTGGTGCTCTCAGAGCCCTGATCTTGGCTGGCCGAACTTCTAGTGTGAAGGGAAATGACGAGTAATCAAGAGTCCCAGAGAGACCTGAACCCCAGATCCAGGGCTAGAGGAAATTGATGTGTGTGTGATTGGTACCAAGGCAGGAATTTTCCAGAACAAATTGCCAGAGCCAATTAAACAGCCAGGATCTACTATTTCAGGCCAAACAAGTTCTAACTATAAAGATCTGGCCTCCCCATGAAGGAAGAGGTATGAAGTGCCAGCCATGTGGGTACTGAAGAAACCCTCATTGATTTCTTGCCTCACTTTTCAACCCTCCTGTATGAAAACGTTCTGCTGATGGAGGGAAACGCTTCAAAAGCTCTCAATTCAATTAATGTTAGTTCATGCCACTGCTCAGGAGAGGGAAGAGAGCCAGGCGCCCTTGTTTCCAAGAATTAATTGGAGATGGGAAGGCGCTGGGCACCATGAGGTTAGCTGCACCCTGGTTGCGTTGGATAGGTCCTCTCTGAGGAGAGGAGACTGTCTCTCTGGGACCCATTTCCACTTGGAGGATCCCTGTGCTTCTTGTCTTTGACCTCTGAAATACCTTGACGAAACGAAGTCAGATTTGCCCAAGAGGCGGACAGTGCCCAACTCCAAGGCCAAGTTCTACCATGCAGCTTCCAGGAGGTTCTTGGCTAAAAAGGTAGTGCTAACCCCCTAGCTCCTCCTCTTCATCCTGACCTTGGCCTGAAGTGGCTTTGCCAAGTGCTGCAATGGAAGAGAGCAGAGAAGAGATGTGTGTGTGGTGCTTTGTCAGCTGCACCAGGAAAGTGACGGTGGGGGAGGCGGTGGAAGTCAGTGACTCAAAGCAGGTTCGGGATTATCTGCTGTTTTCAATTATCCACATCCCTCATCACCATGGAGAATTGAAAATTGGGTGTATCTGCCTCCCCCTCAACGCTGTTGCTGGCATTAGAGATGTGATTTGTACTTGGAGCAACTGTGGGTAAAGGACTCAGAACGGTCTCTGTATAAAATTCTCCCCAAACTGAAATGTCATTAAATAGCTCTCTGTGCCTGGCACCTCTTGGTCCCTTTATAAATAGCTGGAAAAGAAACATATCTAGGGAGAAGAAAACTGACAATAATGAGTGTTTGTGTGGAACTCAATACTTATTTTGAGTCAAGGAAACATCAGTTCAGAGGTCAAGTGATTCGGCTATGACTTGACACAGTACAGAACAACAAACCTGGTATCCTAATATGGAGCCATCTGACTCCAAGTCTTACTTCCACCCATCCCCTCAGGCAGCTCACACTTCTCTTATAAACTTGGTGCACCCATCTTGGACTGCCTTGTCACTATTTGTTAAGATGCCTTCAGTTGACAGTAAAGAGGGCCCACTTTAAAAAGTTTAAGAACAAGAACATTTATTATCCCACACACCAAGAATTCAAAAGATATGGCAGTTCCAGGGGCCATAAAATGGATGACACATGTCGCCATGAACATAAGTTCCTTTTGCTCTGCCATCTCAGCATGTTGGCCACTCTCTCATGATCACAAGATGGCTGCAGCACCTCCAGGCATCTCAGCATCACTTTTCAAAGTCCAGATCTCCTAAAGGGAAGTATAGTAATCCCTCACCTATCACGGGAGTTACGTTCCAGAGACCCCAGCAACAGGTGAAAATCCGCAAAGTAGCAGCGTTGTAATTCATTTTATTATTTATATATATATTAAGGCTTTATAAACCCTTCCCACACTCTTCTAAACACTCTCTACACTCTTAAACCCATGTAATTTTAACAACATATAAAATTCCATATGGGTACTCACTGGTGAAGTATACGAATACCGCAAAATCGCGTAATAGAGTGAAAATTCCGTGATACAGAATTAGATATATTTTTTTTAAAAACCTGCGATACAGTGAAGGTGCAATAAGTGACCCGCAATATAGCGTGGGACGACTGTACCATCATCTTAGATCTCTTTTTCATAATGAGGAAAACTGTCCTGAAAGTTCCTAGACTTTCCTTCACATCTCACTGGTCAAAATGGGTTACACGGTCAGACCTAAACCAATCACTGACTCAGTGGGGTCGGATGTGGGGTCAGGACTGCCACATTGGTGAGACTGGGATTTGTCTTCCTTAGATGCTGACCAGAGCACTCCGGACAAAGAGGGAATTCAAGGGAGAAGGGAAGCACCTGCCCAGCCAGAGAGAGGTCAGAATGCACCTCGTTTTAAGGGTTCTTGCCCTCAGGGCAGCTCCCCAGTGTGGACCCTGAGGACAAGTGTCAGCTCAGTGTCCTTGTGACTCATACAAGAAGAGATGAGGCACCAGGTCACACCAAAATGAAACCTGCTGGCCTTATTGTGAGCTGGCTTATCTTGAAAACACACACAACCGACTTCATTAGAGAGGTTTGGGAAAGAAATCTCATTAAAGATGTGTTCTATCACATGCCCAGGAAGCAAAGCCTCTAGTGAAACTTAAGGGACAGCATAGAGGAGGCGATCAGCTACACAGTGCTCAGGGCTTTAATTTCCTGTAGGAAACCTGATGATTATCTGTCTGGAAATGCTTCGGCTCAAGGAGGGATATGTGAGCGCCTGCGTGGAAGAACTTTTATCTTTTCACACTGTGAATTCAGACTCCTTCAACAGTAATGCGAACAAAGTTGAGAGCAACCTGCCAACTCTGCCCTCTCCAAATACCCTAAAAGGCAACTTGGGGCTCTCTTAAATGCAAGGGGCACCCCCCCGCCCCAGACAGCCCAGAGATTCCCAAAATCACTTTTTCCAGGTTTCTTGTTAATGTTCCTATTTGCCTATTGGAATTTCCAGACCTTGGTCATCTTCTGGGAGCTGTCCTTGCACTCTGCAGAACAGACACCCAGGGGTCACACACTGTTTTCCTGGCTCAGCAGGATCCAGATGTTTCCAGTTCCTGGACTTGGCAGTGCTGATGGGTCTAGGGAGTCATTCATCAAAAAAGCCTGAACACGTTTGACTCTGTTAAATGTGGAGGAAGAAACAGCCTGGACTTAAAGAACTTGTTCTAACTCTCGCTTCAGACTTCTGAACTCACTTCTGATCCTGATTTCCATTGCTGGGCTGACAACAGCAGTCTATAAATAATCTGCTTATCCCATATTATTCCATAACACTCGGGCATCTCTGAAAATACTTTCCCACATAGCACAACCTGTTTCCCTCTATTTGATATCTAGAGAACTCTATTCAAATGAGCCTCCTTTATGAAGTCTTCACTTACCCCTGAACCCCCCAAAAGGGTCACCTACTCCGTCTACTGTGTGTCTCTAACACTTTGTAGGAACTTCCTCTGGGGGTTTCCTGCATAGCAGTATGTGTGTGTGCTCCCCAGTACCTTGGGCAATACAGGAACGTAGCAGGCATAATATAGATATTTGTTGAATTAATGAATCAGCAAATAAATGTCTGCTTCTCTACATAGATGGTGAGCTTCTTGCCTTGTAGAGAATCAATGGAATCACAGAACTTTGGAGCCAAAGGGCTCCAAAGCACTCACCTCATTCAACTCTAAAATACCAGTGTATTTTTTATTGCAAACACAGCAGGACCTAGGAATCATCAAGCTTCTCTTACATCCTTGAACTGCTTTTCTGATCTATGCCAGTGTATAAACATGGATGGGGTCAGCCTCTTAATATTTTTACTTTTCTGAATTTTCTCAGTAACTATTTGCTTACTCTTTATAAAAAGTTTGTAGACTTGAAATCAACAATTAGGAAAGCCACAAATCATCCCTCTACCTAAATCAGATATTGCTAACATTTGGCCCCCTTCTGTCTTTTGCTGTGTTTTCCCGATGTGACTGAGATTAGTATAAATACATGCAGTTTTAGAAGCTTTTGTTTTAATATGAGTGTATACCTGATTATTTTGTCCTGCTTATTTCATTCAAGGAAATCTCCATCATCAAATCCCATCTCCTTAACACAGCAACATGATCCCACCTACGTAGTTGTTTTTTATGATGTCATTCTCTCCCATCATCTAGCTATTTGGCTCAGCCAATCACTAAGTCTGGATGCTTATAAGTTTCTGGCTATTATCACCAGCATCACTGCCCCGAACCTCCAGCAAGTAGACATGTGTGATTAGAAATAAAGTCCCAATAACAGCAGCATCCATGGGCTATATCTAAGCCAACTTCAGTGGAAGTGACATAAATGCTCTGGAACCTTCTAACTGACTCCAGTGGTGACGGTGACACCTCTGGTGTCTAGATGCACCTCAAGCATGTGGGCTCAGGTTCTCTGGAACAGGCTTGTCTGGTTGCCACTGGAGCCCAACACAGGGCAGGTGAATGAATGAATCAACCGCTCCACTGACCAAAGATGGGCAGCTGGGTGGTTGGGTGAACCGTGCTCAGATGCACCGTAGTGTCTCAGCCTCATGTGCTTTGTTCCCCCGGCCTCTGGAGGCTCCAGAATGTTTTGTGGTGGCCATGGGAAAGCGCTCCAGTCCTTGGACTGAAAGCCCAGGCGTGCAGCCTGGCCAGGCCCCCCGCTGAGCTGTCAGTGTTCACCAGGGGCGATGAGATGCTGAGTACACTGTTCCTCCATTCCATGTCCCAAACCCACATGCACCTCTGCTCGCCTCTGGGGTCATCTGCTCGGGTCAGATAACTTGCTGGGGAGAAACCCCTCCAATATCCTTTTCTCAGTGCCTCTGTGGGCTGCAGGACAGCTTCCGTGGCCTAACGTGTCATGTGAGTCCCAGGAAAAAAAAGAGAGGGGGAAAAAATGTATTTGAAGAAATAATGGTCAAAAGTACTCATTTTATGAAAACTCTACACTCACAGAATCAAGAATCTTAATGAGCCCCAAGTATAAGAAAATGAAAAATAAAAACAATAAACCTAAAGTAGGGCACCTAATATTCAAACAATTCAAAACAAATGATAAAGAAAATATGTTTAATGCAACCAGAGACATACAGGAAAAAAATGTGTTCCAGAAGAATGTTATACATAATGTAAGCTAGAGAAATATGGAACATGTTTTTAGCCCCAGGCCCAGGTCTTGAACCAGAGTCTGTAGGTTTTACATGGCCCCCCGCTCAGCCACCTCACAGGCTGAGGTGCAGGGCACACCTAAAGCAGCATCGTCAAAGTAATGAAAGAAAAGCATTGTCGATTTTAAATTCTATGTCCAGAGAAAATGTCTTCCAAAGATGAAAATAAAACGTACTTTTTCACACATACAAAACTTAAGATTACATCACCAGGAGAGCTGAAGACAATGAATGTTCAAGGATGTCCTTCAGGCAGGAGAAAAATGATAACAAATAGCTACTGGGTCTGCACAAAGGAATAAAGAGTATTCCATTATTAATTATTAATAATCCTTTATTATTAATCAAAATTAATAAACCATGTAGATAAGCAAAAATGAAATGAATTTATTAAAAATTAATCCAAAAGTAGGCAGAAAAAAAGAAGCAAGGGAACCAAGAATGGAGAGATAAACAAAAAGTCAGTAGGGAGATAGATGCCTCAACAACACAGTCCACCGACTAGACCGAATTGGCATTGAGAGAAGTCTTCATCCAACAAGAGTAAAACACACATTTTTTTCTTTTAAAAAACGTTATTGAAATAACAATGGTTTATAAACATTATAGAGATTTCAGATGTACCACATGATCAATAACATCTGTTATATGACACCGTATGTTCAAAACTGAAAGTCTAGTTTCCATCTCTCTCCATACGATTGATCCCACTGATCCAATATACCTACCCGCTTCTCTCCTGTAATCACTAGTTTGTTCTTCATGCCAAAGCATTTGTTTTCATTTTGTTTTGTTTGTTCATTACTTTTGTTTCTTTGCCTTCCACACACGAATGTAATCATAGTGTTCTTTCTCCATCTGACTTACTTCGCTAAGCATAATAACCTCTAGGTCCATCCAAGTTCTTGCAAATGATAGGATTTCATTTTTTATAGATGAATGGTATTATATTCACGCAATATTTTCAAGTGCTCATGGAACATTTACCAAGTCATTAAACAAATCTCAAAATACGTCAAATAATTGAAGTGATATAAAAATATTCTTTGACTGTAATGGAATTAAATCAATACCAAAGACTGCAACACAATCTTCAAATATTTGGAAATTAAATAACATATTTTAAGTAACCCATGGGTCAAAGAAGAACTCAAAATGGCAATAGAAAGTATTTCAGATAAAAAGAAAGCACAGCGGGTTTGTAAAACGCTGAAAGTGTCAAGTGGGGATTTATAACACCAACCACCTATGTTAAGAAACAAAAAGATCACATAAATGACCTTTAGTTTAAATGTCATATTACAGAAATTAGAGAAAAATAGAAAATTAAAACTAAGTACAAAAGAAGTGAAGATCAGAATGGAAATCAATGAAAGAGAAAGTATAAAAGCATTAGGGGGAAAAAAATCTATCAAATCGAAAGCTTTATCTTTGAGAACATTCGTGAAATTGACAAATTTCTACTCTGAATTATTAAGAAAAAAAAGGAGAGAAAATTCATCAATGTTAGAAATGAGAAGATAACATCACTATAAATTCTTAGTTATTAAAAAGAAAAATAAGGAAATTTTGTAAACCCTTATATGACAATAAACTTATAACTTAGATTAAACGGATAAATTTCTTGAAAGACACAACCTACCAAAGTTCATACGAGAAGAAATAATGTGAATAACCCTAAATCTCTTAAAGAAATTAAAAGATTCCCACAAAAAGAAATTTAAAAAAAAATTTTAAAACCCAGTCCCAAATGGCTTCACTGGTGAATTCTACCAAGCATTTAATAAAGAAATAATACTAGTTCTACACAAATTCATCCAGAAAATTGAAGAGTAGAAAATAGTCTCAACTCATTTTATGAGGCTAGAAATATCCTGATATCAAAACAAGTCATTATAAGAAAAGGAAATACAGATCAAAATTCTTCACAAGCATAGATACAAAAAGCCTAAACCAAAACTCCTCATAATCATAGATTAAAAATATTCCAAGAAAAAATTCAGCAAATTGAATCCAGCAATATATAAAAGGGATAAAATACATGATCAAGCAGAATTTAACTAAGTAATAAAATGTTGGTTTAATGTTAAAAAATCCATCAATTCACCATATTAATAAGCTAAGAAAGAAAACAAAAACATAAGATGATATTTATAGATACAGAAAAATACTCAGTAAAATTCAACACACATTCCTGATTAAAAACCCTCAGTAAATTCAGAACAGAACAAACCCCTCAACCTGATAAAGGGCATCTACACAAACCCAAACAGTATACTGAACGGTGAAATGTTAAATGCTTCCCCCCTTAAGATTAGGAAAAAAACAAGAATGCACACTCTCACATCATACTATTCAACATCATACTATAGGTTCTAGCCAGCACAACGATATATGAAAAAGAAATAGAAGGCATTCAGACTAGAAAGGATGAAATAAAACTTGCTTTATTCACAGATGACATAATCATCTACAGAGAAATTTTGATAAAACTCTCCAAAAAAGCTACCAAGACTGATAAGTAAGTTCAACTAGGTAGCGGAAAACAAGATCACGAAACAAAACTCACTTGTGACATGCCCTGGTGGCTCAGATGCTAAGCCAGTAGCTCAGGTGTGAACCGAAGACCTAGGTTCAAGATCCAGACCGAGGAAACACCAAAATAAATAAGCAAATAAACAAAAGTGCTTCTTCCTCCTCTTGCTTCCTTCCTTAAAAATGCAACCTCCTCTACATTTTTCCTCTTTCAAAAAAACTCAAGTGTATTTCTTATTAGCAACAAATAATCAAAAACTGAACTAAACAATGTCAGTACAATCACATCGAAATGAAATAGGGCTAGATCTTATTTTTTAAAAGATAGACAATACCTGTACACTGAAAATTACAAAACATTGCTGAGAAAGAATAAAGATCTAAATAAATGGAGGTTCAAGATGGTTAACGTGCCAGTTCTCGGGACTGAACTTGTGGCTCAGGTGGCTGAGTCGCTGGTGTGCAGACTATGTGCAGCCGAAGGACCTCGCTTCATGATCCAAAGTTGGGGTGAAAACCAAAATAAAATAAATAAAAATGTTTCTTTATTTCCTTAAAAAGTTTCTTCCTGAACACTTGGTGATTTGGTGGAGGATGTGGTGTGTTGACATATATTGGAAGAATGGGAAACCTACACATATGAGTTTATTTTAAGGTGTAAAATAAGTTACAATAAACAAATGAAAATAAAATAAAATAAAAGGTTTCTTCCTCCCCTTCCTTCCTTCCTTCCTTCCTTCCAACTTTCCTTTAGAAAAAAAAAGCCAAATCTCCCCAAATTGAGCAATGAATTGTTCTCTGTTACTTGCAACCAAAAGCACCCTTACTATTTTACAGTAGCCCAGCAGCACCAGGGAACATTGGGAAATCTTCCCGGAGCAGAGACCACTTAAGCTGACTTACAGCATGAGCAGGAGTTCACCAGTAAACAAGCGAGCTAAGCAGGGTCGGGACTGAATCTGTCCAGCAGCTGGGTAGGCCCTTCGTGACCTTCAGATGACTTTGAGGGCAATCTGACCTCCCTCCAGCTCTGCCGCTAAAAATCCTTTCACTCTGTCCTCCCTCCTTCCCTCCCTCCCTCCCAAATCTGCACATTTTCATCTCCATTCATCAGGGAGCAGCTTATCGCCAGTGAGGGGAGATATTAAAGCTGGCTCCTTCTGCCCAGGAAATGGAAAGAACCCAGGAGAATTAGCTGGAGCAAACCTATTAAGCAACAAAGAACATACCCAGCTGTCGAGTCATCTTCAGAATTTTAAATCAAGCAACTTGCCTTCTGAGTGGCTTCCCCAGCCTGTAAGGGCTTTTTGCTACAAGAGGGCTTTCGAGACCAATGGGTCTGGAATTTTCCCAGCCTGGGCAATACCTCAGCTTTCTCCCGTGTGCCTTTCTCTAACCAGTCACAAGATTTAAGAACAAAATCCACAGTCATGAACCCCGCCATGTGAGTATAATGAATCTCCTTTCCCTTTGAAAAGCAATCCTTTCCCTCTTGGGCTGAGCTAAAACTCCAGCCTCTAATGTGACCTATTAGCATCACATCAATTAGGGCCCCTGCTTGTGCCACACTTTCTGGCACATTTTCTAGTCGGAACTTCACTGCAGCTCTGAGAATCACATGGGGGCTACTCACCTCAAGCAGCAGACGAGGCTGCAGCGTGTTGCCTTGCTTGAGGTCACTGGAGGGGCCAAGAGGCAGGCCTTTGGGGCCTGTTCCTGAGCTCTTACACTGCTTCTCTCCCTGCACAAAAACTCTAAGAAAACTGTCCTCACTCTGCCTACCCAGTCTGCCGTAGACAGTGCAAATCTCACCAGAAAAACAAAGTATTTTGTCTTTCTAGAAATCTAGGAATCTCCCCACTCACCCCATGGACCAAGACAGGACTCAGGTCTCAGTGAGTCCTGGGGGTGAGTATGGGAATGATAAGTTCCCCCCAAATTGACAAGGCACTCTTAGTGCACAGAAGAAAGTAGGCACATCCATGAGAACTAGTCGTGATTTATTAGGGTAACTCACATGCAGGGGTCCTCTATACTGAAGTTGATGGGTAGGGCTTCAGTGGAGGCAAAATGCACAGATCCTCAAAAACTAAGGGCCTTCCAAATACGGATGCTCTCGCTCATATGTGAAATATAATGAAAACGAGCAAGTGAACAGACAAAACAAAACCAACCCTTGGATATTTTTGATAATATTTTTATTTTAGTAATTATTCTACACATTAAATTAATTTCCTATGTATAGGTTCCCCCGTTTCTTAGATATATGTCAACACACCCTGCCCTCCAACAAATCACCAAATGATCTTCCCCATTGTCAGGTGGGCTCCACCACTATTTGCCCCTGCCCACCCCATTCCCTTTTGGTGACCTCAGTTTTGTTGCAAATTTTCCAGGTCAAGTCTTGGATATTGACAACAGAACTGAGGTTAGCAGAAGGAAGGGGAAAAAAGGCAGTGGGCGTCCAATGGGCCGTGGTAGAGGATTATTAGAAATTTGGTGGTGGGCGTGGTGCGTTACATATTTGATGAAGAGTGAAATCTGCACATCTGAAATGTCTATTGTCCAATAAAATTTACCTCAGTAAAACAAATAAAAAGTTGAGGGGTCTTCATACATTCCTTGATGGCATTCATTTATCTTGTTGTTTAAACAAAAGACTAGTATAAGAGCGCTGGTGTCATCCTGGAGTCATCTTCCTTGTATCCATGTTCTCCCAAAGAAATATTGGGAGTATAGAGATGTGTGGATCAAAGTTTCCAGGAACTAATTTTGGTCAAACTTGTGGAGGAAGTCAGGCAGGCATCATGGGCCCAAGATGGCACCACTCAAGATGGAGTTCCTTTGGTTCATACAAACAAGTCACTCATGTATCTGAACTTTAATCCCTTCACCTTAAATGGAGATCAGCTGCCTCTGTGGCAGTTGGGAGACTCAAACAGGGTCCCCATGCTTCTCTGACAGGTTGGCAGTCACCCTTCAGCCAGTCGGAGAGCAGCTGGTAGGGAACAGGGCCCCACCCTCCACTGTCTGGGGCGGTACTTCAGCAGGCGTGGGAGCTGAGGGTTCCAGCTAACCCCACGCTCATCTGGAACGATGGAAGCCACTCATGGCAGAAAGGGGTCAAGGGAAGGGTAACTTCCTACCTGCTCCGTGGGAACCAGAGCCAACTTCCCCAGGGCCGAAACCTGCGCACATGCTCACAGTTTCCATGTTCCTCCCACATTGGAGACAGCATCCACGTTTCCTTTCCCACACTGGTATCTCCACCCAAAACTCACCCCTCTACTGCCCAGTCTCTTCTAGAACAATAGAGCCAGGAGGCCTCCTAGTCAACTCTGCCTCCAGCCCTGCCTGATAGCCCAGCCAGGGCTCCTGCTGCTGCCCAGGGACACAGAGGGACTTCCTGAGCTGGGAACTGAACAGGCTAAGTTTTGTTCCACTGTGTGCACCCTCTCCCCTAGCCCACCTCCTCCTTCATCCCTCTGGTTCAGAGTCCCCCTTAGTTTCCACCTAGTGCGCCCCACTGGAGGAGGAAATGAACCAGCAAAGCTGCAGGCCTGGGAAACTCAGCCTGGAAGAAGAACAGAAGTCTTCCCTCTGAGTCAACAGCTGGGGCCAATGACAAGTCAATCTCCAAGGGCACCCACATGCCTAGTGAGCCCAACACCCTTCTCAGAGTGGACATTTCCACAGTCACCAAAATGGCGAGCTCATCCCCAGCCCTCACTTCTCAGACTTCTGGCATTCTTCCCTCCATCCCACCCTCTCCCCACCAGCAATGATCTTGCTTCCTACGTCCTGGGAGAAAACCTGTTACAATCCGACAGGAATTCCCTCATCGATCTACCACAAACCACCAGGCTACCCCACCAAGAGGAGTGTCCCTATGCCCCATCCCGACCTTCTCCCCTTCTCAGGGATATGGATCCTGCCCACATTTCTCTCCTGCATCATTAATCTCTCCTTTTCTACCAAATCCCCCACCATTATAACGTGAACATGCTTTAGTATCTATTTTTTTTTAATCCTACCTCGATCTAGATCCCCCTCCAAGTATTCACCCATTGTGTTTCTCTCATTTGCTGCAAAACTTAGTAAGATAGAATCTGCAGTCCCAGACGCCACCCACTCATCTGTTAGTCTCTCTAGAGTGCTGGGTGCTGGAGGGTGGAGAGGCAGTAGTCAAGGACCCATGATCCTCGTGTTGCCAAAATCAGTGCTGACCTCCCATCAATATTTTACACAGCTGACCATTCCCTCGTTGAATTATGTTATGCTCTTGGTTTCTCTACTCCATAAGAAACCGCTGTCCCTAAAAAGAATAACAAAGTTTTGTAGCCCACTAAGAATATAATCAATGAGCTTTGTTTTGTCCCCAGCTCCCCCCTGTTATGGGTTATAAGTCTCACAATGAGATTACAGGTCAGACTGAGCCGGGATGTTGTGCCTGGGTGTCTCGAATCTGGAGAAACCAAGGACTGACTGGGGTACTCTTCACATAGTGCTTGTCAGCATCTTCCTTGATCTGGCCCCTGAGTGATGTCACTCATGCTAAAGCTAGATATGATCAGACGGCCACCTGTTGAGAGGATGCTCCCCTATCATGCTGCTCCCAAGCTTGAACTCCCCTTTAGAAGCCCCTGCTTGCTTTCATTCAGGAAGTCCGAGGATTTGAGGCTCAGATCTCCCCTGTCTCCAATTTCTGCAGAAAATAAATTAACACATTCTCTTCTCCCAAGGCTTGTGTTTGGTTTTCATCTGGCACTGCTGCCCAAGAACAGGAGATTCAGTAACATATATGTCAATTTATATTTCCTCCAACCCCAAGGTTGCTCCTTCTTAGCTTCTTCCTCCTTTATCTGATCTCTCAACACTGGTGGACTTCAGGGTTCAGATCCAGGACCCCTTCTTTCCCCTATAAACTATCCCTAGGTGACTACCTCCTGTCCACCATATAGATACTGACGCTCCCAAGTCTATATTTAGAGCAGTGAATTTCTGGATTTCTCAGTAATTCTAGACTCAAATACCCAGCTGCCTACATGACACCTCCAGGTGAATCTTTAACAAGCATCTCAAACTTCAACTTGGGCAGAACAGAATTCTGGATTTTCTACTCCTAAATCCATTCCTCCTTCATTCTTCCCCACCTCAATAAATGGCACCATCATCTACCTAGTGACTCGATCCAAAATCTGCACTTCCATCGCCCTTATTCAAGTCACCACAATCTTTCCCTATGGGTTTCCCTGCCTCCTCTCTTGCCTGGTTACAAGCCATGACCCACATCTAGCAAGAGTGATCTTCTAATAATGATCCAGATCAGATTGCTTCCATGATTAAAATCTGCCAGTGACTTCTCAGCACACTTAAAATTCAGACTCTTCACCTTGGTTCACAAAACAATACCTGCCCAGACCAGGGCTAAGCCTCTACTTCCATTCATACTGTGCAGCACCCTCTCCATGCCACTTCAAATATACTACCTCCTTTCGATTGCTGACCATGTCTAATTCCTTCCTGATGAAGGACAGCAAACAGAGTGAGGAAACAAATTAAAGGAAGGGCAAGCACAGGAGGGAGGATGGGAGGCAGGACTTGTTAGTCAACCTGTAATCATAAGAATGTAAGGAAAATTGTAGCAACTAACAGAGAGTAAAAGAAGGAAAACAACTATTCTGGGCTACATGCCCGGAAGATTCCACCTCTAGGGTACAGCAGATGCTGCCCCAGCCTACAATGGTTGCAGCTTTACTGCCCGCAGAGATCCTCTCTCATCTCTGTGTGCCCTTCCCTTAATAATCTTCCGTGTGTCACTCACATGAGCCTCCATTGAATTATTTCTTGGACTTTGCTCAAGAACCCAGCGTCCCACTCACAATGCAACTCTCCTGCTGATGTATGTGCGGGTCCCTCTGCCCGCATGCTTTCCCCAGTCTTTCATCTTATCATCCATAGCTCATCTGAAGTGTTTTCTCCTCAGAAATTCTTTTCTCCACCAGCCTCCTAGTAACCATCGTATGTCCCTATAGTCATTCTCAGGATAGCACGCATAACTCTCTGATAAGAACTAAAGAATTCTTTAATTCTCACCACAAGAATTAAATTAATAACAGCAAAGACCTTATCATTCTTGTCCAATGCTATGCTGAGTGCATAAAGGTGTCCTGGTCAGCCCCTTTCAATTTTCAAAAGGATTTTTTGAGTTGCTAAGATCGTAAACAGATTGATATGCAAAAGGACAGAAACTGGGCATAGAGAGACCTTTAGAAAGCAAATACAAGGCACATCCTGGTTGCGCAGTGGTTAGGTCAGTTGCCTCCAAAGGGACAAGACACGTACCCCTGTGTTCGAGTCTCAGGTGTGGGGCAGGGAGGAGTAGCCAGTGTGAACAACTAAATAAAATAAAGATGCTTCTTCCTCCTCTCCTCCTGCCTGCCTGCCCACCTTAATTCCTGCCTGCACTTTTCCTTCAAAAAAAAAAAAAAAAAAGAAGAAGAAGAAAAAGGCATGCCTTTGTGGAGTAGCGGTTACCTCAATTGTCTCCAAAGGACTGCAGGCCACATACCCTTGGGTTCGAGTCCAGGGTTGGGGGGAACAACCAGTGTGAGCATCTAAGTAAAAATTAATGAAAGTGCTTCTTCCTCCTCATTAAAAAAAAAAAAGAAAAGGAAAAACCAATACAAAAGGGAGGAAAGAGGGCTTCCTGCCAAGATTGGTGAAGACAACAAAAATCAATAATATCCAGGGCAGGGAGACCAGCACTCCTGTGAACTATTGATAACAGTACAGATAGTATAATACTTTTGGAGGGAAATTTGATGGTCTCTATAAATAGTATTCAATGTTTATGACCCAATATTTTCACTTCACACTACAAAAACTCCTACTAGGTTCACCTTTCCTGCCTGAGGCGCTGGCGTGTGGACCACGTAAAATCCAAGTACCAGGTTCATGGCCTGGTGCCTGGTTACTAAGAAGCTGGTGGAGAAAAGAATTTCTGAGGAGAAAACACTTAAAATTGGTATGAATGATAAGATGAAAGACTGGGGAAAGTATGCGGGCAGAGGGAGCAGCACCTACATCAACCAGAGAGTTGCGTTGTGAATGGGACGCTAGGTTCTTGAGCAAAGTCCGAGAAGTAGCTAATAAAGGTACTTCTTCCTCCTTTCCCTCCTTCCTCTTTAAAGAAAAAGAAAAAGAAAAATTCCTACAAATGCATGATGAGATAGAAACACAAAAATATTCATCACAGCTTTGTTTACAATGGCAGAAATTTGGCGGACACCCAAATACCCATAAATGAGAGATTGTTATATAAACCATTGTATAGCCACACAATGGACTCCATATAGTGTAAAAGAATGAGGCAGATCTATATGGATTTTCATTGGGAAATGTCTAATGTATTTTGAGGGAAGAAAAGAACAGTTTTATTCTAAAAATGAAATAATAATATGCTAGTATACGTATAAAATAGTTGGAAGAGAATTCTGTTGATCATGGTTCCTTCTTGAGGATTTGGAACGGGGGCTCTACTTTCTGAATTCTGTGTTTCTGCAGTGCTTTGGATTTGAACCTCTGTGCATGACTGCTGTGGTAAGAACATGTGAAAGGCAAACAAGATCATGAATGAAGGAGGATGACCAGGACTAGAGCAGAGGGAGTGGAGAGAAAGGACAGACGTGAGAGCTGCTGCTAATGGGCCAAGATCCACCTGTTCCACAAAATATGGGCCTGTGGGATGGGTGATGATGGTGGAACTGACACAGAACAGCCACAATGCAAACCACATTTACAGTTCATATAAATACCAAATGACAAGCGGCCATCTCCCAAAGATGGCGGCCACCGCTCTGGCCTAACCCTCTGTAGGGCTCTCAATCCCAATGTGACAAAAGCCTTTTCTTTCATTCTCCATTAGATGCAAAGACCAGACTGCCAGCACCTCCATTAGACTTTAGAGACCCTGCCCTGAGACGTGTACACACACACACACACACACACATACACACACACGCACACACACACATACATACAGTATTAAAAAGCATAGGATGACCCAGAAATTCCAATCCTAGATATATCCCAAAAAAAGTAGAAAACATATGTCTATTTAAAATTTGTACATGGATGTTCATAATGGCCAAACAATGGAAACATTCGAATGTCCATCAATGATGACTAGATAAACAAAGTGATGTATCCAAATACTGGAATCTTATTCAGCCCTGAAAAAGAATGAAGTTCTGATACGTGTTCAGCATAAATTCACCTTGAAACATTATACTAAGTAAAAGAAGCCAGTCACCAAAGTCTACATATTCTGTTTATATCAAATGTCCAAAATAGGCAAATTCATAGAGACAGAAATCAGATTAGTGGTTGCCAGGGAGCTGAGGGAGGGAGAGTGGGAAGTGATTGCTAAGAGGGACAGAAATTCTTTTGAAGGTAATACAAATGTTGTAAAATTAGTGATGGTGGTTGTACAACTCTGTGAATCTGCTAAAAATCACTGGCCTATTCACTTTAAATGAGTGAGTTACATATGGTATGTGAATTTTATCACAATAAAGCTATTATAATAAACACACATGTACACACATACCACATATATACATGTACACAGAAACACATACACATATGCATCCATGCACACGTACACACAAAGACAAAACTACACATATAATCACACACACACACACACGGGCACCTTCCTCTCCAGGAACATAGCTCAGTACAAGCACAATGCAATGTACAACCCTAAACATCTTTCTTTTTTTTTTTAAGGAAAGGTGCAGGCAGGAATGAAGTTGAGTAGACAGGTAGGAGGAGAGGAGGAAGAAGCATTTTATTTTGTTTTTATTTAGTTGTTCACATTGGTTGTTCCAGCGCCCCCAGACTCCAGACATGAACCCAGACCCTTGGGATGTATGTGGACTGTGCTCCTTTGGAGGTGGTGGAACTAACCACTGCTCCATCAGGTTGTGCCTAACATCATCCTTTGTGACTGTTTCTCTACACCTCTTGCCCTGTGGCTTCCAGACAAAGGCAACTAAGCCAGAAGTCATGATGGTGTGTGGGTTGTGGCATAGCCAATGCCAAAGGTGAACCTATTTTAGAGGATAGAAAAGAGTTCAGCAGAGAAGGTAAAAGAAAAGACCAAGTAACTCATTTGTCAAATCCTTCCTTTTATATAACACAACATATCTTTACCAGCAGGATGAGGGTTCATTTTCTTTAGCTCTCTGCCTGTCTCAATCCTGATGATGAAAGTCCTCATAAGTCAGCAGGGCACAGGTCTTTCTCAGTATTTGAGAGTTTGCATCACACCACTTGCTTTTACAAAAGACATACATCAGTACCTGTTTTCACTAGCCAAAAGAAATCCAAAGTGGATTTTCACTTTCAAAAGGAAGGTATGCTCTGCTGGCTCAGGTGCTAAGTCTAGCTGGGGAGGGAGGGACATCTAAAATGATTAACTAACTAAATAGACACTCCTTCCTCCTCTCTCTTCCTTTCGGCCTGCCTGCTTCCTTCCTTATTAAAAATAAACAAACAAAAGACAAAAAGTGAAAACAGTGTTTAGCATTGTCTACAAAGAAGCAGTAGCACCCTGAGCACCAAGAGTGGTCCCTGAAGTTCCTTTCTGGAAACTAGTTTGTACAGGTTGTGTTAGCATCTCATTCCTGCTTTTGTATAATATTAGTAATATGTTAGGTTTTACATGCCATTTGGTATCATTTGGTAGTTTATTTTTGGAATATGGGAATACTCAAAAAATACTCTATAAATGAATGGTAACTTAGCCTTCTTAGAAAAGTTTTCATTGAAATGCTCCACTTTCAGACAACCAGGAAAACTTGCATTTACAATTGCTGCACATAGTGGGTGACGAGCATTTTCACTATTAAGTCATTCATGTCACCCTGACATTTGAAAATGTGTGGTCCTATGCTCCATGTAGTTTTCAGCTTTATTTTTGTGATTGATTTCTAGTTTTATGCCATTGTGATTGGAGAAGATACTTGCTATGGTATCAATCTTCCTAAATTTGCTGACATTTGTTTTGTTTCCCAACATATGATCTTTCCTTCAGAATTTCCCATGAGCACTAGAAAAAAAATATACATCTCTTTAGGTTTTTGTTTGCCTGTTTTCTTTTTTTTTTTTTTTTTTTTGAGCTCTTTGAGCCTCCCGGATCAGAAGTTCTCAGCTATTATTTCTTCAAATAAGTTTTCTACCCCTTTCTCTCTCTCCTTCTTCTGGGATCCCTATAATGTTAATGTTGTTCCTCTTGATATTATCCCATAAGTCTCATATGCTGTCTTCATTTCTTTTAGTTCTTTTTCCTTTGTTGGTCTTCATGGGTGCATTCCACTGCCCTCTCTTGTAGCTCACTGATCAATTGGAGGCTTCTTCAGTCCACTGCTGAGTCCCATTGTTGTTGTTTTTTGGCTCCACTATTGTGCTCTTTAGCTCCATGAGTTCTGTATGGAACTGTCTCATATTTTCTCTGTATTTGTAGTAATTATCTTTTGTTCCTCCACTAGTCTCTTTTGCTTCATTAAGTATCATTAAAACTGTTGACTTAAATATCTTCTTCAGGTAGTTTACTCAATTCTGTTGCATTCAGATTTTCTCCTAGGGTTTATTTTGATCTATCATTTGGAGTTTATTTCTCTGTTGCTTCATTCTGTTTGGTACTCTTTTTATTTCTCTGGGTTAGGCTAAAGGACTCCCCTTCCTGCCCTGATGTACTGGCGTTGTGTTAGGGTATCAGCTTGCAGGGTGTAGACCTGGGGTGCTGGCCTGGAATGCAGGGCGTACTGTTGTGTGATCTCTGCACCAGTCAGAACTGTTGGAGCTCTGGAGCCAGACCTGTGTTGAGGTCCAAGAGTTCCACCTACAAGGTTGGAGTCGAGGCAAGGAATGTAGAGTTTTCCCCCAGAGTGACAGGCATGAATAGCAAAGCACCAGGAGAGAGATCCAGTAGGTGCTGACCCAGGCCACAAGTGGACCAAAATCCCAACTCTCACCCAACTGGTGAGAGGAAGGTGGGTGTGTCCCAGAGTCCTCAGGAGCCAGTCACAGCAAACCACCCTTGTGAAAGTCTCTCAGTCCTGTAGCTGGTCTGCAGTTCCAGCAAGGAGCAGCATATAACAAGCCCTAGGACGTGGGGATGGGCACTCCAGCAAGCAGCAAACAGATATACGAATTGCCTAACAGTAGCCCCAGGTGGGTGCAAAGTTGGAACCTCTTTTATGACCCTCATTAAGAGAGCTTCAGAATCGTCTTTGCAAAAAACCAGTTATCTGTGTCCCTATTGCATACCTGGCTGCCTGTCTACGTCTCCAAATAGCCCGAAGAACCAAGGGTACAAGCTGTCTGTCTAACACACAAGTGTGCTAATGGTGAAGGGGTGAGAGTATTTCACCCGTGGGGCCTTGCTGCAATATGGCAGCTGCGGTTGTCAGTGCCAAGCCTACAGGGGATCTCAAAGAGGACACCCAGCAGTGCCTTGGCTCACAGGAAAACTATCCATCTTTCTTATTCTCCATACCGAAGTTTCTGGTTCAATAGATGCAAGTCTTGGAGGCAGGTCTGTGTACACTTTACCTATTGACTCCCCATGCTCTCTGTCCTATGTACCTTGCTCTCCAGAATCCTATTGTTCTCCAGATAAAAGTCCCTTTGTGTTCCACACCAGGTTGTACATGCTTGGAGGTCAATTCCCAGGTCTAGGGGCACCCACTGAGGGAGCAGACCCCTCAGCATGGGAAGAGGATTCGTATCCCTTGTCCCGCGCCCCCCCCCCACCCAGACCTGAATATCTCAATACTGGGCAGTGTTCATTCTAAAACTAACCAGCTTTTCCTATCATTTATGAAGTCCCTTCTCTTTGTGGAGATGTGATCCCTGTTCTTTCACCAAGGTCACAGTTGCTAAATGAGTGTAGTTTTGGCAGACCCTGGTGGAGTAGGGGTTAGGTCAATTGCCTCTGAATGAACTCAAGCCACATACCCCTAGTTTGGAGTCCCAGGTCCAGCCTAAAACAACCAGTGTAAACAATGAAATAAAATAGAATAAAATGCTTCTTCTTCCTCTCTTCCTGCCTGCCTGCCTACTCACCTTCATTCCTGCCTCCACTTTTCCTAAAAAAATTGAGAGAGAGAGAGAGAGAGAGAGAGAGAGAGAGAGAGAGAGAGAGAGAGAGAGAGAGAGAGAGAATAGTTTTATTGTGTCCATGGGGAGGAGGTGGAGCCAAGATCTTAAGTCAAGATCTTAAGTCTACAATCTTGAAATGATCCAAAAATAAGTAGAGCTAAATGTAAGTGTATGAACTTCATATTCTTCTCTTTTTTTTTTTTTAAGGAAAAGTACAGGCAGGAATGAAGATGCACAGGCAGGCAGGCAGGAAGAGAGAAAAGGAAGAAATATTTTACTTATTTAGTTGTTCATCTTGGGTCCCCCACCCCACACACACCATCTCAGAACACAAACCCAGGACCTTGAAATGTATAGAAATGGCACCAGCCAGGGTATGCCAATTCTCTTTTTTTTTTTACGAGAAGGAGGGGAGATGAGGAAGAAATGTACTTAAGGCAGAAAGAGAAAGCAGCTTTATTTATTTGATTTTTTTCTTTATTTTTGGTTGTCCCCCGAGTCCTGGGTGGCAAACCTGGGTTCTTGGGCTTTACATGGTCCACACCCAAGCTGCTGGCTTAGTGCCCACGTCAGCAGAGCAAGCCTGGTGCTTATTCTCTACACTGGCCACCTAATGGACACTGCATGTTAGAAACAGTTTTATATTTATTTAAAAAGTAATAAGATTTAAATTTTTATAAAACACAAACTTAAATAATCAAATGTATTCCAAATTTTTTCTACAAACTTTTTTTTTTTTTTTTAGGAAAGGTGCAGGCAGGAATGAGGCAGGCAGGCAGGCAGGCAGGAAGAGAGAGGCGGAAGAAGCACTTTATTTATTCTTTATTTAATAGTTCCTCATAGTTGTTGCCTGCCGGCCTGGATCCCACATCTGGATCCTTGGGATGTTCGTGGACCGCACTCAGCCAGAGGTGATGGACTTTCTCATCAGACTACCAGGAAGCACCTATAAACTTTTCTATTAATTCATTTGAACTGGGATTTTTTTCCTTTATTTTATAGATGACTATTTTAGAAGAAAGTTAACTTCCCTGAAAACACATAAAAAATTCATTTTAATTTTTAATGTTTTTCATTTACTTCAATTTTCATCTTAAAAAATTTCAAATCCTATACTTTCTGGAAAATGTTCCTTGAACTTTTATCTTTTATATCATTGCTAACAGCAGCACACACAGATTAGGCAAAATCTTCACCAAACTGATATAATTCATGGTTTTGCTAAAACAAAAGAGAGAAAATATTTTTTTTTAATTATAAGCTAATTTACGAAAGCTGTGTGGCTTTGTTACTTATCCAATCATCTCTAGCCCATTAGCAGAACCCAGACACAATAACAATTAATTCAATCTGTTTTGACACCTTTGCCAACTTTGACTTCCATATTTTCCAATTTTGTCATTAGGAAGCTATATTTGTCCATGTAGGAGGTTAGAACATATTTTATTTAACAGTTTGTGGTTTCCTTCAGAATCTTTAAATATTTAGACATGTAGTATATGGGTCTCTTGCCCCAGGCGCCCTGGCTGTGCTCAGATCTTACTGAAGGTGCTAGAAGGACATACATGACAGATCATGAACCCCAGCTAGCAGAGCTGAAACCACTTGGCCCAGGAGCCCTCTCTATGATGTACTCCCAGTCTAACTGCAGAGGGAAGAGAGAGGTTTCCCAACAGCAGACAAAAATCCACCTTCCTGCTTCCTTCTCCCAGGATGAAGGCCCTTCCCAGTGAAACCCCAGCCCTACCAACAGAGGGCGCTCATCCTCTGTGCTCCCAGACACGGCAGCACAAAATTTTTCCATCTGTGAATTCTTCTGGCCACCCTCGAGGTCCCTACCCTCATACCCTCATGTGCCTTCAGCCCAGTGGGGAGGCCAAGAACATGATCACAGATAAGCCACGTACGGTCAAGCTGGTCCCAGTTGGGTGGTGCCAGGCCCAGCTTCTCCTCCAGGTGAGATATGAGCGCACCCAAGAATCCGGCCTTTCCCTTGGCTCTGGTCACCACAAACAACTGAGCTAACAACCCTCAGCCTCACAAGACCAGCAGCCTACAATTCAGTGTCCACTAAATCCCTACAGATTCAAGAAACACCTCTCCTGCATACCCTGCAAAAGAGGGTCTCGGAACGAAGGTCTGATTCAACAAGAGCTGATGTTGGCCAGCAGAACAGCTGGGCCTCCTGTGAGCTAACAACAATGAATGCTTGTTTCATTTGTGTGTGAGACATGGGCCCCTTTGTCAAGTTTCCTGATACAAAAGTGAATTAAAAGTCATCCCCTCTAGAGACCAAAATAAATAAATAAGTAACTTTGCAGTGATAATCTTTCCTGTTCCAATTCATCAAGGTTTCAAAACTCAGGGTGTCTCGTCCCTGCCTGAGTACCCTGCTGCTGCCTGCTTAGAGTGGCAACCTAGGGAGGTAGCAGGCTCTGGAGGAGTGATAAGTAGGCCAGTATAAGTAGAAAAACAAGGTACAGAAGTCACCCACATCGGACATACCCTGGGGAGCAGCAGTTAGGTCAATCATCTCAAAAGGAGTAGGTCACATATCCCAGGGTTCAAGTCCATGTCCAGAGGGAACCAACCAGTGTGAACAACAAAATTAAAATAAATAAAGTGCTTCTTCCTTCTCTCTCTTCCTACCTGCCTGCTGCTGCCTTCATTCCTGCTGCACCTTTCCTTAAAAAAATTTAAAAAAAAAAAGAAGTCACCCACATTAAGATGAACTCACCAAGGAAGGAAGGCAAAGTGAGAACAAGAGGTAGGGGCCCAAGAAACACCTATATTTCTAGGACCAAAAAAAAAAGAGGAAGAGTCCAATATTGAAAAAGCAGGAGCAGAGAGGCAAGAGAATCAAGAAAAGGAATTCAAGAAAGGGCATGAGTGATCATATCAGCTGATGCAAGCAGGTCATGATGAGAACTGAAAACACTGTGCCCATAGTGGGTGACCTTCAAGAAGCTATTTCAGTAGAGATGGGAGCAGAGGTCAAACTGCAACATGCTAAGGAATGAAGGGGAAAAAGGAAATCAGATGGTACTTGAGGGCTCAGCCCATGGAAGAGAAGCTGCTTCAGGACAGAGGAAGATGGAGAAAATGGAAAATCCAGTGGAGAATAGCTAATTGGGACAGCAAAGCCCTGGGTGGGGGATGGAACATGGGGGAGTTAATTGTCAAAGGGAAAGAACCAGCGTAGACCTTTCATCACCAGGGCAGGATGGACGGGAGAAGACTGGATTGGAGGAGAGGACACAGGCTGGGGCTCAATCTCTCTGGCGGCTATCTCCTGTCCAGCCATCCAGATGCCCAGAAAAAGAGACAGCATCAAGGTGGTCACACTGCACGGTGTGTCTGGGATCTGAGCTCAAAGAACCATGTGCCCCAGAGCCCAATCCCTTTCGTGTTGAGAAACATGGCCTCCTGATCGCAGGCTCACTCTCCTTCACTCTCTGGCATTTACTGCCCACCCACCAAGTGCTGGCAGTCACAGGTGTAGGAAAGAGCAGGTCCCATGTCACAGGCTCAGAGGGTAGCAAGGAGGGACATTAAGTAGACTGTCATAGGGGTAGTAAGGAGGGTGCCGTGGAGTCCCAGCGCATGGACTCCTCACCTAGGGAGGAGGTGCCGGGGAGTAAAGCCAGGGAAGGAGAGGACACATGAACAGACAACGCCAGAGAAGGTGTGAGTCAGGAAAAGAGAAGGGACCAGAGTGTCCCGGGCGGAGGGTACAACGTCATCAAAGACATGAGGTGAACATAGGCCTCGTGAGTTCAGGAACAGGGATCATCTAAAAGTCAAGACCAGCTGGAGAGCAGAGCACAGGAGGGTTGAGGGAACAACCCCAAGGGATGGGGCAGAAGCCACAGGAGCCGTAGGCAGGCAGCAGAAGCACCATATGACCTAAATCAGTGGCCCTTAGAAACACAGAACTAAAGAAACACGGAAGGAACGTTGCGGGTGGGGGTGGGGGAGACGGGAGAGGAGGGAAGGGGAAAAGCGGGAAGGGAGGGAGGCCAGAGGGTAGGGACGGAAGGAGGGAAGGAAGGGGGTTCATACCAACTTGGTTTAATGAAAGCTGAACATAACTGACAATATCATTTTTTGAGCAGGTCAGGTTCAGTTCCACCAGACATTATGAAAGAGAGGCCCATGAAGAGTAACGGACAGGAGGAAGGCAAGTGAAAACAAGTCCTGAATCAACATGGATGGATCTAGAGGGCACTATGCTGAGTGAAATAAGTCAAAATAAGAAAGATAGGGACCAGATGATCTCACTCACAGGTGGAATGTGAGTAGACAAAACAAAGGAACAGATGAGACAAAACCAACCCTTGGACACTTGCAACAGAACTAAGGTTACTACTAGAGAATGGGACAGGGACATGTGTTGGCAGAGCCCACTGGACAGTGGGGAAGAATGCTTAGTGATTTGGTGGGGGGAAGGGTGTGTTGACTAAAATAAAATAAATTTAAAAAAAAAAACAAAACTAGCCCTGAATTGCACCTGATACTTGTGTCCAGAATCATCCTGAGTGGGGACCACCAGACTAGCCACCTTCATTAGTTTAAAAAGCTGTAAAAAGCCACCTGTGGCCTGTGTGCCATGGCCAGATGGGGTTCAAGTCCTGAGACAGGAGCTGCCCTGAAGGGCTGATCCAAGTAGCTCCAGAGCTGGCCACGCCCTCCAAGTTCAAGTGGGCTCAGCTCATCCACCAACAAACCCATAACTCGGGCCTATTCCTCCAGCAAGTGAGAGAAGTTCTGGGTGGTCCCGAGGACCTCAGAGGATCTGCTAGGTGGGCTGTGCAAGTCTAGGCTAAGCAGACACAATGAGAGGGGACACAGAAGCAGGTAGGGAGGCAGGGTGGGCAAGCCCCAGGCAAGCCCACGGACCTCAGCATCACAGACTTGGCCTCAGCATTCGCCTGCACTCACACACTCGCTTCTCTGTTTCTGTGCTTCCCCCTTTATCTCCTAGTAAGAATTCCTTTCCCAAAACTGCCACATTTATGAAATTAAAATGTTAAAGTCAATGTTATCTTCCACATATGGAAGGGTAAGAGGAAAGGGGACACTAAAAATAGAAGAGAAACTCAACTCTAGGCCCAACTCCACTATCTCCAGCTGTGTGATTTGGGGCAAGAGGCTAGAAGGCCACAGAGTCACACTCGCACAAGGGCAAACACGAGGGCCAAGGTGCATGGCATGATCCCCATTTTCCAGGGGAGGGGGGTCGAAGTTCTGAAAGAATTAACTTGTCGGGTCTCTCAGGTGGGATATCAGGTGGGATTCAAACCTGACCACTAAGTCAACTTCAGCCCTCTGTGTCCCCATTCCTTCCATTTTTAAATGAGAACAAGAATAGGTCTGTGGGGAGAAAGAAATTCAACAATAAACATGAAACACCTGGTGAACCGTAAAGCATGGCCCTCCTGGGCAAGGTCTGAGTCCCTCCCCGTGCCTGTGGCAGAAGGGCAGGTGCTCAGAGGACTGCCAACGGGCCCGGGCCTTGGCTCCCTGCCCTTCCCACAAGCTTGCCCAGTGCTCAACAGGAGTCATCACAGGGTTCCAGGAACATGCGGATGCGCTAGAACAAAGCCCAGCCGGGTCAGCCCAGCTGTCCCAAGGCTTCCTCACCACCTTGTAGAGCCAGCCAGGGGCTGCCCCAGGAGGCCTGAGGGACCAGAACCACACCGGCTCCATCTAGAGGGGCCTGGATGTTCTGTCCAGGGACTCTGGGGGCGCTGCGGGAGGAATGCCTCCACTTTCAGGCACTGTCAAGGCCCAGACAGAAAGCAGGCCCTCCACTTCAGCAACCCGAGCCCCAGGTCTATACCTGTCTCCCCTTTGTCCCCCAGCTGCTTGGCATGCTCCCTTCTGGAGGGTGGACTCTGTGGCCTCATCCTGGTGCAGCCTGTCCTTGGAACATGCCAGGTGGCTTAGGCAGGTGGCCCAGTCCCTCAGGGAAGTCTGGGTAAAGCCAGCACACAGGCATCTGGGCCAAGCCCTAAGGACTCGGAGCTGGGCCCGCTCTGCCACCCTCCCATAAAGGACACAGGCTCCTGCCCTCTCAGGCACATTGAGACAGGACAGGAGCACCAGGCAGGGAGTTAGCAACGGTGGGCCCGGTCATGGCAGTGTTACTAAGTGCTGTATGATCTTGAGCAAACAAGCACCCTCCCCAGGCCTCAGTTCCCTCATCTGTAAGCAGCAGGGCTGGAGCTGTATCACAGAAGTCCCTTACAAGACTTGCTTTCTGTGACAACACATTTCTTGGTGCCCCTCAGAAAGTCTCACACAGACCCACAGTCCTGAAACCAGAAGCCATTTAAGGTGAAACAGCCAGGAAGAGCAAACTCTACCTCCAGGGGGAGCGGTCACACCCGTATTGGGGCTCCTGAGAAACAGACTTGCCAGTTGCTCCCAAGACATCTAGACCCTAACCTGTAAAGGGGTCCGTCACCTCTCTTGCCTGTCCAGATCCTGAATTCCACCCTGAGAGTGATAGCAACTCACCCCTATAAGAAAAGCTCCATAAGCTACATGATCCCTGTCCTTCAAGGTCATAGTGAACAAGACAGAGGCCAGCATTAGTCACAGCTTGACAGCCGGCAGGGAAGCCCTGGGTCTGGCACAGGGTCCTGAGGTCCTGTGAGGTGGCCTCCCTGCAATATCAGCAAACAGAAGACGGGATACAGCACACGTCTCTCACACCTCTCGTGGCATTGGCAGCAAACCTGTCGGACTGAAGTAGACAGAAGCACACAGCAAAGTTTTGCCACCATGGGCAGGTCCTTTGTCTCTGGGCCCCATTTTACTTGCTATAAAATGAGGATAAAAGTGGTACGCTTTGGTGGTGTAGCAGTTAAGTTCGCTGCCTCCAGCTGGCCTGGCTGCATACATCCCAAGAACCCGGGTTCACATCCCAAGGCTGGGTAAGACCAACCAAGCTGCACAATTAAACAAAATGGATAAATGCTTCTTCCTCCTCTCTTCCCACCTCTGCTCACCTTCACTCCTGCCTGCACCTTTCCTTTAAAAAAAAAAGGGAGGGGAGATAAAAGCAATTATTCAATTGACGCAAGGAATAAAATATGCAATGCATAGACATGTGCTGTCTAAAGAGCAAGGGGTGACCAGATGAGCCGGGCAGTGGTGCAAATATAAAGAGGCACTGAATCTTTGCAGTGTGAGCTACAATCAGCCTGCAGAAACCATTTCTGATTAAACAAAAGCAAAGCAAACAAGAAAAGACAGGAGAAACTGAAATAAGATTTTAGCCTTTCAGCTCAGAGGAGGCCATGTACAACTTTCCTTGGTCTTCTTGAATCGGGGATCCAGGTTCATGCGACACCAGTCACTGCTACAGTGTCACCTAAGTTCAACCCCAACAATATCAAAGTCATGTATCTGAGGGGTGCTGGCAAGGAAGTGGGCACCAACCACATCTGCCCTGGCCCCGAAGATTGGCCCCCTGGGTCTGTCTCAAAAAAATGATGGCGCTACCCTAGACAGCATCGACAGTGGTCTTGGGATGCCCAGCCAGCTAAGAATGCAAAGGAAAGTTTCCATAAAGGCCCATTTCTCAAGCTAAATAAATCAATAAATAATAAACACTCTCCACCACATGATCCCACCCTCCTCTTTGGTAACCTCAACTCTGCTATCAAGGTCCAAAGATTTGTTCTAATTTCATCCTATCAGTTTCTCCACAGTCCAGATATAGGGGAAATCATTCAATATTTGTTTTTCTCCTTCTGACTTACCTCAGTGACATACCCTTGAGTTCCTTCCATGTTGTCTCAAATGGCAGGGTTCCACCTTTTTTATGGTTGAGTAGTATTCCACTGTGTGTGCATGTGTGTTCCACCCCCCTTATCCATTCATCTATTACTGGGTGCTTCACTTGTGTCCGTATCTTGGAAAGTAAAGAATGTTAGTCAACATAGAGGTGTGCATGTCTTTAAAGTTAATATTTTCATATTCTCTGGCTTGAGACCTAAAAGTGGGATTGCAGCATTGTAAGGAAGCTCCACTTCTAATTATCTGAGGCATCGCCACACTGATTTCCAAAGTGGCTGCACCCACCTGCACTCCCGCCAGCAGTGGAGGGGTCCCTTCTCCCCACAGCCTCGCCAATACCTATTGTTTCTTTGCTATAAGCCATTCTCACCAGTGTGAGGTGAGCTATCATTGTGGTTTTGATTTGCATTTCTCTAATAAGAGGTAATAAAGAGCATTTCTTTGTGTGCCTATTGGCCATCTGTACATCAGGAGCCGATTTTTAACTGTTCAGGACTTTTGCTAGCCAGCTGACATTGTATTAGAAGCTTGAAATCAGCTACAGTGGGAGTATTTACACAAAGAAAAGGTCAAACACTAAAAATCAGGGTGGGTTGTTTGTTGTCCACAGAGAACTGATTGTTAAGACAGTTGCCAGCACCCCACAGCATATCCTTAAGAGCCAAGCATCAGGAGTTGGCCTTTTGTGCTTCACCATAACTTTACAGGTCTCCCAGAATGGTGACAACTTCAAATCCATAGGTTGGGGCAGCCATAGTTTCCCAGCCCTCATAAAAAGTTTCCACTTCCACAAACATTGATGGAACCTCCTGTGTACTGGCCACCAAAGATTCAAAAAACAAACAAAGTTTTTTCTGCACCGCTCGCTGGAGAGTGGAGGAGCAAGAAAGCACATGCTAGAGAGTGGAGGAGTCAGGACCCAGAGAAGGACCCCTCAGGGGCGTGAAGGGCCACGCAGAGGCACAGAGGCCTGGACTGTTAAGACAGCGCTCAAAAATTCCTCTGAGAACGGGTTTTCGGGAAGCTATCGCTGTTCTGTTACAGGCACCATTTAGTCTGGTCAAAAGTGCACCCCTAACCCCGCCCCTTTAGCACAAATTTCCTTTGGCTGTTTCCAAAACCCAAATCCACTTTCAGGAGGTGAGAATTTGTCATCACTAAGGCCAACCCCTCAAAGCAAAGAGAAGTTCACAAATATAGCTGATGAAGACAGCGTCCCTGAAGTGCCTGAGCCCACGTTCCAAGGTGGCGACTTCAGGTCACTCAGGCACTCCATGTCAAGGCCACTTACTCGTCCGTCTCCTGACACAGCAACACTTTATAGGGGACAACGAGGGCCAACTGTCTGCTCGTCTGACACATCCACAGTCTGCCTTGGAGAATGCCAGAATCTGAATTTCAACAGTGAAGGAAAAAAAAATCCAAAAGCATCCAGACAGAAAAAGGAGGTCACTTTAAAGCACAAAAGTCAAGGTGACCTCAGACTGCAAAACAGTAAACACCAGCAGACACTGAAACTAGGTCATGGATCCAGTGGCAGTCAAGTCATTGTCCAGGGTTAGAGGCAGAATGTCACTCTCACAGACACAGGGGTTTGGACAGTGTATCGCCCACATACTCTTTATGAAAATAGATTGAAGACACATCAACTGTCTGGACAGGAATCAAAACTTAAAAATAGGGACGTTGAGGTGATCATAAAAGAACTGAAAGTGAGCAGCAAATCGGTGAGGCTTAAAAATTATTGCAAATTTGTTTTAAAATTGAGTGTGAACTGCGTATATGAAATTCTAGAATGGGCAAAGCCAGTCTACAGCGAAAGAAATCAAAACAGTAGTTGTTTCCAGGAGGGCAGGGGATCGACTGGGGTGGATTAAAAAGGAACTTTCTAGAGTGGTAGAAATATTCCCTACCTTATAAAGATTTGTGTGACACAGGTGTACACCTTGTAAAACTCATTGAACTGTATACTTTAGATCAGTACATGTCACTGTATGTAACTACATCTCAGTAAAAAACACTACTTTAATATGGAGCCTCTAGTCTATGAATGCCTTAGGGATTCTCTCTTTACTCAGGCCTTTTTGTCTCAGCAATGTTTTGTAGAGTCAGTGTCTTTTATCAGGTACATCTCTAGTTTATATTTTAATGTTGTATTTGGCATTATTAAATTTTGATTGTTCATTACTAACATAGAAATGCAAATGACTGTTATATGCTGGCCCTATATCCTGCAGTCTTACTGAATTCACTTCTCAGTTCTAGTAGTTTGGGAAATTCCATCAGATTTCCTACAGAGATGATCATGCTATCTCTGAATAAAGACAATGTTACTGCTTCCTTCCCAGTCTGGATGCCTTTTACTTCTTTTTCTTGTCTTATTGCACTGGTTAGGGCCTCCAGGATGACGCTAAATAAATGAGGGGACATCCTTGTCTTATTACCAATCTTAAGGGGAAAGCGTTTAGTACTTGAACACTAAGCAAGCTGCTAGAGCTGTAAGGTTTTTGCAAATGTGCTTTATCAGATAGAGGACATTTCATTCCGTTCTTAGCTTGCTGAGAGATTTTATAAAAAATGAATGGGAGATTTGTGTCAAATCACGGAAATGCTAATAAAATGCCAATGAGATGCCATTATGTACCTACTAGGTACATAGTACCTAAAATTAAAGACTGGTCATATCAAGTATTACTGATGACGCAGAGCAGCTGGAATTCTCACGCAGTGTGGTGGGCGTGTGGTAAAGTCACTTTTGAAAACAGCTGGGCCAGTTTCTTAAAAAGTTAAAATGGTATTTTACCCAAAAATAATGAAAGCACATGTCCACACAAAGATCTGTCCATCAGTGTTCACTCACAGTTACTTTATTTGTCATATCCAAACATGGAAACAAGCCAAATGTTCATCAGCAGGTGAATGGATCACAATTATGTTCACAGCACATGCCAGCAATAAAAAGGCATAAGAAGGCTGTATCGTGGTGGCCTAGCAGCCTAGCACACCCTGGGAGCAGTCCCACATGCATCCCAAGGTTCCAGGTTCAAGACCCAGAAGCCAGGGGGAACAACCAATGTAAAACAACTAAATAAAAATAAATAAGAGTGCTTCTGCCTCCTCTCTCTTCATGTCTGCCTGATCACTTTCATCTCTGTCTGTATTTTTCCTTAAAAAAAAAAAAAAAAAAAAAAAAGGAGTGAACAATAATGTGGATAGAGCTCAAATAATTGTGCCAAGTGAAAGAAATCAGACCAAAAGAACATATGCTCTATGGTTCACTTATATGAAATCTTGAAAATGAAACAATCTCTAGAGACAAAGCAGATCACTCATTGCTTATAATGAGGGTAGAGGTCATGAAGAGGTGAGTGGAGGGGACATAAGGAAACTTTCGAGGGTTTCAGACATGCGCATTGTCATTGTAGTGACAGGTTCGTGGGTATTATGCCAATATCAAAATTGATCAAGCTGTACCCTTTAAATATATGCATTCATTTTATGCCAATATCTCAAAAACATTATTTAGAGGTGGAATAACAACATTTTAAAGGAATATTACTATTACAAATTATTATTAAAAGAACATATGCATAATATGAAAATACCTATAAAATAGTTAATAACTATTAATAAATCACAACAGTCTGAGGTCACAACCATAGACAAAATTACCAAAGATTAGTAGGGTGGGGAGAATGCCTTGAAATAAAATTAGCTAAAGGTGTCAACGTGACATAGGGTGTCAAAAATTGGAGTTATTCTTGGTTTTATTATTTGTAGAAATATGGTTTGGCCAGGTTTTTTTTAAGCACAGAGGAGCTCTAAGTCCAGCAGACAGGAATCTGATTAGCCGGTGGTCAGCTACCTCTCATTTTTAGGCATGTCAGTGCCAGCTTGCCACAGGGCAGGGGATGGACCTGCAGGCTTCCCAAGTCACATCCTGTGTCTCTTTCAGACACCCAGTCAAAAACCAGGTCAGCAGCCCTCCCAGGGACACATGAGACCTGCCAGATGCACATCCCCTTCTCTGCTTCATTCCCGCCTCCTTGGTGTTCACACTTAACAATAACCAACTGTGATCACCCAGCGATCTCACTGTTGGATACATAGCAAAGAAAACACACAGTTTAATATGTGGTATACAGAGAAAATAAACAAGTGAATGAACTAAGTAAACAAAAATAGCCTTCTAGACCATAAGGCCAAGTTAGTGGTTACTAGAAGGGAAGAGAAAAGGGTGAGGTAAAAGGCGTCAATTATATAGTGAAAAATGGAATTGTACTAATTGTGACCTCGGTATACAAATGGTGATTTACAATGATGTACACTATAAACCTATACAATTTCATGATGTAATTTTATCCCAATAAAAATTATAATAACAAAATAAACTCAGAAACAGAGAGCAGAATGATGGACTTGGGGGTGGGGATGGAGGAAATGGGTGATTGGTCAGGGGTACAAACATCTCTGTGTGAGATGAATACGTTCTAGGGGTCTCAGCACAGGGACCATCATTAATGCCTTTTTTTTTTTTAAGGACAGGTGCTGGCAGGAATGAAAGTGAGTAGGCAGGCAGGCAGACAGAGGAGGAAGAATCATTTCATCTTATTTCCATTTTAGTTGTTCACATTGGTTGCTCCCCCTGGACCTGGGACTTGAACCCAGGTGTACATAGCGTGTGTCCTTTGGAGATGACTGATCTAACCGCCACCCCACTAGGGCACACCAATACTGTATTAAACACTGGAGTGCTGTTAAGACATCTTAAATATCCTCATCGTTCACACACACACAGAGTCAATTATGGAGATGATGGAGGTGTTAACCAATCTTATTTTGTGCTAATCATGTTGTAATAGATATGTGTATCAAATCATCATGTTGCAAACCTTAAACTTATACCTTGTTAGGTGTCAATTACATTTCAATAAAGAAATCAGTAATCTCTTGAGTCTGGCCCCAACCTGCATAGGTCCTACGTTTTGAATCTCTGCTCATGAAGGCAGAGATTGCTGTTTTCAAAACTGAGGCGATGCCATGGCATCCCTCACACTGAAGGCTATGCTCTTTGGAGAAGGTTCTAGGTGCAGAATCTTCCAGGCAGAGGCTTTGAAGACAGACAGGCCCCAGAGCTGATTCTGCACTCACCAGTGAGCCCGAGAGAAGCCACAGGGGCCTCAGATTATTCCCCAGTCAGTGGGAATGAAAACCCCTCCTTCAGTAGGAAAGGCTTCTGCACAGCACCTAGCAAACAGCTGTCCTAAAAAGCTGACTGCACCCATTTTCTGGATGCCCACTGGGGGCCAACATAGCAACCAGAGCCAGGGATAGAGTGTAAGACTGACTGGCCCTCAGGGAGTTTACTTTTTAGTGAGAACCCCAGAAGGAAGACACAGGGAGGGGACAGGTTCACAGAGTTTGGTGACCCATTAGCTGTACCAGTCAGCGAGATGGAGGACCTCCATCGCAGGCCTGTTAACTGGAAGAACTAGAAACTTAACATTGGAAAACAGTGATCCAGGGAGGCAGAGAGGAATATACAAAGTTCAGTTTGGTTCATCTTGAAACTGGCATCATCTCTTTAGTTGTTCCCTTATTGGTTAGAACCAACAGAATTTGTGGGAGAACAAAGTCAGACACCTAGAGTTAGGGTGCTCAGTGTAGTCCTGAGGATGGCAAGAAGCCATGGACTTTGTATCACGCTCCAAAGGAATGTGGCAGAGATGCCCTGGTCAGGGACTGGGCAGGCGGGCTTTCACTATCCCACAAAGTCTGGGCAAGCTGTCCCCCTTCTCCGAGTTCTGGGCATCTGCTAAATGCAGACAAAAATACCCCCTTGCCCCTTACACGGGATGGCTGCGAAGTACCTAGAAGAAACTCAGAAGCTGTATAAGGGGATACGAATAAAAGGGGTCAAGTCCCAGGCCCTCTGTGGGAAAGCCGAGGCTCCACATAGTGATGTGACCTGTCCAGGGTCACACAATGGTTATTCAGAGCCTCTGCCCCTCTAGGATACCTCAGACCCTCTGGGCACCTGCCGGTGGCACCTTGTTTAGAAGACTGCGTCTCTCTTTTGAGATCAATCCAGAATACCAAACACTCAGACCCCAATCCTGCCTCCAGCACACAGAAATCGGCTACCTGTGTGGCCCAGGTTAAGGTCAGCCTCAGCAGGATATGCTCCAGCCCAGGTGGACGCAGGAACTCACTGTCACCGGGACACCCAGGCCCTTCTAAGCCCTACACGAGCTGGGATGGCATCTGGGAAGTGAGAGATGTCTAACTCAAGCATGTGCTCCAAAGTTTATTAGTATCCACACTGGCAAGCCCGGGCTTTGCCCAGAACAAGGGCCTGAGGGCATGTAGACAGGGAAGAGAGGTCACAGAGGCCAACAGCACTGTCACTGGTGGAGAGGAGGGCTTCTGCTTAGGCCCAGACAATTCAACCCCAAGATGTAGGGCTGTCATCCCCATAAAGAAATGAGGTCCTTGGAGGTTCCCTGACTTGTCTGACATCCCCCAGGCCCAGGAATTTGTACCAGGTCTGCAGTCTGCTCCTCCACCTTGGCCAGCCTCAGTGACCACATGTCCAGCAGTCGGCCCCACCTCACCAGGGTCCCACCTCACCCTGGTGCCCCTAGAACCTAATGACTAAAGTCTGCAGCAGATAAATTCTACCAGGCTCTCCAATTGTTCCTCCAGGCGCGTCTCATCTCCATGGTTCTCAACGACCCAGTCGAAGTTCCCGAAGTTGTCCAGGCCACATTCAGACTCAGCATCATCCACCCCTGTGGAAGAGCCAGGTGAGGTCAGGCCCATCCCTCCAGACACTGGCCTAGGCTTGCTGGCCCAGGAGGAACCACACCCGTCCACCACCCAATCCAAGTTCCTCCCACCCCAAAGGACACTTCCCCACCCCCTGAGACAGTGATTCCGGGCCCAACTGTCTGGCCACTCAGCTCCCAGAGCAGTCTGTTGACTGAACCCTCCATCTGCCACCACTTAGAGGGTGAGCCAGGTCATGCAACACCGCGAATGTCCAAAAGGGCACGGCGTTTTCATTTGTGATCATGTCTGTCCCTAAATCTCTGACTCAATCCTCTCAGGAGGCAGTATGTGCCATTCTCACCTGAGAATGGCAATAACACCATCTACCTGGAGGTTGTGATGTGACAATAAAATGAAATCATGCGTAGAAAGCACTTAGCAGGCCTATCCTGTGGCAAGTGCCTGGAACATGCGCAGTCAAGAAAAGGGTTCCATTGGGTCTGAACTTCTGCAAGTCACAGTGACTTAGGGCAGGAAAGAGGCCTGGGCTGTATCTCTGAATTTCCAGAGGAGTCCTGCCCTTGCCCCAAGGAGGCTGCCCTAGTAAAGCTTCCTCCTGAGTCATACCACCCTCACCATACACTCTGATCCTCAAACAGAAGGGAGGGTGGCTGGGCCCACCCTCTGACCCATCCTTCACACCAGGCTAGTAGCAATGGGGAAGGACCAGAGGGGTAGGGCCAGGCCAGATCTCCACAATCTACTGGCCTAGAAAAGAGAGCCCAGTCATGGGGACCAGGCCAAGGTCACAGGCCCCACCCACTCTCCTTTCTAATCTGGAGAAAGTGGAGTGCTTCTGAGTCCCAGGCACTGGAGTCCCTTTTACAACCCCTTGCTCACTCTTCCACAGCCTGCCAGGGGCAGAGCAGGAGGCACAGAGCACAAAGAGGGTGACCTGATCCACAGAGGGGCACAGCAACCTGGGGAAAGGCTGCGAGCAGCTCACCTGGCGTGAACACCCAGCCCCGCTTCTTCCGGCTCTTCTCTGAGGCCATCACGCGGACTGTCTGGACCACAGTCCCATAGACATCTTGAAACCACTGGATGTCAGAAGCCCTCCGCGTGTCACTCACCAGCTGTTAAGGAAGGGTTACAGACAGGTGACCAACAGAACAAGGTGTAGGGAGCAGCAGGCCCAGGCACTGGGGTGAAGGGAGAAGAAGGGAGGACCCAGGTCCCCTAAGAATAAGCAGGAGCATGGTGTTGGGAAGAGGGACTATAGAACCCAGACAAGTATAAGTCTCCATTATGACCCAGCTGGCCAGGATGGGCACCCGTTCTCCCTCCGGGTAGCCTCCCTGGCCATCACAGTCCACAGCCACTCTGACCACGCTGTCTCTGCCACAGGCAAACTTGTGATCTGTAGTCAGGTTGGTTACTGCTGTGCTAAAGAAGAACAGGCGTCAGGCCTTGAAGTTAGAGTTGTTGGTCCACACAACCATTTTACAGATGAGCAAACTGAGGTCAGAAACAAAATTACCTCAACCAGTCCCTGCCCCTCAGCATCTTTTACAACATCTATCTGGGTATGCCCTGATAGCTCAGGTTAAGCACACGCCTGGGGCGCAGTCCATATACAGGCCCAAAACCTGGGTTCGTGGCGGGACCAGGAGAAACAAATAGAGTGAACAACTAAATAAATAAAATGCTTCTTCCTCCTCTCTCTTCCTTCCTGCCTACCTTCATTCCTGCCTGACTTCTTTAAAAAATAAAAACAAAATATCTCCCAAGTCCCCTGGTAAAATCTAGGCTCTTCCAAAGAAACTGCCTGATCTGACCTTGTCTGCCTACTGCCACCCCTGCCTCATGGAGCCCCTAGAACTTCCTCAAACATGCCAGGCACACCCCACCCCAGACCCTTATTCTCTCTGTTCCCTCTTTTCAGAAGCTCTTCCCCCAAATAACCATTTGGTCTACTCTTTTCCTCCCTTCAGTTTCTGCTCAAATGTCCTCACAGAAGGGAGTCCTTCCCTGAAAACCTTATTAAGGCAGCAACTCACCCCAGCCCTCCTGAGACCCTGGGCCTGCATCCTATTACTCCTGAAAAAGTAATTCACCTGACATATCTATATCTATTTAAGGTCTAACTCCCCACACTCCCAGCTATAACCTAAGCTTCCCGAAGACAGGGATTCCCTTGTGTTTTTGCATTGATGTCTCCCTAGTAACCAGGCCCAGTACTGGACAGAGTACAGCTGCCAGAATGAATGAGGAAGGAAAGGGGAAGGTGTCATGGGAGCCCCAGTCAAGACTGGGTATCAGGCAAGGCTTCCCAGCAGAGGTGTAAAGCAGGTGAACGGTGGCTGTCCAGGTGAAGAGGGAAAGAGGGCAGTGCAAACAGAAGCATGGGCCGAGGCCCTGACTCCAGAGTTTGATTCACCTAGGGAACAGAGAGAAGCTGCAGTCTGAGGAGTGAGGAAGCTAAAAGGGGAGCTGAAGGGAGACCATTCGAGGACCAGAAAGTCACAGTAAGGGTTTTCATTTCATTAATGGGAATAATGGGACAAAAGGTTCGAAACAGAGTTGTGGCATGACTTGGTTTCTGGTTTTAGAAGGTGACTCTAGGCGAGCCCTGGTGGAGCAGTGGTTGGGTCAATCGCCTCCAAAGGAGCAAGCCTCACACCCCTGGGTTTGAACACTTGGCCCGGGGGGGAAACAACCAGTGTGAACAACTAAATAAACATAGAAAATAAAGATGCTTCCTTCTCTCTCTTCCCATCTGCCTCCCTACTCACCTTCATTCCTGCCTGTACCTTTCCTTAAAAAAAAAAAGGTGCCGGCTGCTGTGTGCTGACAGCTCCTAGGGGACATGAGCCGAAGATAGACCAGAGTGAGCGCTACTATGACTGACCTGGTGGGAAACAGTGTGGGGGCCTGCACCAGGGTGGTGGTGGTGACAGAGAAAAGAGAGCATCTGAGAGCTGCTCGAGGAAAGGCAGAGGCCTAAGAAACGAGTTTTCTTGATGATGTCATCCAGCGTGCTTACCCAGATGGGCTGGTAGACGCCCTCCACGATCTTCCTGCAGAAGAAGCCTGGGTCATTCTGGCGCTTCTCCTCCCCCCAGTGGATCATGTCCTTCCGATAGATCTCCTTGTAGGTGCTGGCTTCCAGGAGTTTCTGGAAGTTCAGGCCATGCTCCTGCACAAAACACATCCTGTCTAAGCTACCTGCCTCTCAACCTTGTTGGTCTCTCCTGAAACAGGGAATGGGCCATCCCTGCCCTTGCCCGCCCTCGCCCACCCTCTCCAGGTACCACGCTCTACTGGTGAGACTCCCCCAGGACAGAGACATGCAGGGGAGAGGGTCCTGGAATGGAAGGAAGTCCAGATGGGAAGGTTAATACATAAATGGTTTCTGTTTGTCTTTGAAATGTGTGAGGTGGTTTTCTCTTTTCCAACACTTTTACCTTCCCAATTATTTCTGGCTTAAATTAATCCTGAAATTAGTTTGCATCCCCTGGGCACAGGCTTAGCCTTTAACTCAAGTGGGAAATTTGAAAACACTGCATCTGTGTCTTCTCACTACCTGCTCTAGCCTCGTTTGCCCCATCCCGAAACCCAAGAGACTGTACTTCCCTGTCCCTCTCCTTTCCCCCTCAAACCTGTCCTCATCCCCAAATTCCTGGCACCTTTGAGGGAGCAGGGCTCCATCTGGCTCCCAGCATTCCTAGAACCCTGGGAGAGGCTGGGATGGGAGGCACAGCTCTGACCACCCCCATGTCTGTCCTGGACTGTGAGGTGCTTCCAAATCTGGCCTCCCCTCCTCCAGAGACAGACAAGCAGGGGGGGTCTATCCAGAAGTCCCAGGAGGAGAATCTGAAATACAGCACTCAATTCCGGCTCCAGCTCCCCTACATATCATGGCAGTCAGACTTCTTCCCTCAGACTCTCAGTTTTCCATCTCTAAACTAAGGGGTCGCCCAAAATCACCACCCTGAGCTCCTGCTCCAAAGGAAGGCCAGCAGCCAACACCTGTTTATAGACAGGTTTCTTAAGTGCTCCTTGCCACAGGGGAAGAGTAGCCACCAGTCATTTATCCCATAGTGACTTGAGAAGTCAATGCAGTAGCATTTCTTTTTGGATTTGTTTTGTTAAAGGAGTGGGGTATGGAGTGGCACTGGACTTTCAGACAGCAGGGGCAGGCTGGCCTATACACTTTTTAAATGATTAAAAGAGATTTAAAAAATACAAAATCCAAGACGTGTCCTAGTGGCTCAGGTGTTAAGCCTGCAGCTGGGGTGCAGACCATGTAAAGCCCAAGGACACAGATTCAAAACCAGGGCCTGGAGGAAACAACCAAAACAAGTGAAAAAATTAAATAAAAGTGCTTCCTACTCCTCTAAAAAGAAATAAGTAAGTAAAAATGCACAGTACTGAAGCACCTCTGTGGCTCAAGCAGCTGAGGTATAAGCCAGGTAAAGTCTACAGATTTGGGTTCAAGACTCAGGCCAGGAAAAAAAAAAGCAAAGTCCTGGTCCCTTCCCAGTCTGGTCATAGGTCTGGAGCAGGGTCTGCTCTGGGAACTTCAGGGCCTCTTCAGATGTACCTAGGCCCCAGGATAGAAGGTTGAGTGCCACTGAGTGCCACCCAGTCAGAGTTGCTTTCAGTCTATCTACTAGATACAGGAATTTTTGCATCTAATGTCATTTGGAAAGAGTTCCCACTTAAAAAATATGAAAACTACTTTTGGCCCTGTTAACCCCCAGGCTGGCAGCCTATGAATTACTGGTGGAACGGAAGAATGCTTCCCAGTGACAGGACTGCCAAATGGAAGTGAAGGACAAATGCATTTTGTGTGGCCCCAGAAGGCCACAGCCAGGCCAACTGACCAGAGGGCCATGACCACAGGTCCTCAGAGAATGTGCCTCTGGTCAAGGACAAAAACGCAGGAGACCGGAGTCCCTTCATTCCCTCTCTGAAGCCTAAAGTTACAAGAGTTCCTGTGTTGTGTGGGTTTTAAATCTTATTTTAACAATTCTACTTAAATTGTTTTAATCCACATTCCAGAATTCAAAAGCTACACATTCGTTTACAGTGAGAAATCTCTCCCACTTACGTCCTCCGGTCACAAGTTTCCCCCCCTTAGAAGCAACCAGCATTACAGTCTCCCCAGCATCCTTCCTAGGTTCTTACTGTCCCAAGCCCCGGCCAGTGCTGAACGCAATGAGGCACTTGTAAGCATTTGTTGTTCTGCAGACTATACGAGCACATGTGTTTACAATTCTTTTTCCCATCTCCAAATAAATGTAGCGTTCTCTATACACTGTTCTACATCTTGCTTTTTTCACTTAACAATATTCCTTGACAACTCACGTGACTGAATTTCTAAGGGGAGAATTCCAGGAACTATGGCAGGCCAGATGAGACAGGGGTGAGATGGAGTGTCACACTTCGAGTCAGGAGACACTTGCAGACCCTAGTACTAATCATGTGCATCCAAGCCACCAACTCGCACCTACTGTCATCTCTAGCCAGACTTTCCTGAACACACTCCAGAGAGGTGGCCGAAAGTAAGTGAGGCCAATGAAAAAGCTCACGATAAAAACACCCCCTCACAGGAAACAGAGAGCTGGCCACGCCCCGTCAGCAGTGATCACAAGGACCCTGTTAGTGCCTCAAGCCAAAGCCACAGCAACCTAAGCTGGAGAGTTGGTTTCTTCCAACCTATCAGATACCACAGAGCTGCCACCTACCTGAGCATACTGCTCCTTGAGTGGACCGGAGAGCCGCAGGACAGCACAGACATCAGCTCCAAGTCTGCAAGACACATAGATCCCATTCCAGTTAATCCAGAACTTCCAGGTCCCAGACGAGGAGTCCTGAAGCACTTGGTATTCTGCTACTGGTATCTATGTAATCTGTGCACTCAGGTCTCAACTTCCCAGATGCTAGTTCCTCATCTGTAAAATGGGAGTTCCTGTTCTGTCTGCCATGGGATTATAATGAACTTGAAAGTGCAAGAGTGACGAAATTAACAGGTACAAATAAAAGTATAACGGCTGTGTGAAAATCCCTGCCTGGCAATCCCCTGGCTGGATTAGGTTACTATTGTGCCCCTAACTAGTCTTCTTTCAGTCCAAATGACTTGGTCACTGCAACAAAACTCATCCATTCATTCATGCAGTTGATCAATTTATACAACAAACCATTTCTTTTAGGTATTATATTTGGATCAAGGTGATACTATATGATTAAGTTATATGACTCCTGTCCTAACCTCAAGAGGATCAGGGATTCATTTAAACACTAATATGGTGAGATAGGTTCCTGCTTCAAAGTTTCACATGAGGAAACTGGTTAAGTGAGGAGAATTAACTCACTCAAAGAACACTGCAAGTAATGAAGACAGAAATGGTAACAAAAATAATAGCCAACACTTAGCTCCTGTGCCTTTACTAGGTGCCACGAATTTTTCTAAGCCCTTGTATTCTCTCATTTAATCCTTATACTCACTCTGATATTATCAATATTTCACAGATTACAAAACTGAAGCATAAAATGGATAACATACCTGTACAGGATCACACATGAATAAGGGTTAGGACCGAATTTGGATCTCAGCAATCTAATTCCAGAGCCTATGCTTTTAACCAAGATTTGACACTGTTTGTTCTGTGTTTGGCAGTAAGAATTGCAATTTAAAAAAAGGACACAGATACTTTGGGGTAAAAAGACCCCTAGGCTCCTCCACAACTGCTTAGAAGCCCGTGGTGCCTAAAAGCAGCCTCTAGCTGCTCCCACCACACTGTCCTTCTGTGTAAGGGAGCCCCACTCAGCTATCCCTGGCTGCTCTCTTAGCCCTTATCCCAGCAAAACACGGAGCAAAAGGTATTATTTGGGAGGTCATGGTGTTAAAGTAGGAAGAACTGGTTCCTTGGTGCCAGACTCAAGATGAATTTTAATCCTTGATCTGCTACTTACTTTGTGACCCTGGCAAGTTTTGGGGGCGAGGTTTGGGGGCGAGGTTTGGGAGTGGGGAGGGGGAAGGGTTGTTTGTTTTGTTTTTAACTTTTCAGACGCTCCATTTCTTCATCTGTGGAATACTAATAAAACTACCTAGTACCAAACAAAGAGAACATGAGGATTAAATAAAATCATATATACATACAGTGCCTGGCACATAATAAAGACTCAACAAAGCCCAGTTATTAGTTGGTCTGAGCAATGATTTGTCTTAGGGGTCAGACACAACTGGGGGGTTTTAGGAAAACCTTTTACCTGGGCTTCAACCTCCTCATCTTTTACAGTTATCTAGAAATACTGTCCTGAGGATTGGGAATAATTTGTTTGTAGTCACTGTTATTAATCCTTCTTGGAAAGAGAGAACTAGTCTTTGGAAATACCGCCAGCTTCTAGAGGCTCCTGTAGACTGCGATTTTAAATGATAGGATAGCCCACCACTACCCAGTGCCCAATGCGCCCCCTGCTCCGCAACCCTACTCTAAAGGACCACTACTCTAAAGCTCACTCGCGCACACCCTGTGTCACCGGACGCAGGGAGCGCCTCTCTGCCCCCTTCCCTGCTCCACAGACACCTGCTTCGCAGCGCCTCTGTCACAAAGTCCTTTCCGGATTTCCTCTTCCCGCTGAACAGCAGCACGAGCTGCGGGGCGCCTACCACTGAGGCCATGGGGCTGCCCGGCTTGGCGAACTCTTAAGACCCACACTTGTACGGATTCTTAAAGCCGGCAGCTCGGAGAGAAATGGACGCGACCGCCAGGGGGGGCGGCCGCCAGGAGAGAATCTGCCGGCCTCTTCTCCATAGCTGAACAGGACTGTCAGTTCGCCCGTGTGCTCCCGTACGTTTTCATTAAAGTCTGAAGTAATTAAAAATGAAAGAAAAGAAGGAGAATTCCCAGGGAAGCCTTCTCCCCTTAAGAAGCTCCCCACCAGATCTCACTTGGAACAGTCCGACCGCGCCCTTTCGTGATGTCATGGCCCCGCCCCTGAGCTGACACCCGGGGGCGGAGTTGGACGTGACCATTTTCCTCGTAGGGGTGTGATTTCTTAAACTGTGCTAGGACGGACCTTATAGTGCCTTCCACAGAACCCTACTAACATTATTTTTAAAGGATAAAGGTGATGATTTTGAAGACGTTTTAAAAAACTTCTTATTTATTTGTGTATTATCATGCATCTGCTAAAGCAAATTTGTGTTTGCCTTACAGTGAAAATGGGTCTTCCGGAAGAGACCTGAGGTAGTGTTCTAGAGGGTGTGTCCCGTGATGTCATCGTGAGGCGGGGCTTAAGGGACGCACGCTGTTTTATTATTAAACAGGTTTTATAAGTGGAGAGGCTAGTTCTAGCCCAGGAAGAAAGCTTACTTCATTTTTCTATAAGCTTCCTCTCCAAAAGCTTTCGGAGGCGAGAGAGCTTGGAATAACGTGGGCGACTGATAAGGGACTTTGAAGCTACACACATACACACACTCACACACAAATTTTATCTGGATCCAGTTTCCAGCAGGAGTTGGAGAACCGGTAGTACCGGGTGGTGGGTGATCGGTCCTTTCCTTGAATCCCCAGTTCTGCCTCTGCCCACAGCAGCTGAAAATCAGCCTCAGGAGATGGAGTTGTCTTGAGTTACGAGTGGCTGGCCTGCATTTTTTTCTCAGCTTGTCAAAATAGAGCCTGCAACCCATTATTGCTTCAAATTTATGAGCTATAAAGTCATGCAAAGAGGAAAGGTGAGGTGTGGAAACCTGCTCTGGGAGAAACCATTTACTTCCTGAATACTGAAAAGATGGTGCAGAAGCACCTAAGGAAAGTAGAATATCCGTGTTCAGATACAGAAAGAACAAACTTCGGAAAGGTGTTTTGTTTCCTTAAGCAACTCTGAAAGCACTGTGTTCATCCATGTACTTAGAAGGCAGCAAAGAGGGGTTTTAGTCCCAACTTTGGCACTGCACAGGAACTTCACCTTCAGCAAGTCACTCTGCATTCACCATTGATAATGCCCACTTTGCAGGGTTGCAATAAGAAAGAAATGAGGAAATATAAAATGCAATAAAAACACTTGGTAAATTCTAAAGTATCATCCAAATGTCAGGTGTTGCTATTTAATGTTAATACATAGTGATTTTAGCTTGTATCAGTCCACACAGGATCAGATTTTCCAACTCACTGTCAATTATTCGGAATGCCACTAAGAGCCCAAATCCCACCTCAGCCCGCAGAGACTAAAGGATTAACTGTATTCAGACTCTGATTCCGAGTCACCACCTGAAAGGATTCAGAACTTCTTCCCAGAGCCTCTTACTCCACTGGACCCAATCACAGCTTCACCCTTCCTCTCAGCTGGAAGGAAGACCCCTGGAATTCCCAGTCAGTGGTCATAAAATGTCTCCATGCCCTAGCCTCCCCTCGGAAGTTTCTGCCTGCTCCCTGCAACAGCCACGCTCACTGTCCCCTACTGCCCTCAGCCCTCTCACACACTTGTGTCTATGGCTCCCTCCCCACTTCAGCTAGTAAATCATTCTCCCCTGCTTCTTGGAAAATTGGTTCCTCTCAGGCTTCTACCACCTGACCGAGGCACCCGTTTCTTCTCTCCAGTGTTCCGATTTAGCCATTGGCTCCTGGTCTTCTTTTCCATCTACGTCCTGTCCTTCTTAATGACTTTACTTCCCACATGGTCAGCCCAGCCTACACCCTGACCTCTCGAACCTTTGGTCTCAAATCTCCAAAGGCGTTTCTGCCACTCCTCCACAGAGGCCAGCTCCCACGGACACACCCTGGGCCTTGTCATAACCAGAAGCCGTTAGACCTGCAGATTCACAAGCACTGCCACCCTACCAACCCAGGTCTTTCAAAGCATCCCAGAGCCACACTTGCCTGTTGCAGTCACAACTAGCCTGTGAAACTCAATATTCTGTAATACCTGCTGTCCCTTCCTTCCACCAAGGGAACATCAATAAGCTAGCATGTGTGGAGAGACTTTGTTCAGGGATCCCCAAATGAGAGGAGCTATGTTTGAAACTAAAAGGCCAATGTGAAGACTGGGATGCTGCTGGGGGAAGTATGGAGAAGGGGGAGCAGCATGATTGTCTGACAGAAACAGATACAATCCCAGAAAGGAGCGGCCATGTTTCTTGGGGATGGAGATTGAAAACCAGAGATGCCAGATTTGGCTACTTTTAGGGTACTGAAGGTAATGTTTGAGAAGACAGTGCTGGCCTCAGAAAAACAAAGTGCCAGGAGTCCAGAAACACGGTCACCCCAAAGAAGGGGCAGACCATTTAAAGAGAGGAGGGACTGACTGACCCAGAAGAGGAAGAGGAAGTCATATATAGGCCTGTTTGAAGGAAGCCTGTTACTGTATTAACACACCCTGAGAGAGTGAGCGCCTGCAAGAGACCAGCTGTAAGCTCTACAGAGCCTAGGGGAGAGAGGAGCTAGGCTTTGGTGACGGGAGCCCTGAGCAGGGAGTACCCAGATCTTCCCTAGCTGCTGTCCTGCCTCGGTGACAACTCCACTTCTAGTTCCAAGTTCATCTTCCTATGGTCACTATCTAACTACCCAAAACAACCTGCCTGTCAGTTTTCTAAGTGTAACTCACGAGTCAGTCCTTGTACATATGATGACTTCAGAACAATGGAGCCTGAGAAATGAGTGATACAACAGGGTGGGGGATGTAGTAATACCAGGAACAAGATCAGGAGGAATCTGGCTGAGTCTTAGGGCTGCTGATGAGAGAGACATCCATTCATTCATTCATTCAACATATATATATATATATATATATATATATATATATATATAAATGTCTAAAATGTGCCAAGTACAGCTAGAAACACAATGAACAGAATAGAGCTCTTTTCCAAGAGCATTCATTCTCATGGGAGACAGGTGATTAGAAGATAGCTTAAAGATGGAGAATGAGCCTTCATCCCAAAATCAGAGAAGGAAAATCGATATCTGTTATGATGCTTCATAGACATTGTAAATGGCTCTGACAATGCACCCTGTGTGGCTCCCTTCACGCGGGAAATCCTTCGTCTTTTTCTGCGTAACAAACCTCAAATTGTATCTCAACACAGCTTCTTTTGACTCCTCCAGTGAAGCTTCCTGACCCTACACCATTCTGACTCAGAGACCTGTTTTCTTTGCTCCTAATGCACCATGTGCTCACCCATATCATAGCATCTCATACACTATTATTATCTACTTATTCATCTGGTCCCCCCTGGGTAGCGAATCGTTTTTATTTATTGAGCATTTATTAGTGCCAGACCTCTTCCCAGTCATATGTCATAACCACAGTTATCCCTGCTTAAAAACTGAGGCTCAGAATTAAGATTTTCCTGGCATTTCATCTCATAGATTATTGCGAATATGCCTCCCCACACTGGGACCTCACTCCAGAGAGGAGCAAAAAACTTCCAAACTACTTAAGAGTCAGAGACGTGGGATCCCACTCTTCTCTTGGACCTTCTCTACTTCTTTAAGTACCTAGAGAAGAGACAGCCAGAGGAAATATCAGGTACTGGACAGTTCTGACATGGTAGGTTCCTCTAGCTTTAAGAAATGGTATCCCAAACGGGAGGGAGGTGGGGAGAAATGGTGGCGGAACCCACTGGACGATGGTGAAGAACACTTGGTGATTTGGTGGCGGGCAGGGTGTGTTGACATATATATGAGGAGTGGGGAACCTTTACATGTGAGTTTATTTTAATGTGTAAAAACAAAAATTAATAAAAAAAGAAATGGTATCCCATATATGATCAGTTAATTTACAACAAAGAAGCCAAAAGCAAACAATGGGGAAATGAATGTCTTTCAGCAAATGGTGTTGGGAAAACTGGACAGCCACATGCCAAAACAATGAATCTAGACCATTCTCTAACACCAATCACAAAATTAATTCAAAATAGATTAGCGACTTGGATGTAAGACTAGACACCATAATGCTTAAAAGAAAACATAGGCAACGCATTCAATGCACTGGCCTTAGAGAGGTCTGTGGGGACTCAACTCCAGTGGCAAGAGAAATTAAAAACAAAATAAAGGGAACTACATCAAACTAAAATGCCTCTGCAAAACAAAAAGACATCCTACTAAGAGACGACATTGGTACATCATGCATCTGACTAGGTCTTAATATCCAAAATATATAATGAACTCATAAAACTCAATGACACATACACCCTGGTGGAGTAGTGGTTAGATCTGCCACCTCTGGTCAAACACAGTCTACATACATTCCAAGGGCCTGGAATCACATCCCAAGTTAGGGGTAACAACCAAGATGAACAACTAAAATAAAAATGAAAATGCTTCTTCCTCTCTTCCTGCCTGCCTGCCTGCCTACTCACCTTCATTCCTGCCTGCACCTTTCCTTTAAAAAAAACCAAACTCAACAACAAAAAAGCAACCCAAACAAAAAATGGGCAGAAGAATCGAACAGACACTTCTCAAAAAAAATACATGCAGATGGCCAACATGCACTTGAAAAGATGTTTCATATAGCTTGTTACTAGGGAAATGCAAATCAAAACAATGAGCTATTTTGGCTATTTCCAAAAGGCTAGAAACAACAAATGCTGGCGAGGATGTGGAGAAAAGGGCATATTTTTACACTGTTGATGGGAGTGTAAATTGGTGTAACCCCTCTGGAAAACAGTATGGAGATTCTTTGAAAAGTTGAGAATGGAAATTTCTGTTGGGTATTTACCAAAAATAAAAAAAAAAAACACTAAATATGCACCTCAATGATTATTGCAGTATTATTTACAATAGCCAAGAACTGGAATTTACCTAAGTGCCAACTGTCAGAGGAATGAATAAAGATGTGGTATATATGCACAATGGAATACTACTCAGCTCTAAAAAAAGATGAAATGCTGTCATTTGAGACAATGTGGATGGAATTAGAGGGAATTATGTTAAGTTTAAAAAGTCAGAAGGAGAAAGACAAATACTGGATGCTCTCACTCGTATGTGGACGATAAAGAAACAAAGCAAACAAACAGACAAAACAAAAATCAACTCTTGAACACTGATGACAGACTTGAGATCACCAGTGGGGAAGGAGGTAAGGGGGGTGGAAGCAAGTGGGGGTGGGAGCCAATGACAGAGGTGAAGGACTTTTTGTGACTGGGTGGTGGGCGGGGTGTGTTGTCATATATTCGATGAACGGTGAACCTGTACATGTGAGCTTGTATTATTTTGTAAATCAACGTTACCTCAATATTTTTTTTAATTTTTAAAAGAGAGAGAAGGGAGGGAGGAAAGGAGGGATTTTGTAAATCAACATCACCTCAATATTTTTTTTAATTTTTAAAAGAGAGAGGGAGGGAGGGAGGGAGGAAAGGAGGGGAGGAAAAGAAGGAAGGAAGGAAGCAGGGGAAGGGGGGGAGGGAGGCTGCTCCCCAGAGTGGTGTCAGGGTCATGTCCACCCCAGACAGTGTGCCACCTCTAGCAGATCAATTTGGAAATGTGGATTCTCAGTTTGGTCCTTGGTCTGTTTCCACCATGATGAGGCTGTCCCAGTTTGTGTGGCTGAGGAAGTGAAGGCATAATGCAATGAGTATAGTGTAGCCAAAACAAAGTCTGTGCAAGCTGTTTATTAATAACAGTGTGTAGAAGTGCTGGCGGGTGGCGGCCCTGATGGAGCAGTGGTTAAGACACAGCCCATCTACACCCTAAGGATGTAGTCCTGGACGAGGGAAAACCACCAAGACAGACAACTAAATAAAATAAACAAAACGCTTCTTCCTGCCGGCTTCTGCTCGCTTTTATTCCTGCCTGTACCTTTCCTTAAAATACATATATACAGGAATGCCCTAGCGGCCTAGTGGTCTAGTACTGCCGGGAGCAGTCCCACATACATCCCAAAGTCCAGAGTCCAAGACCTGGGCCAGGGGAACCACCTGTGCAGACTAAATAAATTAAAAAAAACACTTCCTTCTCCTCTCTCACAGCTACATCTGAAATACAATGAGACCATGGAGATTGATTTTTTTCAACAAAGATTCAAAATTTAGAGAAACGTTTTGGTTTTCTGTTATTTTGTAGTGACTGTGCCCTAGAAGCTGAAGAGTGACTTATTGATTTCATTTTATTGTTTTGTTTCTATTTTTGTTTAAGGAAAGATACAGGCAGGAATGAAGCTGGGTGGAGTCAGGCAGGCAGGAAGAGAGGAGGAAGCACTTTATTTTCATTGTTCATCTTAACTGCGCTCCCAGGTCCCAGGATGCAAACTCGGGTCCTTGGGATGTATCTGGACTGCGTTCAGCGGACTTAGCAGTTAAACCACCAAGGCATGCCCATTTTACAGTTTTTGAACAACTTTAATAAGAGGATTGATTTACTTTTCGAAAGGAGACTTGCCTTAAAGCCAGCAGCTGTACTGTTGGGGCCAAGTTCCTGGGGCTCCAGAGTTGGCCAATTTCCCCACCAGGCGGGTCCTTCCTCAGAAGCCATGGGGGATCCTCCCCTGTGTTTCTCCCCATAACACTGTTCTCAGCACTTCACAAGGTGGGCAGGAAACAGATTGAGTGGTACCCAGTCCAGGACCAGGCCCAAGTGAGTTCCAGAAATGACTTATGAACAGTTGACTAAATTGGGGGGAGGTCTCAGGGTGCACTGGGAGGCCAGGGCTTCACTCCCTAACAAGAAGGGCCCTTTGTGGGTGTCCTCAACATTGACACCTCCTAACCCCACACCAGGTTGATCAGGTTGCAGGGCAGCTCCTGGAGGCTCCCCTTTCCTATCCCAGTCCCTGCTGGTGCTGCCTCCTAACCCAGCTGCTGCCCCCCTGTGGCCACTACCTGACATCTCTACAGGGGACCCCTGAGTGAGGTCACAAGATGAGGAAGAGCTCCTGTAGTATCCAGCAGCTCCTCCAGATCACATGGCAGACCCTACATTCCAAGTGTGAAGAGCCACAGAGAGGAGGGAGGAGTAGGGGAGGAGAAGCAGGATGACCCTTAGGCAGAGATCAGAAGCTCTGGGTCCTGGGTAACATGCTGCCCCTGGCAAGTTTTGTGATCTGGGACAAGTCACTTCCCACTTTGGGACTCAGTTTCCACATCTGAAGGGCCCTTTCAGGGCTGCCCTCATCATTCCCACAAGCTGGGGCCAATAGGAGGCAGCTGGCAGACAAAGAGGTCAGCAGTGCCAGATGCCCAGGTAGGCGAAGCGTGGGCACAGACCCAGAGAAACAACAGCTTGACAGACCCACAGATGGCACTCAGATATTGCTTATAACTCCCGGGGAAGCTGGGGGTGGGGTGGGCTAAACGGCAGTTCATTGTCCACCCACTGGTGTCCTAAGGGCTGCCTGGAGGCCAGTCTTCCTCCACTGTCACTGTCCAGCTATGATATGAACTTATGACATCACCTCTCCTATCTCAGCTTCTTCATCTGCAAAATAAAGATATTTATGGCCTTACCTTCTCGGAGTTCTGCTTCTCCATGAGATAAAAGGCAGAGATGAGTCCTGAGAAAGTGGTGACCCACAAAGATAAAAGGTGGCGTGTTTCTTACAGACCCCTTGCTACAGTTCCTGTGCGACCCCTCTCTACAAAGCCATCTGGATGAGGCTCAAGGTCAAATTCCAGAAGTTCTGTTTGATCCCCAGGCCACTGACCTTTCCTCTGCACAGCATGTGACTTCAGGTTTCTGCCTGTCCTGCCCCAGCATGATGACCTGTCCCTGAGACTTTAGAAGGGATCTCAGTGATGACCTCAATGGACCAGTCACTCCCATCTGCTGGGTGCCTGCCCTGAGGCTCATTAAGTGTCCCACAAGAATTTCTCCAGAGGGACCCTGCCCTGCAGAGGAATTGAGGGTGAGCAGTGGCATAAAGGACAAGTAGGGACATATGTCACTTGATGTGGCAGAAAGTTATCTGCTGGGAGGCTGACTCCCTATCCAACATCCTGCAGTCAAGTCCAGTGGCTTCCCATACCCATGTACCCACCTACCCACCAACCCACCTACCTCTACAAAACCAGCTTCTGCCTCTCCTCCAGCATCGCCTGAAAATCTCCCTCCCTCCCTCCACTGGAGCAGGCCTCTGTATCTCTCTTCTGGGCTGCTGGCTGGTACCTCTTCGCCATCTCCACCTTCGCACGGCTGCATGCCTGTGTCTGGCCACATTGCATCATGGGTATCTTCACACAGGGTCCTGGGCCTCTCAAATGTCTTCAGTGGCACCCTCCCCATTTCCTCAGTGAATTGTGTCCCCATCGTCATCGTCGTCGTCGTCGTCCACCCCCCCTGCCCTGCCCCGTGGATGGATGTTAAACCATTAACAGTCTCAGGCCTCAGGCACAGCCATGAGCAGCAGCTGTGAAGACCCCCAGTGGCTAACAATCCAGAAGCCCCAAGCCCCTCATCACAAGTGACTGGAAGAAAGACACGCAACAGAATGCCAACCCCGGAACGCCGACTCCACATCTGGAGAGAATCTCTACAAGAAGTACCGGTTTAGCATTCTCTTCTGCATCTCATCATACATAGGTTCATCGTGATCACGGAAGTAAAGAAATCTTTTCACAATACATTCCCCTACCTCCTATCTTTCATCAGAAATGTGAAGTAACCAAAATGCCCACATTTGACGTAGCCTTTGTTGTGAAAGAATTCTTGTAAACTTTTATTCCCACTTAATAAAAACCTATGAAAGCTATAGGCCAACCACCCCCCCACCCCCAAATTAGATGCAGCTCATCAGATCTCACCTCTCTCTGGAAGCTGTGACCCAGTGTGGGTTCGAATCCTACTACCTGACTCAGAATAAAACTCTTTCATTGACATTTTCACAGCGCGGTTTGGCTGGTTTCAGCTGATACCTTCGAACAAGCAGGAAGGCCTGAGATGATTTACTGTGAAGAAACCACCTGCAGCCTGCCTCACCCTCCCTTAAGGTCACCTGAAACCCTCTCCCCATCCAAGTCCTGTTACCTTTCAAGTCCACCCCTCCCTCTTCACCCGCAGGGCTGACTCCTCCCTGGCAGCGTTTACAGAGTATCTTCAGAATCCATTTTGTGTTCAAGTAATCCAGTTAGCCTCAGGGATAAGGACTGGAGGGGCCCACAGCATCTCCGTGTTGAGAAGTCTCCCAGTCTACGTTTGCTCCCTGGTCTGAGAACGAACACCCTTTCCTCCTGTACCAGCTTCCTCAGAGGCCTCAGTTTCCCCTTAGAGGCGAAGTAAAATAAGAACGACTTTGGGTCAGTACTCTACAGTTTAAAAGACCTTCTCATTTATCTTACGTGACTCACCTCATCCTCACAGCCTACCAGGGGCACCTGAAGTCTCCACACTGCTGATCAGAGGGCTGAGCTTGGAGGCAGGCAAGGGTGAGACCGATCCTGGAGTTTCAGCTCTCCACCTTGTCCAAAGCTCCAGTTAGGAGGAACCAGGCTGGGCCTCCACCTGGCTCCAGATAGGTAAGTGGGAAGGGCCCAGCTTTTGTTCTATGGGGAAGAGACCTAGAAGTCAAGGGCTTCCAAAGAAATGGCAGTAACCTGAAGGAAATGGGAGCGAGTGAGAAATAAGAATGGTGGCAAGGGGCTCTGTGGTCCAGGAGGCTGACTCGCAGGGTTGGGGAGGGGGCACCTGCTGTTGTCTGAGTGTAGGACAATAGCCCCTCATCTGGACTGCACAGTGTCCCTACTAGGCCCTCTGCATACAAGTGTGAAGACACCAGGAACATCGATAACCCAGAACAAGAACAAATAAGATGTCTCTGCACCAGGGTGGCCCTGGGCGGTTTCCATAGCAACAGCCAGGCAGGTCAGCATCTGTCCTTGGACCCAGAAAAGTGGGCTGGGCTTGTGTTCTCAAAAAGAGCACAGGCCTCTCACCTTGGAGATTAGGGAGGTGATACAGGCCTGAAGGCAGCCCACTCACCACCTCATGCAAGCCACCACCCCACCCTGCCACTCCAGAAATGGTGGGCAAGGTAGGCGGTGGGGACGGTCTGGGGCCTGGAGGACCTGGAGAGGAAGGGGGAGATGGGGCAACCCTCGAGGACGTAACTGGAGGGGGCATAATGGCACAGGAAGCTGGGCAAGGGGGTAAGGCTGAAGAATAAGGGGACAGAGATGGGAAGGAGGAATGGCAGATTGGGGACAGCCGCAAAATGAGATTTGGGAACTGGCTAAAGGAAGCAGAATTTTTCCATTTGAGAAAGGAAGACCCAAGAAGGCTATTCTCAATTAGAGTGGTTCCCCCAAGGTACCCCACATATGAGCTCAAAATATGTTGTGCCTCCATGGGGCCCAGGTGGGACCCAGAAGGCAGAGCCCAGGGAGCCCACCCCATGGGGCTGGGAGCTGTTCTCAAGTCCTTTGGGAAAGAGGACACACTGTCCCCCAGCTCTGGCCTCCCTTGGCTCATCCCCACACCAACCATGAGTGCCCTGGTGGCTTAGCAGTTTAATCCACTGGGCACAGTCCACATGTATCCCAAAGTCTCCAGTTCATGACCCAGGGTTGCGGGGGGATAACCAGGATGAAAAATTAAATTAAATGTAGTACTTCTTCCTCCTCTCTCTTCCTTACTACCTGCCTACTTGCCTTCATTCCTGCCTGCACCTTACCCTTAAAAAAAAAAAAGTGTACCCTACGATCGGGGACCTGGGGCTCCCCTTTTTACCACTGATGATGTGGGTGCCCGTGTGTGATGGTGAGAGGAAGTCCTGACCTGAGGTCAGAGGGGTGAGGGTCACCCCAAGAGGGCACCTCGGAGAGAGGGTAATCAGAGTGGCCACTGTTCCTGTCTCTTGGCTCTCCCCAGCATACCCCTAAGTTCAAGGTTCTCTTCTCCCTGACTCAGCAGGTTCAGAAACCTCTTACTCAGCATCTCTCCTTCCTGAGTGGGCAAAAAGGAGGGGGTTGGGGGGAACTTCCTAACCTATCTGAGAGTTCGTTATGCAAACGAAGGAAATGGGCTCCAGAAATGAAACCTAGAGGCCTCTAGTGGCCTACACCCTACGATAACCCAGGGAGGCCAGGCTGTGTCCCCTTCCAAAAGCCCAGCTCCCCACCTCAGGGCACCGATGCGGCCTACCTTTTTGCCTGGAGCCCTCTTCTGGAAGCCCAAGCTTACCAGTCAGCTGTTTCGGCAGCCTAAGCTTCGAGCACCTACAGAAAGCAAGCCATGTGAATGGGTAAAACAGGCTTCCCATGAGGGAACATGGTCCTCAGAGCAGGATGCCAGCTCCAGGCCCTGGCCCTGTGCCAGCCTGCACTTGCTCCTCCCAACCCCACTCCAGAAATAGCAGACCTTTCCTACAGTCCCACAGCCCCCATCATTGATGTTCTGCCTGAAGTTCTTTCTTAGATCTAACTACAGTCCCTCCTGCTGCAGTAAGCAGTTTCCGCTGGACAACGGAGCCTCAGCGCCTCACACAACAGCCTTTACAAATATTTGCTGAGTGAATGACCCTTGTCCCCCAGACTACCCTGCCCCCACCTTACCCCACAACTGAATCAAATGAGCTAATGCACGTAAAGCCCTTTAACAGTGACTAGCATATCATGGGTCTTAATCTTACATGAGCTCTTGCTAAATAATACAGAAATCAATTTCAGTCCCTTGGGAAGCCTTGACTAACAGCACTCCTACATCTGACCTGAAAACTTGCAGGGCAGTCAATAAGCCCTGTCAGGAAGGACTTCCCAAACAGTAGCCTAGAGTCTGGGTCTTCTTGGGAGAGCCTGTCAGTAAAGCAGACATCAAAGCCGGGAGGCTGGGGGTGTCCAGGAGATTCAGAGGCACTAGGTAGTGGGGGCTGGGGGGCTGGAACGCGGCAGGGATAAGGTGAGGTCTGGAGCAAATGTGGAGCCAGGGCGCCACCTAGTGGCCTCCTCACCTCCCCACCCGCAGAGCCTGGTTGTAGCGAGTCCTCTCCCTCCTCCACCGCTAATAAACGAGTACCAAATACAGGCATTTTGCTTACATTGTTTAATTTAACCCTTCAATCCCGTTTTGAGGCTAAGAAACCCAAGGCTCCCAGATCAAATCCCAGCCTGGATTTGAACCCAAAGTTCAGACTCCAAAACCCACACTCATTTTTCTACATCTTCCAGGGGTGTAGCCAAGGCAGCTGTGGGCAAGATGGGGAGCGCCAGCCCACAGGGCCTGGGGTTTGCAGGAAGTAAGTAGTGGCTCGGAAGGTGGTGGGTGTGGGGTGCCCCTGTGCCCAGAAACTATCCAATTGACAGGACCCACCAAGTGTCCCAGCTCCAGCTGCATTTTATTGGGGTCTGAGGATACAGTGCACCCAGGAGGTGTGGCCACTTGTGAAGCAGGGTAAAAGGGGAACTTCACCCACTGGGGACAGCTGCTGCAGAATTTCACAAAGCCCCAGGGAAAGCCCACATGCTGGGCCTCTGGCCAACACACTAGCCGAATCCTAGGCATGGGGTCAGTGTGGGGAACCAAGGCGCCCACTCTGGGACACGTAACACAGGAGGATGAAAGTTCTTCGGCTTCAGAATCAACATGCCTTTCCCCATTCATTTCCCCATTCAAGATGCCCTTACCCCCAAAAACCCCCAAGATGGCACCCCCTAGCAAGGCAGGACACCATCAGGCTGCCAGGGGTCCCTGCCCAGGGCCCTGATCATTTGCATACATTCCATAATAGCAAGGCAGATCCAACTAAGGACTTTTTGTAGCAAAAGTGGCTCAGTGCAGGGCTTGGTGATTTCAGTGTCATCTGCAGAAGGACCCCCAAAGACATCAAACGTGTGGGGAGAGGGCACTTCGAGTCCCAGTTAGATAACAGGCCTCATCCCCGGCGGTGCTGGCTGTGCTCCTCCCTGGGCCCCAACACGCGGGGGCTCCACGGGTGCTTGTCCTTCTTCCCTGACCTGTGGGGAGAGGAGTTGGAAGGTGGGGAGAGAAGCCTTCAGAGGAAAATGCCATGTGAAAAAAAAGGGTTCCCTGAGGTGATGGGGGTCCTGTACCTACAAAAGCAGCTTATAAAGGCTGCCGCCACCAGTCCCACGGGGCAGTGGGGCAGACCTGCTCTCCCAGGATGAAGGCCTGTTGCAGAGCCAGAAGGCAGAGAGCAAAAGTGCACACACACACACACCACCCCTCAGGTCATCTAGGTTTAGGCAGGATGTGATCATTCAAGAGCCCAATATGGGAGGGTAGCGGGGTTCTGCAGGTTATTACTCGCTGAGCACAGGCAGCTTCCTGCCCTTCAGGGAAGACAAGATAGTTTCTAGACGCCTTCTCTAGGGGAAGGCAGAAGGGCACTCAGTGGAGATAAGACCTCAAACTGAAGCCCGAACTGAGGGCCCATGCTCCTTCACACCGCCACCGCCTCCGCTATCCCACTGACCCAGATCCCCCACAACTGCCCACCTCTTCTTCAGAGCTTTGTCGCCAAAGAAGTGGCTGAAGATGAAGTCCTCAAAGTCATCCACCTCATCATCATCACCTGTCTGTCGCACAGCCACTTCCTCCAGACTGTCCTCCAAAGCATCCACAAAGTCCCGGAAGCGGAGGCGGTCATGGCGGAAGATGCCATCCTCACCAAAGTAAGCTGGAGAGAGGGGCAGCTCCTCCGTCAGCTGTCCAGCCCAGGGCAGTCGGGCCAGGTACGTCCTCAGCAGAGAGGCCAGCTCCTGTTGCCGCACTGGGGCCAGCTCCACGCCGAATAAGGCCAGGCCTTCCTGCCGGGCACACTCCTGCACGCCTGAGCAGCCCTGGGGTGCCCGGTACTTCTGCCTCGACAGCTCTGCCCACAGTGGCAAGGGGTCCTGCCTATCTTTAGTCCCTTCCTTCCACCGAGGATGCTTCTGCCTTTCCCCAGAGGGATGGGGGCCCCAACTCTTCCTAGGGACCTCCTGAGGGCCCCGTCGCTTGCTGTCCTTCTTGCCGCTCCACTCCTCTGCCTTTGGCTTACCCTCCCTCCACCTCCCTGCCGGCTCCCTGTCATCCTCGCCCCCGCAGCTCTTCTTCCTTTCTCGGGCAGCTTCTTCCTTCTTATGCTTCCAGGGCTCGGTCTTGCGGTCCCCCTTCCCATCCCGCCACTTCTCCTTGCCACTCCGCTCCCTGGGACTCTGGAAGCGGGGCTCCTGATGCCAGGCCTCTGAGGCATTGGCAGGGGCCCCAGGGCTCTGGCCCCAGTTCTGCAGCTTCTGGGCTAGTCTCTGGCCCAGCTCCACCAGGCCAGCATGAGCTGGGCCTCCCCTGCCTGCCTTCCTCAAGCTTTGCTCCAGATCCTGTTGCACAGACCCCAGCAGCCGCCGCTGCCTCTCTAATTCTCGCCTTAACACCTGAGCCTCAGCCTCTAGTTGTTCCTTCTCCTCCAGGAAGCCAGGGCCTGGCTCCTGCTTACTGGAGCCTGGCTCCTGCTTACTAGAGCCTGGCTCCTTGGTGACCCTGCTACCCTCTGGGTGTCTGCCCCAGCTAAGGCACACTCCATCAGGACCCCGGACGCAGTCAGCCTCCAGTCCTTGGAGCCGGGCCCTCAGTTGGCGCAGCTCCGACTCCAAGGCCCGCTGGGATGCCTCGCCCTGCTCCAGGGCCCCTCGAAGTCGGGCATTCTCCTCTTCCAGTCCTTTGGGCTGGTGCATCAGGCTCTGAAGCTCTTCTTTCTGGGCCTATAATGGAGGTCGAGAAGGAGGACACCACAGAAAGATCCCTGTCAGGATGGACCCTGTGTCATCTACTCTAATTCCATTCTATTGGAATGGGTTGATGATTTAAGTCCCTTTATGATCTAGGACACTCAAAGGATCTGGGTTCTCATCTTCCTCCCCCATCTGCACCCTGTACCAGACCCTTGGGTCCCCAAGTTCCATCACCTCAGCTTTTATGTCCTGATAAAAAGCACACACTTCTTAGATTTACCTAAGGATAGCCGACACATGGCTTTCATTCCCAGTCTCCACCTCCCATACCCAGAACAGACATTATTGATTGATCACAGCACTTCTCTCCCATTGAGCCTTGGCATGCTCTTCAAATACTCTCCACAATGCTCTTAGGCAAATCATACCAACGAGTCAAAGGTGGCATGCTGTGGGAAGCAGGCATGCCATCCCTGGCCTAATCTTAGCACAAGGGATGCTGTAGAGAATCGAGAACTCGGCTCAGTGAATAGAGAACTATGTGAATCACGAAGAGAGAACTAGGAAGCTGACCTGACTTAGTGGGAAAAGGACTAGCCCAGTCCCTCCTGCTTGTGCTCACCTGCAGCTGGGCCTGCAGCAGCCGGATGTCTTGGTTCTCTTTGGCCAGTTTGTCCAATAGCAGGGCCATGTTCTGCAGGTTGGGGACACTGTCCGGGGGTGCCGAGGTCTGTAATTGCTGCCTTTGCCCATCCTGAGAGCAAAGGAGCCAATGACCCCAGCCTGCCTCGTAGGCGGGGCAGTCTTGAATTCCTCCGCCCTGCCCCCTATGCCTGTGGAGACAGTCAGACATACCTGCTCATCCCCCATGGCATCCAGCATCTCAGTATCTGACCTGGCATCTGGGAAGACCTGCAGTTCCACTTCCTCCATGGGCCCTGCAGGACATGAAGCCCAGCCACACACAGTCCCCTCCCACCCTGGACCACCCTACTGCTCAGAGGGGTTCAGTGAGATCAAGGGTTGCCCTGAACAATGGACAAGGACAATAACTGGGCGATAAATGTACATCCCCAGTGTCCCTGCTGCTGACCCAGAGACCCAACCCTCAGCCTTCCTCAGGGCTGGGAGAGCAGGGACCACAAAGCCGGCCCCGCTCCGCACTCACCACTCTCAGACTCGGAGAGGCCACCTGAGGATGGAGACAGAGGCATCAGGGGAGGCCCTCAAGAGGACAGGGCCAGGAGAAAGCAGGGCAGCGGCAGCAGGCTGGAGGGAGACACCACTCACCTGAGAAAAGGAGGATGCCGAGACCTAGCAGGACCAAAGCTCCGAGCAGGCACATGTTGAGGGAGATGCCCAGCTCCCCACCTGCACCCTGGTCCCCAGCTTGGTCCTCCACACCCAGGGTTGCCTCAGGCTGAGGCAGGCTGGGCTCTCGGCCCCTCCGTCTCCGCAGTCCCTCCACATCTGCATCGGTGTCATCCTCACTGCTGGAGCAGCGGACCTCGGTCCTGATCCATGCTGGAAGAGGGGCTATGGAGAGGGCAGCCAGGCAACAGGATACAGGGGGAGAAGACATGCGGAGGGAGGCACACGGAGACCTGCCTACATCTGCCCGGGCAGGATGACACTGGGAGCCCCCCTGCCAGGTAACAAACTACAGGCACAGCTTTCACCCCCGAGGGGTCTCTCCTCACATCAAGTGCCTGCACCATCGCCATCCTCTGGGTCTTGGCCTACCTCCGGTCCCTATGCTCTTCCTGGCTCCCCAGTGGTAAAGGTGGTAGTCTTACTGGCACCCCTCCTGGTTCTGCTATTGTCACCGTACACAGTCACCCACTACCTGGCCTGGCCTCCTAGAGCTCAGGCCTGGACATCTGACCACCTACTGGCCACTCCCAGCTGGCTGTCCCTTGGCAACTAAACCCTCAAAACACTGCCATCCAAGCTGGTTCTTCCCTGGCTTTCCCCCAACCTGGGGAAAAGCACCAGTTACTGGCTAGTCAACCCAAATCCTTGCTCTGCACCTCATGCACTAACAACTGGACATGCCCATATCTCGACAGCATGCCTGTCTGCCTTGGTTCTCCTCAGCTTGCCCTGACTACCGTAATTGTTCCAGATGGCCCAGGCCCCCACCTCTTCCTCGACCCTGTCACCCTTCAGCAGAGAAAGGTTCATACCCGCATCTGTAACAAGCCTTATACGCCTCCTCCTTAGCACAGAACAGGTGGCCCCCATGCCTTTGCTGATGCAGCAATGTTCTGGAATGTTCTCTTCCTCCCCCACTACCTACTAAAAGTATATGCTTTGTTCTAGGATCCACTCCAATGTCACCTTCCAGGGAAACCTTCCCCAATGTCCCTGCTGCTCCCTTCCTCTCAGCCTGTCCCCACAATTGAACAACCCTCCCTCCTTCTCCCAGGCCCAGAGATGTCATGTAGAAGGGACCCAGGGAATGAAGTTTCAATTCAGATTGAAGAAAAAGGGAAGCCCCATGGCAGAGAGGAAAGAGTCAACCAGACTCCAGGCCCTGCTTACCAGCTGTGTGACTCTGGTCAAGTCACTTCACCTCTCTGAGCCCCACTGTCCTCAGGGCTGCTGATGAGGATTCACTGATGCAATTTAAGGGCCTGGACCAGAGCTGTGCCCAGTAGTGACTGCTATTCCTATTACTATACCTACTAGAAGCATAGTGACATAGTAAGAGAAGGATCTCACCTGCTTTGGGGGATGAGGGCAGGCTCTGTGGGGGGCTCTGGTCCTCCAGGTCCTGTGTGTCCAGACCCAAGTCTGCCACCACGGGAGTCTCCTCCAGGTCTCCCTGAGTCACTGTGTCTCCTGGACTAGGGGTCTCCTTACCACGACCATTAGCTTCCAGGGTGCCCTGACACAGACACAGCATAAGCAGCTCCTGTCCCCTGGTCACCCCCTGCCCACCCCCAACCAGTGAGGGGCCTCACCTTAGCCTCCAACTCTTTGGAGGAAAAGGGAGGAACAGGGCCAGCCTGGGAGCTGTCACTCTGGATGAGGGTCTCTGCAAGGAGAAAAGGCCCCTGAAAAATACCACAGCCCCCCACCAAACTTCCTACATAGCCCCTACCAGATTGGAAGGGGCAAGAAAAGCCAGGAGGGAATGGGGGAAGGTTTTTAATTGAGGTTAACCTAGGAAGTAAAAACTAACCAATCTTCCTTTCCCCAAGGGACTGGGAAACTCCCAGGCATGAAGGAGAGGTGGCTGCACCCACCTCCACAGGGCCCATTACCTCCTGTATCCAAGGTCCCGGCTACTTCTTCACAATCTGCCTTGGAGGGTCTCTGAGGGATGGGGGAAGCTGCATCCACTTCTAAGTCCATCTTGGACTCAGGGCCCAGGGTCTCCACCGGCAGGTTCTGGGGGAAGGGGCACAAATGCTAATGGGAGCAGGGACAGCAGGACAAAGCCAGGAGCACAGTGCTGGGGGGGAGGGGGGGGCAGCCTGAGGCCAGTCGCACTGCCCAGGGCCCAGCCACATCTCATAAGACTCCAATATATTCATTACAGGGCAGATCCGAGGGGCAGCCGCTGTAGCCCCTCCCTGTCCTTACTTGCTGCTGGGAGTGACCTTCAGAGGTCAAATTTCTGCTCATGAAGAAGCACCTGGCACAGCCTCCTAGGCCATTCCCCAGGGAGCCAGCTGGAATCTCAGTCTCCCTCCCCCAGCTATTCTTTCCTCCAAGTAACTGACCAGTTTTTGGTGGGGCGTGAGGTGGCAAGAGAACAAGTTCCCTGGGTGCTCAAGACACACAGCCATTCCCCAACAGCTCCGCTGCGCTTATCCTCACAGCCATCCACCCAATTTCACCAACAGCTTCCAGACCTTACCTTTTCACATCCTCACATGCCCCTCCCAGCAGCTGCTGGCAGAAGCCCAGGCCCCAGCCTCGGCCTGGCTCCCACAGCTCTCTCAGCCTGGGACTGGCCTCCACTGTCGGCATGCTCCTCCTCGCTGGCCCACTACCCACTTACCCATCCATGGCTCCCACTACCCCTCCAAGAATAATTTTGACCTCAGCATGTTTCTTTGCAATTTTTAAATCACTTTTTTCTCAAGGCAAGAATCACAGCCCCCTTTTACAGGGAGGACAGAGGTGAAATGTCCAGCAAAGGAACCCCTCAAGAGGCCAGGGATTAGGCGGAAAGCATGGTTTCTGTCCTCCTCTGTCAGGAAGCTGAAGGCCAGAGACCAGCTCCAGGGTCAACCCTGAGGCCCACTCCCTCCCTGCTAGTTGGGCTACTCAAGGCACTCAAATCCACTATCTAGGTGCACCATGGTGGAGCAGCGGTTAGGTCAATCGCCTCTGACAGACACAGAGCACATACTCCTGGGTTTGAGTCCCGGGCCCGTGGGTAGATAGCCAGTGTGAACACTAAAATAAAGTGCTTCTGCCTCCTCTCTCTTTCTGACTGCCTGTGTATTACTGCCTTCATTCCTGCACCTTTCTTTAAAAAAAAAAAAAAAAAAAAAATCCACCATCTAGCCCAAGACAGACTTTACGCAGCTACTCCTGCCTCCATCCTGTGAGCCCCCTCCTCCCTTCTCAGGGGTGTCAGAGCAGGAGCTCCACTGGGGCTGCCCCATCAGCTGTTACCTGGATTACAGGACCTTCCAAACAATCGCCTAAATTTTCACGCAGCCCACACAGAGGCTCGCCCACAGCCTTCAAAGCAAAGCCTTCCAGGGATGAGGCTGATGCCTGAGCTGGGTCCTTCTAGGCCTTTGCCAGAAGTTCCCAGGTTCTGCCTCCAACCTCTCTCCCATGCTGACCCATGTCTTTACTTTATCCAGTGGACCTCCTTCTCATCACTCCCAAAATGGCTTTCCCATGGTTGCCTCTGGACCTTTGCTCATACTGGTATCCCTACCAGAATGTGCTTCCCCCAGTGGCACCCTTTTTTTCAAAGCTCAATCCCTGACTCCAGGGCCTCATGGCCTTCTCCATCTATTAGTTCCTTCCACCGCCAGCAGGAGGCAATGCAGGTGACCATCAGGACCAAGGAAAGGATAAGCCCAGAAATCAGTCCAGCCCTGCAGGAACCACCCACTTCTGAAGTTCCCAGGCGCGCTTCCCTACCTCTGAGCCCGCAAGCACCCAGTTATTGTCCGAGTCTGGATTGGAGGCCATAGCTGCTGTGATCTCCGAGGCTACTCTGGTGGCCACCTGCAGAAAAAGGTCTGGTAAGGAACCTAGCTCCATTCAGGGGAGGCAAGGTACAGAGAGCAGCCTGCCCTGGGCCAGAAGCAGCCTGGTTCCAGTGCTTCTGGCCCCAACGACCTCAATTATTCTGGGCAGTCTTTGCCTTGCAAATCAGAAGCTGCCACCAGCCACAGAGAAGCTTGCTTCTCCCAGGGACCAGCAGGGCCTTGGGAAAATGAACTGACCTTGAAAGATCAAGGAAGCCTAAGGCTGGAAAGGTTTTGGGAAACATCCAGTCCCGCTCCCTCATGGTAAGATCAAGGAAAATGAAGACCAAAGCAGACTAATGTGACTTCCCAAAGTTCAACAGATAATAAGAGCAAGGAAACCAACTCAGCCCTCCCCTCAACACCCCCAGGAACTTCACACTCTCCGCCCCTCCCCCAGAGCAGAAAGAGAAGACTCCTCCAGTCCTAAGTCTCCCAACTAGCCCCCCCCACACACTGTAAGTCCTTTGATTGTCTAGTTCAGGGTACTTAGCACTGCCGGGCACTGGTGTCTCTGAAGATTCTGATTCAATTGACTCAGGCTCAGGCTCCAGCAGAGGGTCTTTATGAAGAGCCCAGATAATGCTCCCATTCAGCCTGCTCCCGTTCAGCCTGCTCCCGTTCAGCCTGGGTGGAGCACAACCGGTGTAGCTCAGACCCACCTGAGTGTTCCTTTTGTCAATCTCACTATCAATCTCATCCTCCATTGTAAATGTTTCCCTTTTTAGTAAACTCCGGAGTTTCATCTTAGGTGACTGGGGAAAGGGCTTTATGGATGGTAACTATCATATAAAAAGCATTTTACAGTTTGCAAAGCATGGACCAAAATCAGGGCTGTAGCCCTGCCCCCGACTGACCTGCTCTGATTTGTCAGGGTTGGGGTGGGAAGTGTGTCAGCTTCCAGAACCTGCCACAAGCAGAGTAAGGAGAGAAGGGTCTGCCCTGTCATCCAAAGCCAAGAAAGTCTCTTCAGGCTAGGCATATGCTACTGGGACCTGACAAAGTAGAGGGACAGAGGAGCTGACTCCCTTGAGTCTTGATTGTGACCATTCAGAGGAGGGTAAGTGACTGCTAATTAAGGGACTAGAGGAAAAGGACTCTGTAAGAAAACCCAGGAAAGGGAAGAAATACACTCATCCCACAAGGGAGACAGCAGAATGACTGCCATGACCTCTCATACCAAGTCCAGCAGCATGCCTGTGACAGCTTCTAGAGGCATCCATAAGGCCATCATGGTGAGACTGCCCTTCTGCTCTTTGGCCCCTCCCCCACTGTCTGTCATCATCTCCCCATCCCCAGTTGCTGCCTGTTACTGTTAACAGGTGGTGGCAGGAAGGAAGTGGCAGCAGCTTGAGCTGAAGTCCCTGTTTATCCCTAGCTGTGTACCGCTTGCTCAGGTCCTCCAGAACCGGGTACCATGGCAACCAGAGTGATGTCAGACCCACTGTCTCCATGGAAACCAGCAGTGGTATTTGGGTCAACAAGACAAACACTTCTGAGACCCAAACAGGAGATCATCTGGAAGCCCCTGCACTCGCAGTCCAAACTCTCATTCCTCTCCTGAGGGTCACAGGATTCCAAAACACTCCAGTTCTCCCAAGCCAGCATCTCAGGGCCTTATTAGGAAGTTCCTTCTGCTGTCTAATCGCTACCCTTCCCCGCTGTGTTTTCAGATCTCTTTCTTCTCACTGACCTTTTGAAAGAAAACGCCCCCACCCACTCCCCACTACCCGCTTTCTTTCCATTCGGACAGAATTCCACAAAAACATCCCTAAAGGATTGGCAGACTTCTGCTATTTCTAGACTTCTGCTATTTCTAAAAGGCGGCTTAAGGGGGAGCTCTCCCACTCTGTACAAAGTTAGGAAGTCTCCTCTAGCTCATTTCAAGCCCTCTAAGAGCTGTTCCCCCAAACCTCTAAAGCGAAGGCCCTAGGGACCCAAGAACTTGCTTGGAGAACCCAGACAAGTTCCTGTTTTTGGAAACAGCCACCCTTGGTCCCCCTCCAGGTCGGTACAAGCAGCTCGTGAGGTCCCCGGTGGGGCCCAACCCTCGACTCTGTCCCTCCTCTCTTTCATCCTCTCGCAGGGGATCTGTGCGCCCCTTCCCGGCTAGGGCATTACCTGACCCAGCTTCCGTTTCAGTCTCCAGCTGTACTTGTTGCTGCCTCCCCAGCTTTCCAGCCCAAGAAAGGGAGGGTCATGTGACTCGAAGTCGGCCAATGGGAAGTCAAGTTCTCCGAGTGGGCGGAAACTTTTGGCCAATAAAAGCTGGCCTTGCGGCAGGGGCGGGGAGGGGACACTGTATAGCCCCTAACCTGTTCTTACCTCATGGTGGGACACTGGGATTCCAGCAAATAAGAGTTTGGGGTAAACTTCCCCTTATTTCCCAGTGTCTAAAGAGTTTCTGGCGAGAAGGCTCAAAACTAAGAGGCTGATGTCGTTGGCATCTGCAGAGGACAGGGACCAGGGGCCAGTGTGGCCTCAGGATAGACAGAGACAGCTGCAGCCTGGAGGAGGGGAGAGTCTGCTGTGGGCTCGGAAATAGCCCTCCTGCCACTCTCCACCCTGCTGCCGTGTGGATTGCTTAATGGTGTCACTGCTACTTTTAAAGGAAAGCTGGTGGGGGCTCTGCAAAAATCTAAAGATGGAATCATCTAGAGCTAGGGCAGCTCTTCTTCCACCAAGTGTAGGGGCTACACTTGACCCCTAAAACAAACATCTGTGGGTGGCGGTTGCAGGAGGGGGCTAAACCCAAAAGTGCTAAGGGGACATGCCTCCCTGAGGCATGGCGCAGGAATATGCTCAGAAAAGGGGTTTCCCACATCTGGGATGAAGGGGTTGGGCATACAGGTTCCCTCCTAATTTGTCCAGGATCCGCTCAGAGGCCTGAATCTACAGGGAGGCAGGATACATATCCTCACTCCCAAGACTTCCCTACACAAAAAGAGCCAGGAGTCCTTGTCTAGATTTTCAGTCATTTTATTAGCCCAACGGTACAAAAGACCCCCACCACCGCATTTCTGCCACCCCCACAGTCTTCAGGAAAGTCAGAGAGAGGGAGAGGGACTGGGCAGACACTTCCCCTGGAGCCATTTTACAAATGGTGGAGGGAGGAGACCAGACAAAAATAGCAACAGATAAAAGAGCAAACAGAACCACAAACACAACATAAAGTTGCATGGTGGGTAGCAGTATCTCTGTTATTGGGGGGCGGGTGGGAATAGAAGAGAGAAGCCAGGGGTCCCCTGGCTTCTTTCTCACAGCCTCAGGCTGCTGGCTCCACCTGGGTAGGCGAGTTCTGCAGTGCGCCTAAATCCTCTTCACAAGCTCCCACCCCCAGGAGTGGGGACAGGGAGCCACTACTGCTCTGAAGCCACACTCCAGGGTGGCCTCCCCACCCCACCCCGCCACCCCACTGAGGAATGTGTCTGAGCTGGCAGGAAGATGCCCAGGGCTCCTGGGTCAGGTCCCAGGCCCCCCTCTCTGGCAGGCAGTGCTTAAAAAAGAAAAGCTCAGTGCAGAACACCAGCTGAAAGGAATGAGAATTGCTAGATCACAGGCCCTGGAAGATAAAAAGACTAGCAGGGGAAGAAAAGCAGAGCATACAGACTCAGGATGCCTTAGTACCATGGCAATTAGAGGGTCCCACAGCCACCACCTGCCCCTTCCCATAGGTCTAGGTGGGGGTCACACCTTGGATCCTTTTATCAGGAGAAAAAATGAGGTATAAGGGCTCTGCACCTTTTCAAGCTTTCCTTCAAGTCAGGAAGACGGAGATACGGACACTCCAAAAGTTGAAGACCAGTGCTGAGAGTAATGTGCAAGGTTGGGAGAGGTGGCACCAGCATCCCAGCTTCCAGGACAGTCCAAACGCCAAATACTCTGCCCTGTCAGACCACATACCCCGATTTTTGGCAAAAACACGGCCATTAGGAGAAAAGCACGAGAGGCTAAGAAAGGACCAGTGACTTTGGTATGAGAAATTCGTCCTGACAGCATCAAGTAACCTACTGTCTTGAAGCTCCAAATCACCAAGAAATTGCCAGAAGCCGAGAATTCTCCTACTTCTTCAAGCTATTTGGCTGAGGGGGGAGCAGTTGGTTGGGTCTCAGAGAAGGAAAGGGGAAGGGAGGAAAAGGGAAATATTCCCATCGCTTCCTAAAGCTGTCTCCCAGAGCCCAGGAAAGGGCTACTGCAGGGAGAAGAGACCCAACAACTCTGGCCAGAACTTTAACACTTGACCCCAGAAACTAAGGCTGGTGCTCTGCAGGCTAGAGACGAGTGAGGCACAGATATTACAGGGACCCATCATCAGCAGAGGAGACACCCTGGCCTCTTAGACACTCCAACCTCTTTTCTCTTGCAGCCACACCCCAGGCCTCCAGAGAGCCAGTAAAGGGCTCTGCTGGGCTGGGCTTTGGTTTCCTGGATCTCTGTCTATCTCCATGCGAAAGTTTCCAGAAAAGGGAGCCATCCAGGCTCCTCTGCCTGCCCAGTGCAGTTTTTTCTGCTCCCAGGAGCCATTGTGTTTCTGCCCTCCCAGGAGGATGGGAAGCCAGTGGAGACGAGGACCAAGAGCTAGACACACAAAAAGAGGTTCATCCTGGAAGAGCAGAGATGGATAGATGCGCTGCCCTGGGCCACCACACCAGTGTCACCCGTCGTTAGCAGCCACCAGCTGCCCCATGCCCTCGCGGATGTAGACAGACTGGATCTCCTTGGTCTTGAGGCAGAGATCACAGGCCCAGACGGCAGAGGCCTCGGTGGTCAGCAGTCCATAGGCGCTCTCAGTCATGCCCGTGCACTCGCGGTGAAACCACTTCTGGCAGGAGGCCTCGCACAGAATGGCATCCTGGTCATCATTCACCTCACTCCGACAGGCACCACAGGGGTACACCAGGCCAGGGGGAGGCTGGGGCCCTGAGCCGCCACCTGTCTTGCCCGGGGGTGCCAGGCTGTTGGCATCCGGAGTGCCTCCACCCCGCCCACTGCTGTTCGGGGGGAAGCTGGGCTGGTTCCCATTAACAGCAGCAGCCGGGGACCCTGAGTGGGGCTCCTGGGGAAAAGCCGTGGGAGCAGGTGGATTCAAGGGCTTCCCTCCATCCTCACCACCGGGCCCAGGAAACCCAGGGTCTGGACCAGGAAAGGGACTTGTGTTGGGGGGCAGACTGGGAAGCCCCTGACCAGGTCTCTGGAGAGGAGAAGGGCCAAAAGGTGCCCCTGGTTGGGCAAAGCGTTGGGGAAGGGAGGGGGGACCCAGCTCCCCCCTGGGAGGTTGTCCCATCGTGGGTGAGATCATAGGACCAAATCCCCCCACTGGGCCAGGCATCATCTGCCCACCAGGAGGGCTAAAGTTTTGACCCAGAGGCTGGTTAAAGGGTTGGCTGGGAAAGTTCATGTTGCCTGGAGGTGGATAGCCAGGGCCCTGGGGGGGCATGTTGAAAGCAGGGCCCATAGGATTGGGAGGGAAGGGGGGAGGCTGCCGACGAAGAGGCTGGGGGCCCCCTCCACCCCCAGTGCCATAGCCTGGGGTTACCTGGCCTGCCATGCCCCCCTGAACACGGAAGCCACCAAAAGGCACAGGACTGCCAAGGAATGGAGGGGCTGCGCCCCCCACCTTGGGGGCGCCGAAGTCATCCTCGAAAGGGTTGGATGCAACCAGGTGATCCACCATGGGTGTCGGGGGTGGCGCAAACTCTGTCAGATGTGAGTATGCAGGGCCCTGGTGGGGACAGAGGAGGGGAAGACGGTCATGGAGGGAGACACAGCACCAACCAGGAGCACACCAGAAAAAGCATGAAGAGCAGAACCAATACAGCACAGGCATTTTTACAGTGTTTTGAAAACAAGCAGAAGTACACAGAACTACAGCCCTTACACTGAATAATCTCAAGACCCTGGAGCAGGTATTTGACTTTTTCAGTGTCGGGTTTCCCATCTGTAAAAGAGGGACAACATCCATCTCCCAAAATGGCTCAAGGGCTTTAGCACAACCTCTGACACTTAGAAAAGGCTCAGAAAGTGTTATCCTCATGAAAGAACCTGAACAGGAGAAATGGAGGTGAGGAAGCTTGTAAGTCTGACTCTGCTAGAGATCTTGAGTCAAATCATATCATTCCCCCTAATTTGTAAGGGACTGAGGGGAAAGACTAGAAACAGCAAGAGAGCTAGTTTTCTCTTGGCCCTGCATCTGATGCAAGATACAGAACCTGGAGAGAGGCTGCAAGGAATCCCCCGCCCGCCCCCCACCCCCCACCCCCACACACCACACACCTGCGTATTTGACTTCCTTCGCTTCTTTTCTGGGCTCTTCATTTGCAGACCTAGAAGAGCAAGAAGGCAGACACCGGGCCATTCCCCTGAGGTCTCCGCAACTGCCTTTCACCCAGCCATGCTCTGAGGAACACTTCTCACTTCACCCTGCACTTGTTTACTTTTGTTAAATTCTAAAAAAGGTGTGCTGACAATCAATTCTACGAGCAGTCCCTAAGCCACTTCTTCCTTTAAATGAGAACCATCCCAACTATCCATACCCTCATACTCCCAAGCGGCTCATGAATGCCATGTGCCTCTGGATCCCAAGGCCCTCCCTCTGTGACTCCTGCCCCCACCCCTGTAGGTTTCACCCGCCATCCTTTTCACTTGACCCTCCCTTCAGGCCCCTGAGGACCTCCAACTCAACCCACCCGCCTGCCCTCCCGCATGTCCCCACCCTAGATCCCCAAGTCCCGGGGGCTCTCACCAGCCTTGCCCTGCTTCCTCCCGGTGCTGGGTGGTGCAGGGGGCGGTGCGGGGCCGCCACCTCCCTCCAGCTTGTCCGGTGGGGGCGGCGCCGAGGCGGCCATGGAGTGGGGAACCCGGGTCAGCGGCGGCTGGGGACAGACGCGCCCTGGAGGTGCACCATCTCCAGAAAAGGAGTCGTGGGCAGCGCGGGTCCCGCAGCGCTGCAGCAAGCCCGAGGCGCGGTGAGGGGGAGGCGCCGAGCCGCAGAGCCCAGGGCGCGCTCGCCTGGCCTCGCCGCCCGCCAGCGGCAGCAGCCACAGGAACCGGAACTCGGCGCGGCCGCCACCACTGAGCGTGGTGAGGAGGGGAGCGAGGGCTGGGAGGACTCGCCCCAGCCCTGAAGTGGGGGCCGTACCACCGCTCGGACCTGGTGGGGAGAGCCACCGCACACTAGGGAGTGGCTGGGTGCACTCACCCGGGGCGGCAGGGCGCACCATCCCTGCCCAGGGCGGGGGCGCGCCCGGGAGACCGTCCTCGGATCCGTCAGCCAGAGAGGGACCCCGCCGGCCCAGCCCCACCACTGACTCGACTACCCCGTTACCCCGCCGCCGCCCCTCTGCTGCCCAGCCCCAGGTTCCCTCGGACTTAGGACACGTAGAGGGTTAAGCCACAAGGTACCCGAAGCGGCCACGACCAACCTCGCGGCCTCCCTTCCCACCAAGGAGGGCCAGCAGGGAACAATAGGCCGCAACAAGGACTAGAAGACGGAGGTAGAAGAAATACGGACTTTAATGAAGATTATTTCCCTTTGGTTTAAGTGAGACCCGTGAAAACATAGAAACAAAACAAAACAAAAAAAGAGGTGAAGATTAAGAGTCACAAGGACTTTAGCCCACAAGGACTAAAGACAAAAGCAGGCCCCAGCTCCAGTGCCTTGGGCCTTGGCCGCAAGAGGCCTACTACAACCCAGCCTGCAAAAGGTGTTTGCTGCAGGTTATCTTTCTCCCAGGGAGTGAAAGGGACACTCATTCAACAAAACTCTGCCTCCCAGCTTTGTAGTAAAGGGGCACAAGCCTTTCTCAACTTCTCTGCCTCAGGTCTCTCTTCTAGTAAAGATAACGCTGCCACTCTCCCAACTCACAGGCTGGGGTGAGGAAAATACCAAGTTGCATAAGGGCTTTGAAAAATCAAAGAAGTGATGTATAAATGTAATTGAGTATTACTCTCTTGTGCTCAGAAAAGACCAAGGAAAACAAATTAGGAAAGTAAATCTACAGCCCTAAAATAAATGTATATAAAATAAAAAACGAATGCAGTCCCAAAACTACAGATGGTATCTGGGGATTGTCTACTGCTTTAGTTTCCAGGCCCCTGTTCCTGCCACCACAAAAGCCACCTGGTAGTCAACAATTCAGGAGGCCCCAAGTCAGTTAAACCCACCCCAATACCCCAAACACCCCTCAGGGGAAGGCAGGGCTGGGGCTCCAGGAGGAAAGGCTACACTTTGGCTGTAGAATATAACATACATGCAACATGGGAGGGGTGGGACTTACGAAATGTATATACAGACCCCTTGTACAAGGGGCCCAGCCAGGAGGCACTGAGTGAGAGAGGGGTTCATCTCCCCACCTGGCCAGGAGAGGGGCAATCTCTGAGGCAATCTCTAAGGATTGTATATCCCCCAGGGAGAGGGGACAGCAGCCACTCCTGCCTCTGTTCTCCCACCCTGAATTGGAAGGGGTACTGAGCAGGAGAGGACAGGGTCCCAGAAGCCAAAAAGGCATTGGCACCCATCGACCTCAGGGATCCGGGAACTCTTTGCATAAAATATCTTCAGACCTAGGAGATGGTCAAAGGCACAAAGTTGAAACACTGGGGAGGGTGTTGAGCAGAATCTGGGGTACCCTGAGCCCAGAGTAGACCAAAGGTGTGATTCACCCCCTTTTCCCTAAAAGGGTGACTGCTCCATGGGCCCTACCATCCCCAGGCATTTTTCATTCCACAGAAGCCCACTGTCCAGGCCTCAAGCACCCACCCTCTTGTGGGAGGGGTATCAGGTTGGCACAGGAAAGGCCCAGAGAAGGAGGCCACACTGTACATTAATACTTTGGTGAGATTTAGGGAGAAGAGGGATTCTACCCTAGGTTCCTGACTCAAATTCTCTCAGCTGGCTGCTGAACCCAGTGTCCACACTAGCCCCAACTCCAACAGAGGCCAAGCTCAAAGAACACTCCCGTGAGGTCCTGAGTTAGGGAACTGGGCAGAGAGGTTAAAGGGGATCTTCAGGGAGAGGTCACAGTTTCCGCTCCACAGGTTGCTGTAGACAAAGTTCACTGCCAGCAGAGATGATGGGCAAGTGATTGTCCATGTGGTAGCTGATGAGGTGACTGACACTCTCAAAGCGGTGATCTTTTGTCCGAACCTGGGAAGTGGGAAGCGAGAGGGCTCATTTAGGTGAAGTTAAATGAGAACTCAGCCCCCCTACACTGAGATTGGGCCATTCAAAAGGGATGAGGAAGGAGAAAAAGATGGCAAGGTGGGAGAGCTGTCTGTCCTGATTATCAATACTTCTCTAGAAAGAGTAGCGGAGGGGACAGGCAGGTCAGTGAACTGGGGAAAGGCATAGGGGATTCCATCAAGAAACCATGAAGCTCTGAGATATCTACTCTTTGACCTGGAAGAAAGTGGCATGTCTCAGCGGAGGACACATAGCGCAAAAAATGATGTAGAACGGGGCTGAGATGGTTGCAAGAAAAGGGACCAAAGTAATGAGGAGCAGGGCACTAATGGCATGAGCCCTGAGGCCCCAGCTCCACTGCAAGAGACCTGAAATGTCTAGTCTGTGACATCTTATATTGACTATCACACTTGTCTGGATGAATTCCTCATTCTGTCCAAGGAGATGGACATCTTCTGGCTTTGATGGGGGGAGGTCTGGTAATCAAAGGACCGGCCAGGACTGAAGGAAAGACAGTGCAGGGTGCAGGCTCAGTGAGAAAGGAAGGAACCGTAGGCTGCTGGAGAGGGGATGCCAGCCAGGTGCCTCGACAGCAGGGGAGGCTCAGGTGGATTTCCCAGCAGGGAAAGTCATCAAGCAGTGAGGGAAGAACAGGGCCACACAGAGCATACTGCATCTTCCTACCTGCCACCCCGCCTGCATCCCCGCCACTCACCACACCCTCGGGGTCCACCAGGAGCAGATGCTTGGGCTGCCCACTCTGCAAGCCGGTGAGCACATACTGGCCAGGTGTGGTGGTGCTTTCCCGCACTAGGAAGTCCCCATTGAGCTGCAATAGTGCCTCTGCCTCTCGCCGGCTCAGCTTCCCGTGGAACCAGGACTCTCCTCGGAGCTGCTCAGCCATGGCCACTGACTGGAGAGGTGGGGGCACCCGAAGGGCATCTTCGAAGGGCTCTGGGGATGCAGAGAAAGGGCTAGGAGAGGCAGTTCATGCAACACAGATCCAGGATCCAGCCCTTGAGGGAGGGAGGCCAGGAAAGAAAGAGGATAAGTAGACAGGCAGAACAAGAGGGGCCAAGTGGAAAATCAGAGATGCGGAAAGGAGAGCAGTGCACTCACTCATGTCAAAGAGGTCTCGGGGTGTGCTGCCATTGACGACAGAACTGGGGGGCCCAGCCCCACCCCCTGCTTGCCGGGCCTTGTCTAGATTCTGGACATTGACGTAGGAGGGATCATCAAAGAGCTCTCTTCCTGCAGAAGAGGAGGATGCTTTATGGTGACCCCAGCCCCACCTCCTGCACCCCTGGCTCGCCCCTCTCAGTTCCCTTCATACCTGGACAGGGTGGCGGAGGAGGTATCTGCTTGCGGACTTCGGGGTCTCCCCCCAAAGGCTGCCCCACAGGCTGCAAAAACAAAAACAAAGTGAGACCAGAGGCCCTAACCAGCCACTCTCATCCCAAGCCCAGCCTACCCATCCGGGCAACTTACCAGCGTGGCTCCCAGGTGGTTGGACATCTGGGTACTAGGTGGAGTGGGTCGAGCGGCTCCTTGGGGTGGCCCTTCCCGAAGCCTCATGTCTACCACCCCCCCAAGAGGGGGTTCCTTCCCTGGGAAGTCATTATAGTACTGATGGTCAGGTGGCTCTTCCTCTTCCTCATCCCAAGCTGAGCCATCAAAGCCAGCCATCCTGAGAGTGACAGGGGGTAAGAGTGAGGGTGGTAGGGGTAGGGAACAGAACAGCAGGCACAAGGCAGGTACTCCCTGCGGGATGATCACTTCATCCTCTGACAACCTCCCAGGCAGATACTTCTTCACCAGTGTTATAGTTGAGGAAGATAAGGGTCAGCAGTGAAAAGAATTGATCAAGTTCTCACAACTATAAGCTGATAGAGCTAAGATGTCAACTCAGATTTGACTTTAAAGTTCATGCCCTTCTTAAACTTATGTTATGATGCCATGTTGCTTCAATAAAATTAACTCAATAAAGTTCATGCCTTGATCACTATACTGTCTCCCAAGAGGGAAGAGATGCCTTCACGCAGGGAGGGTGGTAAGTCCAGAATATTTAGCCCCTAAACACTCGATACCTACTGGCATGGCATTTGCAACAACATGGAGGGAACCAGAGAATATTTTGCTGAATGAAGTCAGAAGGAGAAAGACAAAATATTGGATGATCTCACCTGTATATAGAATATGGAAAAACAACATAAATTAACTAATTGCATAAAATTAGAAAAAAACTTTGGATTTTGACAGCAGAACCGAGGTTACAAGAGGAGGGGAAAGGAGGATGAATCCATGTGGTAGAGTTTTGGGGTTTTTTTCCCTTCCTTCCTTTCCTTTTTTTTTTTTGGGGGGGGGGGATAGGGGTATTTCCCTTTGTTTAATAAAAATAAAAAATTAAATTAAAAAATGCCTACTGGTAGTGAGGCTCAGGAAAGAAATAGCCTCCCTCTCTCAGTATTGATAACTTCCAGGAGCAGGTAAACAAAGAGGCAGGGTTGGAGAGATGGGCAAGAAAGTAAAACGGGCCAGAAAGGAGGCATCTGGGCACAGAGAAGTCTAGCTGGCCAGCTGGAGAGTGGCAGTATGGAGGTCCCAGATTCCAGCTCAGTGTGGGCAACAAGAGGAAGCCTGACCCCACCGCAGGCAGGGCCTCAAAAAGCTCTCCAGGGGGCCATAGGAAATTAAAGAATAGCAGGAAGTGGGAAGCAAGGCACACAGGTTCTTTCCTTCCCTGGCCCTCTCTGAGCTCAAGAATGGGAAGAGCAGACCTACCTTCCCAATTCAGTCTAGGGCCCAAAAGCTGCCCCATGCCCTTCTCACCCACTTACCTGTCATGGGGGGTGACCAGCTTGGGCGGGTTCCTGAGGTACTGTTTGAAGCGCAACTCAAAGGCCTGGCCAATGGTGCTGATGACGTCCTGAGCAAGCCCTTCGGTACACTCCAGGATGTGGCAGGCTAGGGGCATAGCAGAGGCTGTCGATGAGCTCAAGGTGAACTTGCTGGGAGGCAGCGAGGGGAAGACTGCCTCTTCCTCCTCAGCAGGAGCCCCCACTCTGCTCCCCAAGTGCCGCCTCATGGACAGCTAGCACAACCCAGGCTCCCCACCAGGCCTCACCTCTCTGATTCACCGGGTCTTTGGCAACATAAGCGACATACTCGGCTGTGTCCTGGGGTGGAGAGGCAGAAGTGGCCCATTAGCTAAATGTTCCCGCCTCCCTCACTCCCAATTCCTGGTTCCTAAAGCCCAGTCCTTTTCAGGTATGTCTCAGTCCCAGCACACCACTTCTCTAGCCAGTGTCCCCCCAATTCCTAGCCTCTTATTCTACCACCCCCCCTTTCCCCAACTCACCGGGTCCCCGCCAGACGCAAATGAGATAGACTGCATGTGGTGGTTGGCAATGATCTGAGGGTCAGGGATGGGGACGGAGAAGGGAGGAAATGTGTCAGGCAGCCTCTGAGCTCACCTGGGTGGCCCTGGCCCAAGACCCTGGAGTCCCAGTCTCATCCTTTTGGCTTCTTACCCCGGATCCTCCCAATTTCCTCCTTCCCTACTGTCCTGCTGTACCCAAGCTCTCTCCTAATTTCTGGTCCTCACAACCAGGCGCCCACTTAGGCACACACACCCCCGCCCCCACAGCTCCACTCGTGTTTCTGGCCCCTCCGCCAAGTCCACCAACCTGTTTGCAGTCTGCGGCCATGAGGTTGAGGCTGCTGGTGGAGACGGTGAGAGTGATTGGCATCCCAGCAAATTTCAAGTTACTCTTCCCCAGGATGGAGCTGAGTGGACGGCTACAGGGCTAGAGAAAGGCCCAAGGGTCTCAGAACTGGGGTTCCCCACATTGGCCTTCTCCCCACATACCCCAGTCTGCCTTCCCCCTGCTCCCAAACAGCCCAGGTACCTTTCTTCTCCTTGTCGCCCCCTTAGCACCCGGCACAGCCTCACACACCAGACTGATGGCCTCCCTGGGGAAAAAGGGCTACTCAGACCTATAGCCCACCTCCCCACTAGGCTGGGATTGCCACAGGGCTGGGGGAGGGGAAGGCCAGACCAGACTCCCTGTGCACTCCAGGCTCTTTGTCGCGGTGGATTGAATTAAGGGCCTTTAATATTTGATGACACTGAGAGGCCGCTTCCTGGCTGATTGGGTTAGGACCTCAATGGGCAAGGCCCCACCCCCTCCCAGCTACCAAAAGTCCCATTCCCTTCCCAAAGGCAGCAGCAGCCTTCCATCTACCCCCATTTTCTACTCAAGCTCCAGCTGCAACTGCCTTGGCCACCTCCCCCACCAATCCCAAGGTCAGCTAAGTGAGGAGGAACCAGTCTTTTCATTCGGACTTAGACTTACCCACCCAAACATAAGCCAGCACCACCACCAAGTGACCTGCTTCCCCTCTACCCTCACTAACCCAGACCTACCACCACTGGTCTCACCCTACTAACCTGGTGACTTGAGTCCGGGTGTTGAAATCCAGGGCACGCATTGACTGCAGGACCTCCACACAGCCCATGTACTGAGAGAGGGATGAAGGACAAGTCAGCCGCCTTCCACACCCCTCCACAAAGGGCCCAGCACTTTCCCCCTATGTTATCCCTCAGGGAAGTCAAGATGAAAACTCTGCCCATTGCCCAGGGCTACACCCCCACAATATGCAAGACAGGGAACGGGCATTCGAGGAGCTCATGCAACTGGGAAGATCACTGGAGAGGAGACATGCGCTGGTGGGATGGAGCGGCATCTTCAGAAAGTGGGAGGGGACCGGAGGGGAGAACCAGGAGCCACTCATTCCAGCACTTACTAAAGGCTTCTGTGCTGGGCACTGTACTAAGTGTGGCAGGGTGGGGGTGGGGAGTCACCAGAAGGAAGGGAGCCAAGGCGGAGCTGGAGGGAAGGGCCACAGAATTGGAGAAGAGGCAAGATATGTTTAAGAACGAGGACACTGAAACCAGGGGAGTTGCTAGGGAAGCGCAGCAACTGAAGGAGTCTGGGAGGGAGTGGGAAGGAGGACGTTCACTCACCCGAACCAAGTAGGAAACCCCAGGTCCCATGACTTTGTCGTTGGGATGCAGCCAGCCCCGCGTGGGCTTATTGACAAAGCTCCCGTGGCGGGTCCACTCCTCGCCCCCCAGCTGGCCCCCTTCCACCCGAGTCCTGCGCCCGCTGCCTCCACTCAGCTTGTTCATGTCCTGGAGGAGGGGCAGGGAAGCTGAGTCCGGCAGGGCTACTGCTTTGATCCCTTCCCCATCCTCAGCTGCCCTTCCTGACTCCCCCTTCGGGGCTGGGCGCCCCCCAGCTGGGTTGGCCAGCTTCAGGTTGCTCATCCGGGGGAAGAAGGAACACAGGGTGGTAGGACTATTGTCCCCAGGTAGAGGTGGCAGGATGGGCCCCAGGGATGAGGCCGATGGGGAAGGCAGCTCCTCCGGTGGGGTGGACCCTGTTGTCCCCTCCTCCAGCGATGACAGAGACTCATTCCGAAGTGGGTTGTACTTGGACTTGGGGGGCAGGTGATCCATGGCTGGAGTGGTTGGGAGGCTGCTGCCCAGCCCGGCCCCCCTGCCAGTCAGGGGGCAAGGGGGCCAGGCAGGGGGCATCCCCAGGCCCTTAGCCGGATCTGACCGCCATGTCTCAGGCGTCTCAGGGGTCCTGGGGAAGGAGAGGGGCAGGAACTCCAAACCCCCGGGGCTCAGACCCAGAGAGCTTTTGGCCCCATCCTCGCCCAGCGTGGAGCCTCTTCTCCAGCGGAGTAGAGAACAGGCTGGACCTAGAGCTGCCTGGCTCCTCCCTAGAGGCGGTAAGCTAAATAGAGAGGCCAATCCGAGGACAGTGCTGACTCACAGGCTCTGAGGGGCTGGGCCCCCAACACTGCCCCAACCTAAAATTAGGGTTGGGGTAGCGCTATCCCAGCCCCAGTCCACCAGGCCCCAAATAACTAGTAACTTGCGGGGAGGCAGGGGAAGGATGGAGGAGTAGGAAGAAAAGGAGAGAGATAAGAGGAGGACTAGATCAGTCCAAACCGGACAAGGGCAGGTCACAGGGAGCAGGAAACTGAAGGAGGGTAGGGGGATGAGGGAGGAAACGAGGAAAGGGAGGCAGCTGGGGGTGGAAAAGGGAGGGGATCCCTGAGTTCAGCACTTCCCTTCCCGTCCCAGTGGAACAGTCAGATTCCCCCCTCCTCCACCCCAGGCCGCCACTGCCACCATCACCACCACCACTACTCCACACACACATGCACACCACAGTGGGGTGGTGGCCCCAGGGAGCCTGGGCCATTAGCATTCTCTCCTACACAGCTGTGGATTGGCACTAAACAAGGGGGGAAAGGGAAGAAGTAGTCCCAGTGGATGCAGAGGGGCCAAGAGGAAGGGCAAAGCTGGCTATATAGGGGGAGTACAGGCCAACCTGGAAGGCACATCAGGGAATCATGGGCAGGAGCTGAGGACAGGTTGAAAGCCTTTTCCTCTGTGCATGGCACCTACCATGCCAAGGAGTGGTAGGCCATAGCCAAGTACGCTTCCACAAGTCTAGTTAGCAAAGCAAGCTGTCAAGGGAAGAAGTGGGGAGCAGGGTGGTGGTAACATCAAGTCAGCACTGTGAACCTGCCAGATCTGCTCATTGCTTTCCTCCAAGGAGCACAGTGTACCTCACAGAAGAAGCAGAGGCTGGCTGGGTGAGATAGGAGAGGGAAATAGTTCTCCAAGAGAAGTGGGGGCTACAAGCCATAAAGGGGAGAGAGGGAGCAGAAGACAGATCCATGTTAAGTACAAAAGAAAGGGGTGGCAGAAGATGGACTGAGCCTGGGAACAGTCCCAAACCCATTCCCTTCCACCCACAGCTTCCGGCCATCACCCTGCTTGAGGGGCCAAGAGAGGAAGTACAAAAATGACCAAAAAATAATTAAAGATACACACCCCCCTCACCTCAAAATTACTCTACCCTTACTTGCAAGAATAAAGACACAAATAATCATATTACAGAGATTAACAAGACCAGCACTTAAAACAAGTTAGATGCTGTGCGAATCTTTCCCCTCCCATTAGTCCTCATCCCAGGAGAGCTGTGTCACTCCCTCCATCCACTGCTCCTGAGAAGGAATTCTATTAATCCATTTCCTAAGGCCTCAGCTCCTAGGTGTAGAGAACGAGGAAGGGGTTTTGCCATAGCTTCACATCCCAAATGCACGCAAACACACCAGGATGGTCTCATCCTGCCAAATCCAGAGGCAGGGAATGACCAACAAGTGTGGGCACTTGGAAGCAAACAAAGAGGAAGCAGAACTCCACCTTAGCAAAGGAAGAAAGCAAATTGCCTACAGGGAACCCAGGGAATTGGGAAGGCGGGAGGGAGGGAGGAGGCTCCGTGCGGCTTCACAGCCCAGCAGAGGCGGAGGCCAGAGGGGCGGGAAGTATCAGGAAATGGCGAAGGCCTCAGGAATGTTTCCAGAAGGGAAGGCTGGGCTAGCGGGACCAGAAGGAATGCCCAGATGAGAACTCTAGCTAGGGGGAGGGGAAGTGCTGGTGGCTGAAGAGTAAAAAAAAAAAAATCTATGAAAAGAACACTCCAAGTCACCATTTTCAGGTGGCTGAAAACGTTTTGCTCCTGCCGCATCCAGCAGATTCTCGACGCTCCCCACCAGGCAGGGCACTAGTACAGGACAAACAGTTGTTCTAGGGTGGAGTTAGCGCAGGGAAAGAAACCTCAAAGTGGGGCTGGGACTCTATAAGGAAGTCTCTCTCCCACTCTCATGCCAAACCCCAAGTCCAGCCCGCTTCCAAGAGGTCCACCCTTGGACAGGGGTAAGGGAGAGAAGAGCTGCCTCTAATCTCATGCCTCAGACAGACATGGGAACTTCCCGAGCATGAGAGCTCAAGAAAGCTGGGCTCACGGTTCAAAAGAAACGGGGAAATGTAAAGAGGTGCAGCTTCTGGGACTGAAGACAGCATCAAAACTGAAGACTACAGCACCACAGGGTGAAGAATCCTTAGGGGGCGTGGTCCCCTAGCACGCGTGCTCCAAACCTCCAGGAGGACAGGCTTACGTGGATTAGGGAGGGGCGTGGCTTGAAGAGGGCGTGGCTCACGAATTCGAATGGTTCTGTTAGGGGCAGGGCTTGGGCCTTTTGGGAGATACGGTTTTTGATAGACGGGAGTTAGCGGGGAATTGCCGCGAGGAGGCGGAGCGTCGGAGGGACTAACGTAGGATTTCCCGTAGTATGGTTTGAAAACTTGTCTGAAGGTGTGACTTCGAGGAAAGCTGGGCGACAGGGGGTTGGTTGGGGACAATAAACAGAAAACAAGTCGGGGTACAAGGAGCCCCCTGAAGTTGAGAGGTGGGACTTCCGGAGAGGGGGGTCTCATGGGGCGGGACTTACAAATGGAGACCGGAAGTAGGGTCCCGGGAGAGGGGTTCCGGGGTGGAGGACTGGGTCACCTAAACAAAAAAAGAAGCCAAACTCACCAGGGCCTCATGGAGTCTCCGCACCGCACCGCGGGCCGATTTGGTGCCGAATCACGCCACTGCCTCCTTGGGTCGCCGCTCCAACTTTCTCCCCGGGCCCGGCCTCCCTGGAGAAACTTTATTTGCACTCACTTCCGGCCTCAATAACCCCTGACCCTCTACCTCACCGCCCCTCCTTCGCCCAGCCCACTTTCCCGAATCAGCCAATGGCAACGCGAAAACGCTCCCTGGAGCCGTGGTAGCCAGTAATAAGCCTAATTTTTACCTAAACTTGTTCTTGAGAAACGTAAGAGCTGGGCTCCAATAAGGACTCGCGAAGCTGCAAATTTAAGCCAATCGGAGGTTTGAAGGTGGACCTGTCCCAAAGGGACCAATAGGAAGGGCGGGCGGCGTGTTTGAAAGCGAGGCCAAAGAGGGTGGGAGCGCGTGCTTCTGGGAGTTGTTTGGAGGTTGGCGGCGTGGGCCTGACGGTCCTCAGGTAGAGCGATCATGTCTCACAAACAGATTTACTATTCGGACAAATACGACGACGAGGAGTTCGAATACCGGTTAGTGCCGGCGCGGGGCCATAAAGAGGTCTTGAGGTTTGACAAGTGAGGGCACCGCGAGTTAATAACTGAGACTGAAGCATTAGAATCAGTGGCGCATGCGCGGGAGGGTAACGGGCTTGGTGTGAACTAGTTGAGACCCTTGGCGCATGCGCGAATGATGGGCGGCAATCCTAAGAGAAACAAGTTGGAAATGGAGTTAAATCTTCCGTTGAGAATGGGTATAGTTTGTGTTAGCGTGCTGATCACTTTCATCCTTGCGGGTTTCTGGATCATTTAACTTTATTGAGTAAGTTCTCGAAACTGCTCGTATCATGGCAACACTACAGAGCCTACTGGGGAAAGGTGGCAGAGAGGAGCTGGAATTTTCCTAGCGTCCGCAGTGCGAGGGGAGTTCTGAGAGAGCCTGAGTGTTGCTTATCAATTTATAGAAAAGGGGCGTGGTTATCTGGCTTGTTTTAGAAGGGGACTTTGAGGAATTGGAGTGGAATAAAACTGTCCTGGCACATTGAGAAAAGACTTTACGTGGACCTATTTTAGGAATGGGACCATATTTAGGAATGCTCATAAGTTTCACGTGTTCTGTTAAAGTTCAAGTGTAAGTCATGGTCTCCGTTTTAAACAAACCTGAAAATGTGGACGATACAGTCCGACTTCAGAAAGAAGGTGATAAACGGCGTGATTGACACATGGAGGTAGTGATGGAACTCTACATAAGGCTTGCCAAAAATGGTGAAGAAAGGAATCCCTGCAGTTTGTATTTGATAAATCCTAGACCCATTCTTCCAGGTTGAAAAATTTAGATAAAGGATTCTACACGGATTCCACTAATCTGTAAAAACTTAAAACAACTGCTTAGTTTGTATCTTAACTTCTCAGCTGAAGATAATAAAATGGAAATTTGCTTGTCTTGTTTCTTCAGCCAAATGCAAGGCTCTGAACTCTCTGGAGAAATCCATGTGCTGAGAAATACATAACGAGCTTTATGACAGGTCCTTAAGAAAAACCCTCAGGCCCTGCTTGGACCCAATTAACTTTCTTTTTCTCAGCTGTTTTCCTCTACATCTGAACTAAGCTAACTAATACTGAATACTTACTATATCTTCGCAAAGCCCGGGAGAAGTCACTAGTTTCATGCGCTGGAGAAGTAAGCCATGTCAGTGGTATTTTAGTTTAAGAAGGTTTTTTGTTTTGGTCTAAGTATTGAAGCCAAACTTTCCTGTGAGCTTGTTAGAATGTAAGTTATTTTGGAACATTTAGGCAAAAATGATTTCTTTGGGGGGAAAAAGCCTGTTGCTAGCGTAGAGAGGGGATTTAGTATATAATCATTGAGCATGAATCAGGATTGGCCTGATTCAACTCCGAGTAATAATTTCTTTGTCATGAAAGGAGACTTATCCTTGGTTACAAAAATCATGGAGTTTCCCAAAAGAAGTCTCTTGGTGCATCCCTGCAGAGTTAGGAAAGTGACATGCAGGGTAACTTTTATAGGGTAAGATATTTATATTTCATTCTTTGTAATGACTCTTACACACAGCATTCCATAACAGGCCCTTTACAAAATTTCTCTTCTCTAGCAATCCTGTTCCAAACCACCCTTAATTATTAACATTATGTGTGCTACAGAGCTGCCATTATATTGTTTTAGGGTAATCAGCTTGAAGACTGGAAACTTGAGGAAGGCAGAGGCAGTGTAGCAACAGTGCCTGGAATTTAGGTGTAGGTTCACTGGAGTTACTCATTACCTTGTTTTTTTGTTTTGTTTTGTTTTGTTTTTTTAAGGAAGGTAGAAGGCAGGAGGAGAGAAGGAAGAAACATTTATTTAGTTCATCTGGGTTGTTCCCTGGCCCTGATCATAAACCCTGGTCCTTGGGGTTTTATATGGATTATGGCACAGCTATACACTTAATGCCTGAGCCACTAGGGCACACCAGTTTGTACTTTTTAATATGCTTTTTTGAAAATTTACATAATTTGGCCTTTATGTCTAGCTGCTTCTACCCCACAATGAGATTATATAAACTCTCTACCATTCGAAACCAATTTCTCTTTTCTTACCTTCCCTTGACTTTGTATATAGACGCTTGTTTATACTGTCACCCAGTACTTACACAAATTCCACACCTTCTCCTGTTTCTGTTACAGGCATGTCATGTTGCCCAAGGACATAGCCAAGCTGGTCCCTAAAACCCATTTGATGTCTGAATCTGAATGGAGGAATCTGGGTGTTCAGCAGAGTCAGGGATGGGTCCATTATATGATCCATGAACCAGGTCAGTGCAATGAAAACAGTGAGGTAGGACTGCTTCTTGAGGAAAATAAGGAATGAGATTGCATAACCAAAAGAAATAAGGGGAGGAGAGGGTGGTTTACTGTTTCTTGGGCCACCAGTCATCTAGAGAAAACAGGAGTGACCAAATATAAGAATAAGAGTAAAGTATCAGGAGAGATTAGAGACAACCTGGTGTTAAACTTCTAATCTCGAATTCTGTCAGAGGGTACTCTTTTTTTAAGGTCCTGTCTATCCTAGTAGAGCTTATGACCCTGCTTTATTCACCATCAGAAAGCACATTCCTGGGTGTGTTCCAAATAAGCCAAAGTCTTATTTCTTGATAAGACACCAGACACCAAATTGCCAGGCAAAACTAATAAAGGGCACCCAGAGGCTATACCAACATAGCAGAGGAACTGACATTAACAAATTTGTACTTAAGCAGACAGGCCGGGCTTCTGGGTCTGCTTCTAAGGCCATTTGCTTAAATCTTAATCTAGTTATAAAGATCTGCGTGGGCGATAGCTGGGGGGTGGGAGTGAGATATACTGTAGGTTGTGCAGACGATGGTGAGAGCTTGTCTGAGATTTCACTCACTCTTTCAGAACCTCACATCTTGCTGTTCCGGCGGCCACTGCCCAAGAAGCCAAAGAAATGAAGCTATCGAGCCACTTTTCAGCCTCAAGCTTTCCACAGCTGTCCTCACTTGCTAACATCTTTCTGCTAACATTGTTGCCTTCTTTTCTCACTTTGATATTTAAAGGATGTTAAATACACCGTTTGAATGGGCTGGTGGCTGCTTTGCTTCTTGAGCAGAGCCCATAGCCCCATGGCCGCACCAGATGAGTGCCTTGGCTGAGTGGGACCCCATAAGCCATGGTGAGCTCTGGATCCAGAATACACTTGGCAGATGGAAAAGGCCTCTGAGACTAAGACTATGCTGTTACAGGGACTGTATAAACTTGCTGTTTTGTTTTCTTTTCCCGCCAGGTGATGTATGTATGGTGATTTGTGTTTCGATATATTGGAAACTTTCCATTTTATTCAAGAAATCTGTTCCATGTCAAAAACATTGATTAAAGAGGAAGTTTTTATAATCAGATTCTCTTATTGTAAAAAGACTTTCCCCCTCGTAGGGTGAGTATCACATTCAATATCACGGTTCTAGTTATATGCATGCCCTTCAGTTAGATAATGAAGCATTATTGATAATGAGGTTTATTTCAACATTTAGGTAACTGGTTTTTAATCTACTTTAAGCAGACTTGATGTCAAACACCTTCTGAACTATATTTTCCTCTGAGGTAACATCATCTCATCAAAACAGGTTAACTTTTCCTAGTCAAGGATGCTACCTTTAACATAGTCTTGATATTTGAAGGGCACATCAGGGTCAAGGGATGAAACTGTCACCCACAGGATACTAGCTTGCTGTTTCCCACCTGGTCTACGGCTCATAATGCAGGTCAGAGGTGTTTTCAGTGATTCCCACTTACGCTGAGCATAGGAATCACCTGGTTAACTTTGTACAAATGAGACTAAATCATTCCTAGAAATTCTAACTTAATTGGTCTGGATGTGGTGTTTTCAAGCATTCTTATGCAGAATTAACCTTTGAGAAAATAGGTATAAACTATAGCTGTCTGTGAAAACATTTTCCACAAAACTAATGCTCTACTTTTCCAAATAATAGTAATACTAAGTGAAGGAACTTAATCTTCTCTCTTCTCCCCATCTTCCATCCATTTATTCCTAGGAAACTTAAAAAATGCAAAGCCTTGGGCTTGACCCTAGGTCTACTGAATAAAATTGAGGGTTGTGCTCAGCAACATTTTAACAAGTGCCCCCAGATGATTCTGGTGCACTCTTGAAACCCCCTAGTAAAGGACTAGACCAGGACTATTGTTTGGGGTTTTGTTTTATGGGGCAGGGGATGGGGTTGTCACTACCACCATCATTGCTAATAAAAATGGAGTATATGGCTTATATCATAAGGCACGTGAGACTTATGGTTTGCCTTTTATGGAAACGTGCAGGTAGGAATGAAGGCAGGAAGAGAGGGAGGGGAGAAGCACTTTATTCATCTTGGTTGTTCAGGACTCAAACCCCAGTCCTTGGGAATGTACATGACTGCCCAGCTGAAGGTGGCTGACTAAACTGCCCCACAAGGGTGCTTTTTTTTTCTTTTTGAGAATCTAGATGCTTGGTTCTATCATCCACTTTAGTAATTGTTTGACATCCCTTCACCTTTCTGTGCCTAATGCCCATCTGTAAAGTGGACATCATAATCTAAGCAGGTATTTAGGAGAGTAGAATGAGGCCAGGTGTGGTTCCACAGGCCTCCAGATGAATTTTACACCTTTTCTACAGACAACTTAGTACACTGACCAGAGGGCCATGTAATTTTTAAATGTGAATCTCGGGCTCTGCCCAAACCTTCTGAATCTGGTATTTAATCAGCATGTTAACAAGGTCCCTGGATGACTAACAGGAACATTAAAAGTTAAGAACAAATCAAAGGCAACTGAAAGTGGGGAGTAAGCTGGGATGATGTGAGAAACGAATACATGGCACTTCCTAGTACCGCCTGTACTTGACCAACGTTGGGTAAACGAAGACACCTTAATACGCTCCACCTACTGTGGTGCAGGGGTTTAAAGAGCAGAGCAGACTCTGAAAGTCCTGGACCAGGGTGTGGTCAAAAAAACCCAAATATTGCATAGCGGCTACACCCTATCGTCTTGATGGCCTTAGTCGACTGGAGAATGGACTTTGTAAAGCCGAAGGACCCGGATTCGAGACTAGGGGCCGAAACCGGGCAGGGGAGAAAAACAAAAAATAAACAACTAAGATAAAAACGTTTCTTCCTCTTCCTCAAGGAAAAGACTAAGATACCATAAGAGGCCAGGGGCAACTTTTTGTCAAAGAAGTTTAAGGGATTAGCATTCTCGTTTATAATAGAGACAAACGAAAGAGCCACACTGAAAGGCTCACCTCCAAGATCATCCTACTTCACAGGCAATTTTGAATTATTCCTGGTTTTCTGCACCAGTACCAGCCCCCGACCCCTCAGCCTAGAATTAATCGTAATAAAATGAAAACACGCATACAAAAATTTGAATATCAAGCAAAGATTAAAGTCAAACCTCCCTTTACTCCCAATACCAGAAGGAAGCGCCCCGAAATGCTTGGAGTACCTCCAACCACCACTCCGTTCCTGCCCCAGGTGCCCCAAAGTCCTGTCCTGGAAGAAAAGAAGCCCCGCCTTCCAGGAACTAAGGTCCGGCCCCCAAGTTTCCGGGTGAGGGGTGACCACCTGGTTGTCGCCAATAACAACCAGAGCTGCTCCCGCCCCTTGGCTAAAGCTCGCGAGCGGCAGACCGCCACACCAATGGATCTTGAAAGCTATTCTGAACGACAGCCAAGCTGACCAATTAGTGGAGTTGGGTGGGAGTCTAAGGCGGGACTCTGAGTACGGAAACCGCCCCGGGACAGCGGGAAAGAAGCGAAGGCTAGACCGGGTGAAGGGGCACTGGAGGCAGGTGAGAACCTGACAGAGCTCAGTAACCTGAAGAGGGAGACAGGATTCCGGGTAGAAAGGGTGCGGAAGGCTGTAGAAATAGGAACTAAATTCTGGTCAGGGTGGAGGGGGGAACTCATTTAAAGGGGCCAAGGCCCAGGATGAGGGAGACATTTAAAGGGACAGGTACCCCAAAGACATTTAAAGGAATAGATGGCCACGATAGAGGAACATTAGAGGCGCTGAACTCGACATACTGAAGGCATTTAAAATGGTAAACGTATGGGGGAGCAGGACATTTTTCAAGGAGACAACCGAGCTTAGTCATTTGTGGAGGCATGGACTCCACGTTTATTAAAGAGGCAGAGGTAAAGGAGTCTCTTGTCTGGGGCTTGGTTAAAAAGAACGTCCCCCCATTGTCCTTTCTGGCCCCTCCAGGTTTCCTCCACCCAGGACCGCGTGTTACCAAACTATGGCTCCCAGAGTCCTGTAAACCTGGCGGGACCCCCGCTATTGCGACCCCTATTGGGGTTCCTGGGGAGCTACTGGAGGGCCTTGCAGAGGGGTAGAGAAGGCAGGACCATGGCGTCTAGGGCCTCTGAACCTTCCCCAAGTCGCAGCATGACGGCGGGCATCATCATTGTTGGAGATGAGATCCTCAAGGTGTGTGTGGGACTCAAGGGGTGGGTGGGCCGACTGGGGACCGCTGTCCTTAAAGGCCGCGTCCATATTCTGTTGAGGGAGGGTGAGCTGGTGTGGGAGCTTCCTTGCTGCAGTAGGGTCTGGAGTGAGTCCAGGATAATGGAGGGGAAATCACCCTCATTTTTTCAAGGACTGTTGAAAAGCTTTAGCAAAGTTCCTACAATTTGCTAAACAATATTGTAGGGAGCGCGGGGGGGGGGGGGACTTTACAGAAATGCAAAGGAGGTACAGATGCCTGTATTAACGGTTTCTGCCAACCTATTTGGAAAACGATTCAAGGCATTCAGCCGAGTGGATCAGTGAAATAGAAGGAGAAATCCCTTCTGAATGCTCGGGGAAAACTTACTAGAGGACACCATAGCATCAGGTAATAGTAATATTAATCTTTATTTGTTGAGTGCTTTTACTAAGGCAATGAGCTTCTTACATCACATGTATTTTTACTAATCCTCACAACCCCATAAGGTTGGCACTTTTATTTTAGATCTCAGTCAACAAGTCATGAGACAGACTCAGAGTAAGAAATTTACCCAAGGTTACAAAACTAGGAAGTGTTGAGATTCCAACTTGATTCTCTCTTAACCCCTAACTACCAAACCCTCTGTAGAGAAGCAGAAGGTGATGGAGCTGGAAAAGATGATGGAATAAAACCATAGTCAGCCTCAAATATTCTGCAAAGGAAGATGAACTTTATTCTGGCTGGAAACAAATAGTTTTTGAGCCCAAGTGATGCAATCACAATGTCACATTAGGGAGGTTATTCAGGAGGCACAGCAGAGCGCTGTGGCTAGAGGCTGGGAGCCTGGCCAACTGGCTGTTGCCACGATCCAGGTGAAAGTTGCCAAGGACCTGCTTGGTGTCAGTAGGGACAGAGAAGAGAGCAGAAGAGGGACATTTCAGAAGTAGAAATGACGGGATGCTGGGCCTGAGTGGCTGTGGACAGTTTCTGGGGATGCCATAGACAGTGTGACAACAGCCAGGGTTACCACGAGAGGCCCTACAGTACTTGGAGCAGGGGACTGAAACTCTCAGGGTTGGCGAGGCACTAGGTGAGTTATCCACATGGACTTGATCGTTGAATCCATAAACATAGATAAAGTCAAAATTACAGTGCAGAGAAAGAGGCCCAAGGTGGAACACATTGTCCCTGGCTCCTTTCACACGGATTATCACACTCTGCCCAGTCCAGGCTTCTTGGCAGCTGAGCTTGTGTCACCCATAGAGCAGCAAGCCCATCATAACACCGGCAGCAGTCATCCTTCCCTTTCTGCCCTTCCGCATTGACACTCTTGCTTTCCCCACCCTCATCCTCCCAGGGACACACTCAGGACACCAACACCTACTTTCTGTGTCGGACACTGCGCTCCCTGGGGGTCCAGGTGTGCCGAGTCTCTGTTGTACCTGATGAGGTGGCCACCATTGCGGCTGAAGTCACGTCGTTCTCCCATCGCTTCACCCACGTCCTCACGGCAGGGGGCATCGGCCCCACTCATGATGATGTGACCTTTGAGGCAGTAGCACAGGCCTTTGGGGATGAACTTAAGCCACACCCAGAGCTGGAAGCAGCCATCAAAGCCCTTGGAGGGCAAGGCTGGGAGAAGCTGGCGCTGGTCCCCTCCTCCGCCCGCCTGCACTACGGCACAGATCCTCATACGGGCCACCCCTTCAGGTTCCCGCTGGTCTCAGTCCGAAATGTCTACCTCTTCCCAGGCATCCCTGAGCTGCTCCGGCGGGTGCTGGAGGGCCTGAAGGAACTGTTCCAAAACACAGCAGTTCAGTTCCACCTGCGGGAGCTGTATGTGGCAGCTGACGAGGCCTGTATTGCTGCCATCCTGGCGGAGGCCCAGGCCCACTTCGGGCGCAGGCTCGGCCTGGGTTCCTACCCTGACTGGGGCAGCAACTACTACAAGGTAAAGCTGACGCTGGATGCTGAGGAAGAAGGGCCCCTGGAGGAGTGCCTGGCCTACCTGACTGCCCGTCTGCCCCAGGGCTCCCTGGTCCCCTATGTGCCCAACGCCGTGGAACGGGCCAGTGAGGCTGTATACAAACTCACCGAATCAGGTAGAGACCTCTTGGGAAGGGGTAACAGGCACCCGGCATTGGGACTACACTAGGTTCTCAAGAATGCCAGAGCTTCTAGAAGCTTCCCACACAAACAGGAGAGGGTAGAAAGTAGCTATAGTGGGTTCACTCATTCTTCCAGTAAATACTCATCAAAGACCAACTTTGACCAGCGCTGTGCTGGGTGTTGGAAAGTTGGCTCAACAGGACAGATGCCTGCCCTACTTTCATGGGCTACTTAGCAGTTTAGCAGGAAACCCAGACATTAAACAGGTAATTACACATGAGCTGTCAGCGACAAGGGAAGACTCACAAGCTGAGTGATGGGAGCATTTGGTCAGACCAAGAAAAGGGCCTGGAACGATGCAGATGAGGCTTAAGGGAATGGAAAGAAACCAGGGACCCCAGAGGAAGAGTGAGGTAGATGTGGCCAGGCCAGACCACAGGACCCAGTGGCAGCATGGAGGGGTCTGGATTCTACCCTAGGAACACCAGGAAGATACTGAAGGTGTTAGCAAGGACAGCGTGGCCCCCACTACCTTTGACAATCATGTTTATCTCATGCCATCCTCCCTGCCTGCCTGGCAGGGTCTCCTCTGGGAACAAAGGTGGCAGGCGCCCTGCAGACCATTGAGACCGCCCTGGCTCGGTACAAACTCTCCCAGCTCTGTGTGGGCTTCAACGGGGGCAAGGACTGCACGGCCCTCCTGCACCTCCTCCATGCAGCGGCACAAAGGTGAGCCTACCCACCTGGAGGCAGGACCTGAGCCGTACCTGCCCTGCCCCCCTTCTCCAGACCACATCCTAGGAAACAGGGAGGAAAATGGGTGTCTGGGCAGGGTTTGGAAGAGGTGACCTCTAGCTCCATTGCCCCACCATACTCTTGAGCATCTGAGATATGCCTGGCCCTACACATGTGCAGCCTGTGTATTCTCCACCCCCCAGGAGATACCCCGATGCACGAGAACCTCTCCAGATCCTGTATATCCGCAGCATCTGCCCCTTCCCCGAGATGGAGCAGTTTCTTCAGGACACCATCAAGAGGTACCCAGGGCCAGAGGTAGGGCTCTAAGCGGGAGTTGGCTGGGCCCCTCCTGACCCCACTCTTCTTCTTCCTTCAGATACAACCTTCGGGTGCTAGAGGCTGAGGGGGACATGAAACAGGCACTGAAAGAGCTACAGGAACAGCACCCCCAGCTGGAGGCCGTACTCATGGGTACCCGGCGCACCGACCCCTACTCTTGCAGCCTCTGCCCCTTTAGCCCCACTGATCCCGGCTGGCCTTCCTTCATGCGTGTCAACCCACTGCTGGTAATGGCAAATTGCCTCAGTCCCTGACCCCTGTCATTACATCCTGACTTCCTAAGGTGAGGGAGGTTGGCGACTGGAGGTGGGATAAGGAGACCCCATTATCTAAGGGAGGCTATGCTGCTTATTTGTTCATTCAGCCTGTGACCCATATTCATTTCATTGCTTTCTACTATGGACAGAACAATGACTAAGAACTGTACTGTCCAAGATGGTAACCATTGGCCATTTAATTATACTTAAATGAGAATTATGGGCACGCCCTGGTGGAGTAATAGTTGGGTTCGCCATCTCTGACTAAGCACAATCCACATACATTCCAGGGGCCAGGAGGAGCAACCAAGATGAATAACTAAGTAAAAATTAAAGTACTTCTTCCTCTTCTCTTCCTGCCTGCTTCCTACTCACCTTCATTCCTACCTGCACCTTTCCTTACCAAAAAAAAAAAAAAAGAATTATGTAGAATGAAATGCATATTACTAAAAACCACTGAATTGTGTATTTTTAAAAAGTTTAATTTTATGGCATGTGAATTCTAGCTCCATTTTTTAAATTAAATGCAACCTAACCTAATTAAATACAATGAAAAAGTCAGTTATCTAATTGCACTAGCCACACTGCAAGTGACTACCGTGTGGTCAGAGCAGATGTAGAGCAGTTCCGTCAGCACAGAATGTTCCACCAGACGTGCCAGCTTATGCAGACATGACCCTCCCTCCCCAGAGCTCGCCCTCCAGTGGATGGTAGGTTGGGAAGGAGAAGGGCCAGGATAAAGACTTTCTCTTTCTCATAACTTGGCTTGCACTGAGCAAGATGTCCCAGAGAACTGGATAACAGGCCTTCCCTCAGAGGCCCAAGGAGCAGAACCCTGGATGTCCCCAGCTGCAGCGGGTGGGTCTGGGAGAGGACAGTATTTGTAAATCTTCTATGACCTTCCAGGACTGGACCTACAGAGACATCTGGGACTTTCTGCGTCAACTGTTTATCCCCTACTGTATCCTGTATGACCGAGGGTAAGGGTGCCAGAGGCCAGAGGGTGGGTGTGGAGAGGACATGAGGGTGCTGGGAGAGTGCAAGCCCACCCACCACACACTTGCCCTCTGTTCTGCTGGCTCCAGTTATACATCCCTGGGGAGCCGAGAGAACACCATGCGGAACCCCGCCCTGAAGTGCCTGAGCCCAGGAGGACAGCCCATCTACCGTCCTGCCTACCTGCTTGAGAACGAAGATGAGGAGCGCAACTCCCGCACATGACCTCCCACTCCTGTCCTTCCAGGAAAGAGGGAAGGGGTCTCTCTTGGGTTGTGACCTGGCAATAAACTGCCTACCCTGTGCCTCTTTGTCTGGCTGTGTCTTTCTTCTCCGTGGGACAGGAGAAGCAAAACTGACCAGGCTCTGCTGATTCCGAGGGGGATAGGGGCCGGGCACAGAACGGGCAATTAAGGAAGGCTCAGTGATGATTCTTTGTACAAGCTCATTAGGAGCCCACCAAAGGCAGGACTAGGGAGTTGTGCCAACCACTGAAGAAAGGGCCAACCAGGCAGGGCCCCTAAGATTTCCAGGCCCAGGCTGGAAGTAAGCTGAGCTGGCATGGCCATGGGCCATGACAAATGGAGAGGCCAGGCCCTCCTGCCCCTCCATCCCTGTCCACAGGGGCTGACTCGGCCCATTCTCAGACCCAGAACCTTCCCTCTGCCAATCTAGGGGCCTCTCTCCCCACAGTCATGAGGGGGATGGGGACAATGTTGATAAAAGGCCCTGCCACCGCCTCCCTCAGAGCTGCTCCCCACATGCATTCACAGACACAGCTCCCGGCCCAGGCCCTGCCCTTCTCCCTGGCAGGAGTCATGCAAGATGCTGGGCTCCAGGTGCCTGTTATGAAATTGGGCACAGGGTGGGGGAGCCTGCAGCACACCCTCAAAGAAGTTGCCAAAATCCTCCTCTGCTGCTGGTGTATCAAGGAGCTGCTGGATTGATGGCGGCGGGGACTGCCCTCCTGAGCACCTCGGGTGGCCTCCCTCAGGCGGCCAGATGAGGGCAAACAAGCAGGAGACTTGGTTGCAGCTTGGGGTTGGTGTGGACTGAGCCTGCCTCGTCTTCCCATTCTCTCTTTTTAAATTTTTATTGTATTATAACTAACTGGGTTTAAGGTGTGCACATTAATAAATTTATATCTGTATATAATACAGTAAGTTTACCATTATTTCTTTTTTCTCTCCACTATGCAATTAATCCCCTTTTATCATTTTTCCCCATCCCTTCCCACATCTTCCTGCACCCAATGATTTGCTGGATTTTGGGGAGCGGGGGAGGGCTAAAAGTCTATTGCTGTTTGATTTAGTTCATTCCATTGTTTTTAGCACATGGCCCAACCCTGTCAAGATTCCTGGGGTCCACAATACTTGACCATGGATAGACCACAAAGAAGGCATGGAGTGTGGATCTCGCTTTGATTTTGAGTCTTCTGTAGACCTGCCTCATTTCCATGCACAGCTCCAACCTCTCGGGGGCCTCTGCAGGGACAGGAACTGAGCCTTCTGGCTTGGACCCCAGCTGTAGGACCCAGCACACCTCCATGCTGAGCACACCAGTCCCATAATTGATCTCACTGTACTCTCTTAGTGCCAAGACTGAGCTGCTTCTGTAGCTGAGAACCATTGACTTCTATAACAGTAGGCCTTGGGACTGAAGTGTCTAAAATGTCTAAAGGGGACTCGAAGAAAGTCAGTCTGGAAGGGTCTTGGCACCAGGATGCCGACCTGGGAGGGAAGGAGCCTGAGCAGAACTGGGACTGAAAGCTTTCTTGACTCACTGGTGCCTGGGTGGGGAGAGTAGAGAGTGGAAAGGCCAGGTCCTCCCAACTTGTAAGTAGGAAGGGACCCAGCTTGGGTGGGATCTTCTGGGAGGCCAAACTGAGTTCAAGAGACCTGGTCCAGTGAGTTTTCTGCCTCTAAGGGTCTTCAGGGAAGCCCTGGGCTGATGCTGGTCCCCAGCTCATGGAGGGAGGTAAGCCGTCCTCCAGCTGCACACAAAGCTGCAAGAGAAAGGCACTTACGTGACCATACCAGCCCTCAGGCTTGTCACATGTGGCTCCATCAGGACACAAACAGCCTGAGTGAGCAGAAGTGACTCTTGGCTTCCCCTTGGTCACACAGAAACACACATATTCCCTGAAGGATGCCCAGTGGCAGGCACATAGCAGCCATTGAATTGTCTTATTCGTCTTATCGATGGACTCACTCACAGCACCACGCCACTGCAGAGCCACCAATAGGACTTGCTGAGAGTCCTGGGATCTTCACCCAGCCCTCCCTGGTTCCTCTTGGGGCCCAATTGTTGGTTGCCCTCCTCTCCTGGGGCGATGGCCTGGAGATGGTGTTTGGGGCCCTCCTCCCAGTCCCAGGGACCAGTTCTTCCTCCACCTCAGTTAACTCCTGTTTCTCTGGGCTTGCTTTCTTTTTTGTAGAGGTAATTAGTGCATGCCTAGAGTAAAGAATCTGAGGCATGCCCTGGTGGCCTAGTGGATAAGGCCACTGGACGTAGTCCATATATAACCCAAGGATCCAGGTTCAGAGCCTGCGGCTGGGGGAACAACCAAGATGAACAACTAAATAAATGTTTCTTCCTCCTCTCTCTTCCTGCCTGCTGCCTATTCATCTTTATTCCTGCCTGTACCTTTTCCTTTAAAAATTAAAGTGCTTCTGCTTCCTTTCCGCCTGTCTTCATTCCTACCTGCCTTTAAAAAAAAGTATATAGATCTTATTAGGTGATAGGTAGGTGCTATGGAAAAAAACACCTGGCTGGGCTGGGAGTGTGGACAAATCATGGAAAGTAATAAGCCCTGGTGAGAACTTGAGATTTTATGCTGAGTGAAATGAAAAACTAGTGCAAATTGCTGAGCATGAGCTGATTTTTTTTTGGTGAGATTTTCAACCCAACTACTACAGTGAGAACAGACTTTAAGGAAGCAAATATTGAGACCTATGAGGAGGTAATGGGCACAAGGCAGGTCAAACATGGCGGAGGTTCAGAGCAGGCCCATCGTAACAGCAGTGGGAGAAGTGCCTGGCTCTAGCACATACTCTTTAGTTGGTAGCATACTCTCTTTTCTGCACTGGGCTTTGTTCTCTTCACATACCTTGTAAAAGTTCCACATCAGTACATTTAGAGCCTGGCCATTCTTTTTTATGGCAGCATGGTATTCTATCACACTCCAACTCAAGGTATTTATTATTCCTGATCCACAAAATTCACGTAAGTGCTTAGCCTGATTCCTTTGGAGCCCACCCTTATCCTAGGGCACAAAAGTGAGAAGGATCAGTCCTGAATCCACTCAGGGACAGGCTAATGGTGGGGGGGTAGATGCACAATTCACCATCCACAGCCAGCTCCAGCCCTTCTCTAACTCTAGCTCTGAACTTCTGGCTCCTTTTTCTTTCTTAGGCCTCACTCCCACTAAACTGGGTAGTGTCTGGAGGAGGCTCCTGGAATCAGAATTCTCAGTATAAGGGCCTTTGCAGGGGAAGGAATGGCTGGCAAAGACCAGAAATGTTTGGTGGAGGAAGATAGAGCCCTGGCTCTAGCAGGAGGAAGGGAGGCGGAATGCGGGAGGAATTGAAGGAGGGAGAGAATAGAGACCACCAGTGACCCCAGGAGATTGTCAACACTTGAAAGAGAGCCCTGAAAGTAGATGGCCTGAGGAGAGAGATGAGAGAGTAACAAAACCTTATCTACCATTCTGAGAGCCCTTAACATGCTATAGAATCCTGTGAGCCTTACCAAAAGCCCCTTCAAAAATAGGCAGAATGAGAGGCGTGCCCTTGTGGTTCAGGTGGCTGAAACGCTGATGTGCAAACCACATATAGTCCAGGGACCCAGTCAGGGTGAAAAACGAAAAAATAACGAAATAATAAGTAAAAATGTTTTTCCTCCTCTTCATTCCTTAAGTGCTTCTTCCTCCTCTCCCTTCCTTTCTCTCATTAAAAAAAAAAAAAAAAAAAAATAGACAGGACAAGGCTCATTATTCCCAGTTAATCTTTAGGAAACAGATGAAGAGGTGAAGTGACCCACCCAAGGTCATACCCACAGCACACTGCAGCTGGGTGGACATTTAGTGAACCCGGATCTTTTTTCTTTTCTTTTTTTTTTTTGGTGGAAGGAAACAAACAGGAATGAAGACAGGCAGCAGGACGACAGGAAGAGAGAAGGAAGAAGTACTTTATTTAGTTGTTTATTTCACTTGTTCCTGTCCCCAGCAGGGATCCTGGATCCTTAGGCTATGTATGGACTGTGCCCCAGGCACAAGCTTAACCTCTGAGCCACCAGGATGGCCTGAACCTGTATTTTCTGATCGGCTTTCATTCAACTAGTTGCCTTACTCTTTTGAACTGGTGCTAGTGGGGATGGTGGCCTAAGTGCAGAAGGCACAACCTCCCCCATTCTGTGCCCTCTCCCTGTTTTTTCCTTCAATCCTAAACGCCCTTTGTTCTTGATTTGTTCCACTTATTTGGGTGCCTCCAGCTTCCTCGTTGTCTCCTAACCCACATAGACTGAGACGGTTGCTAGTCCACACCTGCCCACTCCTCTAGAAGGGGAAAAAAGATGCTTCCCTGCCATGAGTATCCAAACTATCTCAGGAACTGGGGGGTGGGGGCAGTGCTGTGAAGGGAAGCACAGTGCCAAGGTAGGGAGGGCTCATCTGCCCTTCGGCAACTCGGCCCTCTAGTGGCCACTAGGGGTAGGGAGCATGGGCAGGATAAAATGGCCAGGGAATCAGGGCAGTCTGAGTGACCCCTCAAGTACCACACAGCAAGGGGAAGAGCCGCCAGATAGCCTGGCTTCCCAGCTGACTACTTCAATGTTGTGTAACTGGCAGGTGGAGGAGAGGGGTCAGAGCCAAGTGGTTCGAGAAGTCCAGTGCAATAAATTGGAGATTACAGTAATGATCCTGGGAGGGTTCCACGTTTTCCCAGCAGTTGTTGGGCTGGTGAAAAAAGGTGTGGTAATCTATGGCGACAGAGCGCAGGCCCCCAAGTTCTTAAATTCTTAATTTGTGTCTCTATTTGCATCTCGTGGCTTGGAACTATTTCCCTTTCAAGGCAGAAGTCCCCACTCCCTTTCTCAATTATTCCCTTTCTATTGTAGAGTCTGTGCCAGCTTCGAGGGCGTACTCCTTCATCTGGCCATCCTCTGGTCCCTCTGACCTCCGCTCCTAGTTACCCTTGCATCTTTCGCCTTCAGATCATTTCCCATCCCAAATTCAAAGCAGCGAGCCGAACTCCCGAATCCATTTAGAGGAGCCGGGAACCCGCGCCGCCTAGTGACGGGCCAGAGTGGGGCCGAGGGCAGAGGGGTTCCGCTTCGTCTTCTTCGGGACGTGGAGTTTTGGAAAATGTTCCCCCGAGTTTCCTGAAGCTAAATTTATCTCCCCCGGCCCTGGGGGGCGCAGAGATCCCGGCGATGATTAGCAATGCGCAGCAGCCGGCTACAGCCCAGAGGCCCGGAATAGGCGCCGAGTTATAAATAGTGCCGCCCGCAGGTGTGGGGGGAGTCGACCGTAGGGGGGCAACCCTGGCAGCCGCGGCCCCTTCAGGTGGGTTGGGCGGTCGCGGTGGGAGCGACCCGGGGAGGCGGGAGGGGGTGGGGGGCTGTGGTCTGAGCGCCCCCAGCGGTTTCCTGGGCGGCGGGTTTTTCGAGGGAAGCGGTGACAGCAGGGGAAGAGGGGCGTGGGGCAGAGGTGGGCGCCCTGCACAGACTAGGCTCCACTTACAGCTCAGCCCCCCCACATTCCAAAACAAGCCCCTGGATCCCCTCACTCAGGACCCCGCCCTGGCAGAGCCTTGCCTTTATTTCCGTCAGACGCTCTCTCCTCCAGGCTCAGCAAGCATCTAACACCTCTGCAGAAGCCCATTAGCGCACGTGGTCCTGTTAGTCCGAGCACTTGGCAGTCATTCAGGCTCGCTGTCCCCAGCCCCAGGTATACAGTCCTCCCTAGAAGGGGTTCACTCCCCGCCTGGGCTTCCATTCCTCTCTTTGGTCAAACACCTCACTCTCCAAGTACTCTCCCCTCTCCGCTACTTCCCCCCACACAACCATTTAGGTCTAGCTGGTCGTCTGAAGATTTAAGTCTAAACGACCAAGTCTGGGACGTTCCCCGATCCCCAGGAGGCCCCTAGTGGCCTCACACCTGCCCTCCAGTTCCTAGCTCCTGTACGAGGAGCCGGCCCCAGCTTCCGGACCGGTGGGTGGCAGACGGGGGGGAGGGGGGGGCGGCGCGGGGACCCAGTCTGGGGTTTCCTGGGAGGGCTCGTCCCCCCTATCAGGGCCCCTCAATCAGCGTTTCTTGGCGGCTGCTGTCTCAGTGATTTGATGCCTTAAGGGCCCTGAGTTGGGGGAGTTGGCGGGAATTTCAAGCTGGGGTTCTCCAACATCTGAGCTAGGAAGGGAGTTCTGTGGACCAGAAGAAAAGAGAAACATGGGAGGGGGGGTCACTGAGGAACTAACTGGGGAGTTCAGAACTATCGAAAGTAGAAGCGGCAATCGATTGCTGACAGATCCAAGTTGGGTCCAGCAAGACGCCGGATGCGACCACCAGAGACTGAGGGCGGCAGAAGCCCGTGGCACCGGGCGCCTTTGCGGTCTCAGTACCTAACGACTGGTACCAAGGGGCCCGCCCTCCTCTGGCCTCTGGAGGCCCCAGTTCTGCAGTGCCTGAGCTACCTTTTCCCGCCCGCCTTTTCCTCGGCTTTGACCCTACCTCCCCGAAGCAGCCCCCTTCTCCATTTCACTTTTGCGCCTGGCACCAAGCACGGTCCTTCCCCAGACCAGCGCGACCCCGACGGCTGGGCGAGGGAGGGAAAAACGCTGGCCTGGACCCCCGTCGGCTCCGAGCTGTCTCAAACCAGAATCTGTCCCGCGGGACCAAGAAAACCCGGAGCAGTGACCAGCCTAGGGACCCAAGGGGGACAGGGACGAACAGAAAACCCGGAGCAGATTATCCAAGCGGGAGTACCCCTTGCCTGCTGTTACCCCCTCCTTCCTATAGCCCCCCCTAATTCTCCAGTGAGATAATGTCTGGGGTGGGGGGCTGTTTGGTTTGGCCTGGGCCCTCAGGGGTGCCTCACACTTTCCGCCCCTGGCTGGGGCACAGGGCAGCGGCCCCGAGGCTGAGTCACGGCCGAAGAGAGGGCGGGAGGGACCAGGGCTCCGCCCCTCCCCCTGCGCGGGGATCCCGGGTCAGCCCGGGTGAGGGCCAGGGCCCCCCTGGCACCGCCCATTGTGGTCCAACAGGTTGAGCTGGTGTCCCGCGGAGCCACCTGCTGGAAAGGGAGGGAGGCCCCCTGCGAAGGGGACTGGGGAGGAGAAAGCAAGTCCGACCCGGTTCGGCCCGGCGTACCGCGGGAGAACGGAACCTGGCCTGAGGCCGCCGAATCTGATTCCGCTTTACACTAGTGGGAGGGTTCTTTAGGGTATGTAGCACCACTGGCCCCGTTGAAAGCGGCCTTCAAAGGCTACCTTCCTAAATTGGGGGACGCTGAAATCTGTATTTTGGTACCCCAAAACCCATACACACAGCCATCCAGTCCCACTCCCCGCCACCTGAACGAATTTATGTTAAGACGTCCCTCTTTGAGGCTCAGTTTCCCTACTTAGGGAACTGGCGGGATAGAGGCGGGGAGCAGGAGCGTGAGCCTCCGCCTCCCCCCTCACCTCCCCCCCTCACCGACCCGGCCCCTCCCCTCTGACAAAGCCAAGGCCGCAGCGGGCACCGGCTGCAAAGCAAAGGCTACTTGCCCAGGGCGCTGTTCCCTCCCCGCGGGGCGCCGTCACTCGTGGGTAGGGACGCAGGGTGCCCGCAGCTTCAACTCCCCCGTTCCCTCTGGGGATAGGGGGGTGGGGCGTAGAAGCTGAGGCTGATGGCCTGGCAACTCTCCCTCCCCCTTCCTCCCGGGGCCCTGACCTGATTATAGCCCCTCACGGGACCCCTTCCCCCTTCTCAATACTCTAAGTCCCCGCCCCACCCCCACCTAACCTATCTTTAACCTCATACCCTTCCCTCCCGGAGCGCTGACCCTACAGAAGCCCCTCCTGGAGCAGCCGGAGCACCGGTTGGGGGTGCACGGTTCCCGGCCGCTGCGGACATTGCACCCTCCCCCTACTCCTCCTAGATGTTTCAGGCCAGCCCCTCGGCTCCGCCTCCACACTGGCGGAACGCAAGGCAGGACCACTTGGGATGGGCAGGTGTTCAAGCCAATGAGGGAACTGGGCGGTGTAGTGTAGGGAGCGGGGCGGAGTTGGAGCGGAGGGCTGGATGGGGGTCGGGGGCGGAGCTTGAGTTAAGGTGGACTGAGAGAGATAGGGGCTAGAGAAGAGAAAGAGAGGGAGGGGGAGAGGGACCGCGGCAGGTGAAGGAAGGGAGAGAGAAGGAAAGGAAGGAAAAGAGGAGGGTGGGAAAGGCTTGAAGAGCAAAGTAAGAACTTGGAGGAAAAGAGCAAAAAAGGGGGGAGGGAGCCGTCTGAGCCCTGCAGGGACTGGCTGG